>WBMW01001488.1:424-114490 GCA_013396635.1 Penelope pileata | reverse complement strand
TTGCATGACGTCATATGGTTTGGAACATCCCTTCAGCCAGTTTGTATCAGCTGTCCTGGTTCTGTCCTGTTCGAGGTCCTTGTGCCCCCTCAGCCCTCTTGCTGGCAGGGCATCATGAGAAGCTGAAAGGTCCTTGGTTCTGTGCAGCACTGCTCAGCAACATCTAAAACATTGGTGTGCTACCAGCATTCTTTTAATCTCGAAGTCAAAACATAGTATCATACCACTATGAAGAAAACCAACTGTTGCAGCTGAAATCATGACAATTAAGCATGTCAGCATCTCGTACCACCACATTTCATATTCTGTGGCAATATTTTCTTCTTCTTTTTGTACTTCTTTTGCACTGCAATGTATGTAATGTCTGTTTTACTTTAGAATTGAGTTACTACATGATGTAATAACTAAAAATCTCTCCAAGTTCAGTTACCTCCAACCTTCAGTGCAACTGTGCTGCTTAGAACAGCTCACCTGAGTCTTCCATTAGAGGACCTGACAGTCTTTGCAAGACACAGAGAAAAAAAGGACAGAGGCTACGCCATGGTTCAGAACAATTTTCCTCCTGTTATTCCAGAAAGCATGGACCAACAACTCTTCCTCAGGCAAGTTCAGATTCAAAAGAAATTCTGTGACCTATGTCAGGAATGGCCCAGCCTGTGCATTGGCAGTCTGAACTGCTGCAAATATCTTTGTATGCTTTGTCTGTACAAAATCTCTGCTATTAAGAACAACTGCTGCCTCTGTCGATTATTTTTTTTGCATTTTTTTGATGTTGCTAGGCTTGGCAAACATGATGTATATATGGATTAGGGAACTATACTGAATGCTAACAAAGTGTTTAAGAATCATCTAGAAATATTGCTATCTCAAGATGTACACTGTCTGCCCTGTTGTTAGTTTTTAGTACTTCACTGCACTTGCATCTCAAGTTATAAATGATGACTCCTGTAAAGTCAAGAATTAAAATAGTGCATATTAAGAGTTTCTTGAGTATGTTAGATAAATAATCAGTGCTTGTAAATGAACCCTGAAGGGTACATTTGTCCTCCCAAATCTTATTTATGTTATAAATAACGTGTGTATGTTACTGACAGGTTCATATTAAGTGTTGTCCTAACTTTGAAAGAAAGATGCTCTGTGGAGCCAGAGACCAAAGCTGGGAAAGTTACTTGGGCGAAATGAGTAACAAGTGGAAATTAAAAACACACATATGTACGTGTGTGTTTATATATGAGTCAGCAAGATCAATGAAGGCTGCAGCACAATATAATGTATTTTATTTAAATAAATGAAAAATGATTTGCAAATATAATTATTTTACTCCTTAGTAAGACTGGTTCTCCTTTTTGGTTATTGCTTTTAGTATGCATTTAGTCTTGAGGGAAAATCCAAGTTACTCTGTTTTATTTTTTTTGCATGCAAGTAATGAATGAGCTTCAATTTGATGTGTTTTTACTGTGAGCTTTAACCTGAGAAGATCTCCAGTTTTAATTTTATTTTTGGAAGTTTTAAAAATTATAATTAGTTCAGAATTTGAAGAAGCACATAGTAGGAAAACTGCATTATACTCCCAGAACATTGTATTAGAGAACATTTCTTTAATGAGTGATCCTGGAACAGAGCACTTTTCTGAAACAAAAAAAAGATGCTGTCTTAAATCATGAACAGCGAACGATCATTTTTCCTTCTCCCTCACACTCTTCTCCTTGGGCTTACTGCTTTCATTGCTTTATTCATATCTTAATTTTCCTTTTTCTCTGCATACGTGATTTCTTTTTATGATTCTCTTTTTTGCTTCAAAAACCATTTCCTTTTCTGGAAAGTCCAATGTGTAGTTGATTCTAGATGCAATGTTGCTGTGACAGGGGTGGGTTTTGTGCACCCATACAACACTGTATAATATTATTGTATAATAACTAAGCCATTCATTTGTCATCAGTGACCCTTCAGGTTAAATTAATTTCTGTAGGAGAATGAGACAACAGAAACGTGAAATGCTTCTATTCACTCCAGTTTTCAAGGCTGACATAATTACACAGATCGTCTCCATTGCTTGAGGACTGATCTAATTCAAATAGGTCCACAACCAACTAGTGACAGATATGTATGCAGAGTGCAAAAAACTGGATTTTTTGTAGAAAAGACTATAGTGCTATAAAATTTACACCAGTGTAAAACATGTCATGGAAAATGAAACCTGTCTGTGCTATGAAATCAAACCTAAAATATGTTGGTTTCTGCATGCTGCTGAAGTGTTTTTAATAGAACACTGTTAGTTCAGACTCTCTGGACCTTAGCTTTTGCTATATAGCCCCATTAATTTCATCCTATATGAAGTCTGGAGGACCTCTCTGTAAAAACACATTTTAAGTTTGAAACTCAGAAATATCTGCTTGCATCACCTCTATAGGCCTCAACCATATCTACTGAAATCTATAAATGATTCTGTGGTCTGCAGTGAACCGTGACTGACATCCCAATTAATATTAAAGCTATAAATTGAATTAAATGTCATTAAAATACTAAACTTAAGTGTATTCAAACCCTTTGGATATAGACTGCTGATACAAGAAAAATATGTGTTTATAGACCTGTAGAAAGCACAGATATGAATCAACATTAAACCATGTATTTTGTGTTTGTATGGATAATTTTCTGTTGAATACAATAGGGAATTGTTCAGTCTAACTTCAAATGTCTCAACACACGCATACTTCTTTGAATAAGCTGCTCCAAGCTGTTCCAGTAGATAACACTGATAAAAAAAGTTTTGATTAATTACTCTTAACTCCTCCCGTGGCAGTGCTCTGTGTCACTTTGTCTACTCAAAACACAACTTAATAAACCTGTTTCCCTATATAAAAAACTGTATTATTATATAGCTGACAAAGAAAATCCTTATAAAAGTCTACCTACCATAAGCAGTGTACCGTGATTAGCTGTAAATGAAGTTTTCTCCAACACAAATTAAATAGCAGCTTCTTGCTATTCATAACGCTCTAGGTGACATCAATCCGATTTCTATGAACTTGCTATGCCCTACTACTTTTTCATCCATTACAGTCTCTTAACTGATATTGTATCACTTGGTATTATATCAGTGCTCAAATTCATAGTATATTTCAAGCTCAGGACCCATATTTTCACAGAGGCATGAGTACAGCTGTTGAGTAGCAACCCAGTGAACAGAAGCACTCACTCCAGCTGAGCTGGGAACTCTATGGAAACTGATCATAGGGAGTAAGGCGGCTCTGAGATGCTGGCCACTTTCTCCAAAAGTGCTAGCTGTTGAGCAGCACCCACAAGCAGCCTTGTTTTGTAGGATCTGTGGAAAACAATTGCCTACAAATATAAATTCCCCTGACCTTTCGTGTGAGAAATTCTACATGCATGTGGAGATGTCTTATCTGGCTACAGAAAACCACTTGAAAAACTGCAGTTCAGGCCTTTCTACTTTCTGAAATCCAAATCAGAAACATGATATTCCAAGATATTCAGTCACTTTAATTGCTCATTGGTGAATTCTGTTTAGTTTGTTGATTGGCATCTTCTGGCAGAGAGTTTTCCACAACTGAGTACAGTATTCTTCATGAAACCGTAACAGGAATATTGCTGGCATTTTGCATACCCTTCTCATCTGTAACATGATGCAAGCTACATTTTTAATGGAATTATTCCTGCTCTGCTGCATGTCCCATTAACTTTACTTTTTATTTTCTTTTTTCTTGGCATTTTCTACGTTATTCCTTTCCAGGTCTCTGTTGCTACATGTTTTACTTCACATTACACTCTTTTAAATATAGCAGAGGAGTCTTACCAGGGGAATCATTTTGCTGTTCTCCTGACCATTGCACTAACCTTCCCAATGCCTCTGTTTTATGTGTCAGTCTTCACTGATGCTTACTTGCTACATTTCTGCATCATTAATGAAGATGTGGACTAAAACTTGACACAATATCAATTCTGTTAGGGGTTTTATTGAAATGCCTCCAACCTGACTCATTGACAGTTTGTATTTTTCTTGTTTACTTGTCCACAAATCATGACAACAGGCTTTTCTTCCTTTCTTGTTCGATAAATAACTGGTATATTTCAGTAAGGGTAGCATGCAGGAGCCAGGGATGTCTAATACACTTATCCCAACAGAAGCTTAATTTGAGTAGCCATAACACATACCTTCTCGGTAGGAACAAAATGACCTAAACTGTAACTGGATGTAACAGTGTGGTGTAGAAATCAGTTCAAAATGGAAAGCAAACAGCACTGGAATTATTGGGCATTTTCTGTGTGTTTCCACAGGTCCAAACGCATCTCCATCTCTGTTAATAGTTTTGGAGTCAAAACAAGTTAAGTTTGGAGGCTTTCCGTCTAATGGCTTGACTTCCACCAGCGCAACAGAAGTGTCTGAATAACCTGCAGAATTATTCCTGAGCTCTAACAGTGAATTATTTATTGCTGTAGCAAAACACTGTGAGTGGGATGGGTATAATATAACCTAACAGACACTCTCCTCTGAGGACGCTGTGTTATGTGGTTTGTTCCAGTAACAAAGGTAAAATGAACTGTGATATAGTAGGACTTTGCCATAGCATGGATGTTTTCAGATCTTCACATTAAATCCAATAAATCTCAATGAAACTTTGACACACTTTCACTAGCTCTATAGACTTTGATGTTAATTGACTGCAACAAATGACAGTGAATTCAGGACTTTTTTTTTTTTGGCGAACTATGATAAATTACTTCTGAGCAGTAGGCTTTACATTTTAAAAATCAATTATTATTTTATTTAGTATTGAAGTTGTTTGTTCCTTCCTTTCTGAAGTACCTAGATTGGATTCAGCCCTAGGTTTGTTAGTCCTTGGAGAGGTAGCCAAATTAAACTTGTCCTGCTTGAAGACCTTAATGGATCTAGTGAGAGATGTTATTTCCACCTCAATATGTCTTCAGAAGCAGGCAAAAACTGTGTTAATTCAGATGGAGGAGAAGGTGTGTTTCTTAGAAATACTAAACTGGACAGAAGCAGAGCATTTATTTCTTTGCTGTGCAAAATCTAAGGTCACATTGACCTTAGTACTTTGAAATGGAAGGCAGAATAAACAGGCTAGTTACTGTAATGGAATAAGCATTTCGGAAATAACTCTGTATTAAAAAAAAGAAAGAAAGAAAGAAAGAAGGAAAAAAAGAAAAAAATGAATGGTTGCAGAATGGTTATTTTGTCTACTGAATTAGTTGCCCCAGTTACTCTGCAGAGTTAATGGGAGTAAATATGACATTAAATTTTAGTACAGAGTCCCACTATAGAATGAAAATTCTTTTGTGGGAGCCTTAATAGTGTAATAGATTTTCCACAGAATCCCATAATCATCTAGCTTGGAAAAGACTCCTTAGATCATCAGATCCAGCCAGCAATCTGATCTCTCAAGTCCCATCACTAAACCCTTATTGTGACCTCCACATGTCTCTTAAATACCTCCTTGGATGAGGGCTCCACCACTACCCTGGATAGCCCTTTCCAGTGCCTAACCACCATTTCCATGAATAAATTCTTCCTAATGTCCAATCAAGATCATTTATAAAGATTTTAAACAAAACTGAACCCACGATTGAGCCCTAGGGCACTCCACTGGTGACTGACTGCCATCTGGATTGAATTCTGTTCACTAGGACTCCTGCACATCCAGACAGTTGAACCATATACACACCCAAGCCATAAGCAATCAGTTCTTTCAGGAGAATAGTGTGGGAAAAGGTGTCAAATGCTTTACTAAAACAGATAGACAGCATACACAGCCCTTACCTCAACTTCTAAGCAGCTCATCTTGTCATAGAAGGAGCTCCGGTTATTTAGGCAGGAGCTGCCTGCCATAAACCCATTCTGGCTGATCAAACTTCATATTCCTTCTGACAAAAAGAGAAGTTCAAGAAGAATCCATTGTCCTGACTATAGGAAATAGGTTGTATATACACCCATGTTCTGGTTTGGTTAAGTCCTGTTATCTTGGAATTGTTACAAAAAACCTGCTTTCTTTGGTTTCGGTGATTGCACAAATCACAAAAGCAGCCCTGACAAATAAGAGAAGTGTACTTTTCTGAGCATTTGCAATACCGTTTCCAGATGTCTGTAAGCACCTATCAAGTCAAAAACACGTTTCTGCCACTTTTGCACATGGTAATATTGATAATATTATAAAGCAGAATGGTAATATTATAAAGCAGAGGGTGAAGAAACCCAGGAGAGGAGTTTTTCAGCCTTCGTTTCTTGTGACATTTGGAGATAGTTTTGTACAAAACACGAAAAATACTGGATCTTCTGATTAGTATATTCTGACTAAAACTTCTGAATAATACAGTTTTATTTTTTATTGGCCATTCTAAAATCTGGTTTGCATTTACAGATTTAATTCTGAATAAGAACTCTGCCAAACTACAGGTTGGAGGACTTTTTTTTTTTCAGCTTGCAATACAAGGAGCCCTGTGACACGAACAGAAATGATGAAAACAATGTATTCAATTATTCTGAAATGTTTAAGAGAGAATAATTTTGATCTTTTTTCTTACTGTCAAGAGCGTCACTTGCCAGCAGTAACAGTTTTTGATATATCTGAAACAAAGTGTCCATACTGAATTTTTTAAAAATTAAACTATTTAATACTGAAATTATCTGGCTTTCCTTTTAAACTATAATTTCTGTATGGTAGTCAAAGAAACTGTAGCATACTGGCGGCAAACTTAGGGTCAGTTATATACAAATTGATTTTCCATTTCCCAAGTAAAAGTCACCTTATTCTAAAAATAGTTGAAGTGGCTTTCAAGGACAGGTGGAGTTGCATGAGAGAAAATATCTTATTCCATGTATCACTGCTTAGTTCAGTTACAAAAGAAACTTCAGAAACAAAAGCAGACACATAAGGGCCTTCTTCAACATCTAATGAAGCAAATGAAAAGAATTAACATTATGAAACTACACACAAACATTTCCTCTATATTTACTATTAGTTCTGTATGAATACAATTTAGAATGTTGGGTTTGTCTCTGCACCTGCTGAGACATTTAAATGCTTTAAACATTGGGAAGAAAAAGGGAGCAGAATGTATATAGAACCGTGGATAATTTTTTCATTAGAAAGCACTGTAATTATATTGTGGTTGTTCATTAATAAAACCAAGGATCAATGACTGGACTACCAGTACATGCTGGCAGGCTTTTTACCTTTAATTTTAGTTATCATGTTTTGATTCTCAATTTTATTAACCCTGGAATTATTCTAATTCGCACAATATACCATCTTCTTGTATGAATAATGATAATTTACAGGTGTGGAGAATGGTAATTGTCCTGTAACGATAATTTAAGGACAATCTAATTGCAGTAAGCTCATGCGTTACAGACCAGAATTAACTGAATAATGAATAAAAATCATTATTAATGAATAAAAACCTGAATAAAAATCAGAAAAAAGGAATAATTCTTTTCTGCGCAACTTACTTATTTTGGCAATATGGTTTTTTTTCCAATTTTTTACTGATCTACACTGAAAACGATTAAAGGTCTGAAAAGGTATTAACTCTTACTAGGATAGTCTGTGTATTGAACATCTTTTAGGAGAAAGAATTTTGATACATAAACTTCAAAGAGTTATGGAACCCAAAAACATGCATAAAAATGTCTGCTTACTTTGCAGAGATTATGTACTAGTAAATGCAGACCTGTCAAGGTACAAGAAAAGAAAACATTTGTAATGGATTCAGTAGTCTACACAAGGTTCAAGAGTGTTATGTATGTTACTAATATTTTAAATAACTTAGTACAGTCCATACTTCCCTTAGGAAGCTTTTATTGGTGTTGAATCTTAATCTCCCTTCTACTTCAAACTCATCTTTTTGTTTTAAATCCAGTAGACATCTAGAGCAATCTGTTGCCTCCCTCTGCAATCTCAATTAAGTCTTCCTTCTTCCAGACTCTAGAACCCCTGTCCCTTCAGTTTTTTGTCAGAAGGTATCTTTTCTAGATCTCCCATAATTTTCATTTCTGATCTCCTGCCTGTCTTAAGCAGACTGGACAAGTGATTTCTCAAGCTGTATGGGTTTATTGCTTTGTACAGGTCTTTTCATACAACGTTAGACTATTTTGCAATGTTATGACATTGTTGACTCAAGTACACCTTTGACACTTGTTGACTCAACCAGCTAGCATCTTTGCAGAACTGCTTCTCCTTCCATGCCAGTGCAGCTGATTATTTCTACTTGCTTCACATGAACAAATTCTTATTTCTCTTATCTGACAAGGTCATTCAGTATTCTGATCTTGCCTTGGAAAATACATGTATTTCCTGTCTTGGTACCACCTGAAAATGCAGAAGTCTTTTTCTCCATCAGCCACACCACTAAAGGAAGTATTGAGCAGTAGTAGATTTGAGACAGGCTCTCACTCTCAACATGCCCCCAGTCCTATGCTTTGAGGAGTGAATCAACTCTAATTGCAATTGTGCCTACTGAAAGCTTTATTGTAATTCTTATTACTCATCCATTTGTATCTTGCTGCTTTTCCAGCTATTCTCTCTTCTTCTTCTCTTAGAATTATGAGCTCTTTCACTATGTCATGTCAGTTGCATTACATTTCATATTCTTGACTAGCTCATATTTTCTCATCAGAATCAAATCTAGAAAAGCTCCAACTGTAATTGACATCTTCTGATGAAATTGTGCTGTGTTGGTACCGTCTGGCACACCGAGAAAGGCCCAAGGGTGCTGTAAAAACAGATATGAAGAGCAACATTATTCTGCTATTGATGCAAAGTTTTAAGTTATGCTCTTTGAACAGAAAATGATAGGCTGTCATTTTCAAAATTATATGCATAACTTCAGCTGGCACAGGTTACTTATTTCCTCTAATAAAAGCAGTAGTTCAAAGATTCCTTTTGAGAGGGGTTTCAAGAATCATCCTTTTCTTTTGTCTGTCAGATATTCTTTAGAGAAATAAAATACGAGCTGTTACTACCCTTACTATGTCTCCACTGGTTCTATGTCTCCCAAGTCACTTTCCTTGTCAGTGACACCTGACATGAGGAAACACACATATTTTTCCTCAGAACTTTGTTCTAAGAAGATGCACAACTGTATTTGTCCTAAGAAAATATTGTAAAAATCAACTTCACAGCTGCATACTTGACCTGAATGAGTAAACACACTTTTACTTCCATTTAAGAAAAAAAATATTGTTAAAATTTGAGGTTTCCAAAAGAGGAAGGTAAGAGGCTCTTACTAAAACCTCTGTCTCTCCAATGTCATGTTGGTACTTGCTGGTTTGTCATCACTAGGCTTCCAATCTACTTCTCTGTGTTTTTTCTTTTTTCTCTTTTTATCCAAGTCACGTCACAACACTACACAGCTTGGATTGAGAAAATAGCTCAGCAGAATGAGATTTGAAGTTGCAAACAACTGCAAAGATCACCTGTGAAAATTTTCAGCAAAAATGAAAGAGAGGATGGAGAGGTCCAAGTGTGATTGTTAATTATAGAAAAGCCCCATCTATATCATGGATATTTATGAAATATTTCTACCAAAAGAAAGAAAAATGCAGGATATTGACGCAAATAATCTAGAGTAATGAATCCAAGGTCGATGCAAAGAAGTGATCAACCAGCTTAAATATGGTTTGAGGCTTCATGTTAGTGCAACTCTAATGCATTAATCTAATGCATTAGATTAATGCAAAATCTAATAAATCAAAACCAAAGACGAATTTCTGAAAATTATAATATTCTGGGATCAGGTGCTGAGAAAAGATTAAACATTTTTAACTCCTTATGTGATTAAAGCATGTAAAGTCTCACACATATGGTTTTGCTACAATAAAGTATGTTGCCTCTCACCAACTGAGCTGCAGTAAATGACTGTGCTTCTGGCTTTCCAGTTTATGAGAAAATTAATTTTAGTTTAAATGCAAATGAAAACCAGGTCTGTCATTCTTGTCATTAAACATAGAATTGAAAGAATCATAGAATGGCTAACGTTGGAAGGGACGTTAAAGGCCATCCAGCTCCAACCCCCGCCATGGGCAACTAGATCAGGCTGCCCAGGGCCCGTCCTACCTGGCTTTGAACACCTCCAGGGATGGGGCATCCACAGCTTCTCTGGGCAGCCTGTGCCACTACCTCACCTCCCTCTGAGTAAGTAATTTCTCCCTAACATCTAATCTAAATCTCCCCTCTTTTAGTTTAAAACAGTTCCTCCTTGTCCTATCACCATCAGGCCACACAAAAAGTTTCTCTCTTTTTTGTAAGACCCCTTTAAGTACTCCAAGGTCATAATGACATCTCCCCTTCTCCAGGCTGAACAAACCTTGACATTTTTTTGTGGAAGAGGTGCTCCAGCCCACTGATCATCTTTGTGGCCTCCTTTGGACCCATTCCAAAGGCTCCATGTCTTTCTTCTGCTGGGGGACGCAGTACTCCAGGCAGGGTCTCATGAGGGAAGAGCTGAAGGGGACAATCACTTCCCTTGCCCTGCTGGCCACCCCTTTTCTGATGCAGCCCAGGACACTGTTGGCCTTCAGAGCTGCAAGAGCACACTGCTGGCTCATGTCCAGCTTGTCACCCACCACAACCTCCACGTCCTTCTTGGCAGGACTATTCTCAAGGAGTTCTTCTCCCAGTCTGTACACATATCTGGGATAGCTCCAACCTAAGCATAACACCTTGCACTTGGCCTTGTTGAACCTCATTAGGTTGTCTTGGGCCCACTTCTCAATCTTGCTCAGGTCCCTTTGGATGACATCTCTTCCTTCTGTCATAGCAACTGCGCCAGTCAGCTTGGTGTTGTCTGCAGGCTTGCTGAGGGTGAACTCAAAATCACTGTTAATATTTTATTTAATCACTACTTTAGTTATGATACAAATGTAACAAATACATGCATACTTACCAGCTCTAGTGGGAACTTTCCAGCTAGACATGGCCAACTTCTCTATCTACAAAAAAGGTAGCCCAAGGAAAGAGATTCAATAAAGTATTGATTTAATAAAATCGATAAAAAGATGCAATAAAAGTTATCCATCAGAAGTTAGTGTGACGTATACCATCAGAAGAATATGTTTGGAAATCCTTTTCCATCTCAAAACCTACATAAGAATGTGTATGGAAGGTGAGCATCTACTGATACTGTAAACTAACCTGGAGGAGAACAGAGTGTAAGATCAGAAGGTCTGGAAAACCTTGAAAAGCTCTAAAAATCATGGACTAAAACTAAATAAGCACACACAGAGATATTATTTGTAATATAAATAACATGTCTCAGTAAAAATGAATTTACAGAACACACAGACAAAATCCATTAAGGTTTTTGCAAATATGACTGTTCCTCTTTTCTGTGCTCATACTTCATGGTCAGTATCACTAACGTTGTTAAGGAGGGTAGAAGGTGAAGAAGTTTGCTTAAAAAGCAACAGTTTCAGCAGTATTTTTGTTTAGATTTGAGCATTACCTTAACATTCCTCATAACATGCAATTTCCCTTAGAAAATTTCTGTCAGAAATCATCATGTGCATATTGATATTGTCTATAACCATTTAACTTTTAGTAATATTTATACAATGGCACCTTATCCCTTCATCATATAATGCATAATTGCTAGACTATGATGTATTTGGTAAAGAATTAGTACCATATACAATGCTACACAGAAAATGGAAAACCAAAAGAGAACTTTTATTGTAAGAGGACAAACTATTTTCAGAAGAGTTCATGTGACTCTGAGGTGCAGAATACATTAGGTTAATTTCATTATTTACTGAAACTGCACAGTAAAATGCAAATTGCAAGGTTTGTGGTTGTGACAACTCATGACGTTTTCAGACCTGGCATTACACTTTTGTTCATGACAGTTCATTTTAAATGCCCTGCTAGGATAGCAGCAGCATTATGCTAGGAGCTTTTCTGTGGTTCGTTGTATTATCAGCAATCTACATACGTTACTGCAGTCAGGTATTTGCCAAAAAGAGGCTAACATTCACCTACACTTACTTGTTTTGTGAGCCATTCGCTCTTTTGCCATTCCATTCCTGTCACATCCCTCCAACACCAACTTCATTTTTCCCTGTGTTGTTTAAATAAAATATAACTACAGTGCTCTGAGCGGGGATGACATGCATAAAACTTTCATGAAGACAATCAATAGCCATATTTTCCATATTTTCATCTTACACACAAAAGCCAGAATCTCCAGTGCAACTGTCAAGACATCTTTTGTTTTCAGAAAGGTTCGTGTGCAGAAGACCATTTTTCATATAAAACTGGATTGACTTAGGAATTGTTTTTCCTCTCGTACTTGAATATACTGAAGAGTAATAGTTGTAAGTTGAAATTACCCTTCAAATTTTGGAGCAATGTTCTGTATTAAGTTCGCAGATTTATGTTAAAATCACAGAAAGGACAAAACTAAAAAACCTTAAATTATTTTTCTAACTCTTTAAAATAACTAATGACTTTTCTGCCCTTTTTTTTTTTTTTTTAATTTCCCCAGTTAAGGACTCTTGTTGCTAAGCTTTTTATATAAGGATATCTTTGCCAGAATATCACTTGCTGAGCTGTCAGGGGCATATTTCCTTCCAATATATTTAGAATACAATTTTTGATAGCTTTCTCTGTGTCACCAGCAGCAGAACAGAAGAGTATGATCCTGTAGTGAACCTGGATAAGTAGTTTCGGAACAGTCAAGTTCCCAAGCAAATGTCTGGATATGATTGTTAGACTGCAGTCCACTTTTTATGACAGTCCAACATATTGCCATCTGTCTTAATAAACAGATTTTTGAGGTGATGAATTAGCTGTGTGACATTTGAGCATTATAAGTTCTCTTCAGAAATATTCTTCAAGAAGCCTCTAGTGGAGTTTAAATCAACAAGGAAAGAGCCATATGGCTCACTTATTAAATCATCAATGGCTTTTAAAAGGAATTGTGACTTGTTGAAGTATAGCTGAGTGAACATTTTGATCATCTGCAATTACTCTAGAAGGTTTTAAACCAAATCCCTCACACCTCTGATACGTTGCCTTTCATTGAGAAAAGCTTTGGAGAACGCAAAGAGAAACAGTTTGTGTGAAATGTTTTTTTCATGTACATATAAACAGAGTACACTCACAACAGACTCAAATATTAAACTTTGCAAAGCCAAGGAATTTAATTATGAACATGTATTAATATGTACAGTGAATCAAACTTGTTTATCTTTCTTGCTAGATGTAGTTCCAATACCACCTGTATTTCCCATTCTTTGCCAGTCTCCATGCAAGCGGAAGAAGTGCATGGAAATTCAATATTGTTATCAGACCTATAATATTTCTCACTTTGGTAAGCTGACCCCTTGCCTTGCACCCACCTCCATAGCAACTCTGAAGGATGTATTATGTCTATTTTGTTTTGGCTGAAATATCCTCTATCAATTATAAGAGAATATTCAAGTAGGGCCGTCAGTTCCCATTCATTTTGAGATTAAGCATAAAGTTTCCTTCCCAGAATTTGAAACTTCCATTGAGTTGATCCAGACTCTTAATGCACTCCCACCTCAAATTTGGTACTGCATCTCTTATCTGTTCCCTCGTGAAGTATAACATTGTGGGCGGACAGGCTTCTTCATAGTTCCTGCCATCTGGAAAAGTGATGCCTCCACTCAAAAAAAAAAACACCAAAATTAAAAAACCCCCTGCCTTTTTCTATGTTCATTTATTGCCCACTCTATTGCCTAAATGCTTTTATTTTTCTCACCAGCTAATTTTGCCTATTATTTCTGATACGGTAAAGGCTTATTGAAGTCTGCAAAATACATTCCAGCTTATTTTCTATGCATAACTCACTAGAAACAGGATTGGATTATGGACTAGCTTTTACGACACTGTTTGCTCATTCTTATGCTTTGCGTGATACCTAGTTTTCAACTAATTCATCTTCCTATGATTGTTTTGTGATCCCTTCCTTTGATTATCTGCTACTCCATAATTCTTTTCTGTATTGCTTCTGTTTGCCACTCTGTTATCTGCACATTTAGTTTAAAATTTATTACTGAAGGAAGAAATTAGCTAACTGCAACTATTTATGCTTCTATTAAACATTTCCAATATCCTTAGTCAAAGATCTGACTTTGAATGTCTTCAGTAAACACTAGTTAAGGTCTGATTAAACTAGAGGGATGCCAGCATAATATTGTGTCTTTTTTATTTGGTTAAAGTAGATTAGACATCTTCAACTCATTACATATTGTGCTTGAAAGTTCTGGGTCAAATTTTACTATTGTGACATTGGCAGAGTATAATGTTACTGAAATCTTGGTAATTATATTCATACTTCTGTGTGCTAGCTTTGGATTTTCTCAGACCGTGTTTCGAGACACTTATGATCACAAACATTTGGGTAATGTTGCTGTTCTTGTAAATTTATAGCCTTTATAGTTGAAAAAAAGTGTACTGCAGTCTTATTTAGAGCACATTGTTTTGAGTGGAAATATCTACAAAACTTTGCTCAAACTCAAAATGATTAAGTTAAGAAAAGCAGAAACAATGTTTGTTGAAGCTATTCAGAATGATTCGGTAATATTCTTTATATATGTAACTGTTGTTTCTTACAGTTTCTTTTTTTTTTTTTCCTATTGGATAGGCTATTTTGCTGGGCTGATGCACAGAAGATTATGTACAGAAATTTTTTTTCCAATAGCTGTAAGATATGCATATTTTACATTTAAATAAGATGCATATGTTCCAAGTTCCTCTAAATTTGAACAAGAACCAATAATTTTCTGAATTGATATCTCTAATTCTGAATATTTCAAATGCAAAGACCGAAAAAGGAAAAGTCCCCTTGGCTCTTTGTTTAAGTCAAGAGCAGACACAAGAGTGGAAGTGAGACTTCAAATGAAAAATTTTTGTGATCTTGGAAACTAGAGTGGAGACTTATTTCCATTAACAACAGGCCCAAGTATCACCTTACCTCTCTCTGAACCTTCTGTCCCCTCTTTCATACATACACAACACAGTTTTATTGGACAAATTCATTTTCAGTAGTTTATGCCAAAATCCATGAGCTGAGAGATTTGATTCTTCAGTTTCAAAATTAAATATCCACTGTAGGATGTCTCAAATCAGTAAGATGAATTTTTTTTGTAACTCAGCCCACCGTGATCTGAGAGCACATTTTGCTGGTATTTTAAAAAATCATCCCTTTTATAAAAGGCTTTTATTTCTTTGTTACTCCATCAAACATTTTGGTCTGAGAGTGAAACTCTTACATGTTTAATGCAGCAAAATGAAATCACATGTAGGTGAAGAGCTATCCTGGCTTATTTACTACTGAGTAGTTTACATTTTAGATACGACCTGTAATGAACTCAATGGAAATATGAGTTGGGAAGGAAACATTTTGCCCTTTAAAAAGGTGAGTATAATGACTGTGAGCAGGATACAAGCACAAAGAACAGCAACAACAGCAAAAAGAACAAAAAGCCAGATACTATGACTCCCTGGCTAATTTTTTGACAGCCTGAATCTTGTTAGGAGACATTAAGGAACTTAAAACGAAAAAGAGAAGAACAAAGTAGTCTTTCTCCTCATATTTTCTTATGGCAGTCAGTGGCATAAGGACCTCTTAAACCAGATTAGGTACCCAGATGATAGTATTTAATGGTGCTTTCCTCTATAAATGTGTCTAATCCATTTCTGATCCCATTTACACTACTGACCTCCACAACACTCTACAGTACTAACTTCCGTAATTTATGCATTAAGTGATAAAATATTTCCACCAAGTGTTTTAAACTTCATGATTGATTGGTTGACCCTTTGCTCTTGCATTATGAGAAGTGTATCACAGAATCACAGAATAATCACTTCTAATTCACCTCCTCAAAACTATTCAAGATTTTATAGACCACTGTCTTATATCTTGTGGATTACTTTCCAGGTTGAAGACTTCTTATCCAACGTGTCCCTACATACCGGTGTTGTCCTCCGAATCTGGTTATCTGTATACTTTGTAGTTTTGAAACTGCTTTCAGAACCGGGGGTTATTAGAGTGACTAGTACTCAGTACATAGATTTATCACGTTTCTTTGTAGCACAATAATGCCTTCGAGTTTCCTCTCTGGTCTTTTCCTAGTAATTGCTTTTTCGACCATCTCTCAGCTTTGAACAGAATGTTTCTAGAGAAATTCATGCCGACTGGAAAATTATTTTCCAGAATGATAATAGCTACTCTCCAAGGAGCAACCTCGAGCAGCAAATGCTGAAACTAGGGCTCTTTGAACGCTGTTAAGTGCTCAGAAAGATAAGAAGCCTAATGAGCTGTATTTGAAGCACAATCAAAAGCCTATTAGCTTGACAAGCACGGAGGGCACCACAGAGTCCTTATCCTCTGAGAGCATTTTCTTTAAGTCTAGATTCCTGTCCACAGGGATGGGAGCAAGGCCTCTTTCTGCAGACTATCAGACTGTAAGCCAGTCCCTGGTCTCAAGCATGTGCTAGATGAGAGCAACACACATGATTTCATCTTCTTAAAGATAAACAATAAACCCTTCCGTGCATTTCATTTGGACTTGAAATAAGCAGATGCTTCTCACACTGAAAGGTATTTGCATACAGTAGATTAAACTTACCCCATGGAAAATAGGGATTTTTGGAATAGTATTTTCCACTTCTGCAAGGAATTACAATGAGATCTTGGTTAAAATCTTTGAAAGAAGAATTTTTTTCCCAAATAACACTTCTCCAGAGAGAAAATAAACATGCTTCCTCAACTAAATGAGTAGATAAATACGCTTCTTTAGCTTTATTGAGAAACAATGAAAAATTGAATTACTAAACAAGGATCTTTCTGTAGCCAATTAACAGTGCATTTTCTGAGACCAGTGACAGATCTGCAGACCTGTGAAAAAGACTGTGGTAGAAACTTCAAAGTTGCTGCCAGGATTCGCATTGGAATTACTTTATAAATTGTGGCAGATGCACCCTTGCTGCACTGTGAAAAGAGAAAAAAAAAAGTATACTGGTGGTTAGGACAGCTGGCACAAACTTCTCCAAATTAGGTTTATCAGATGCAGTATGCAGAGATCCAAGAGCAGGGGAAAGATGGAGCAAGTAGCGGACCAACTTATATTACTAAAATATATCACTCTGGATTTACAGTATTGATTTCTTACTTATCCTAAAGCCCTCCAATATTTTCTGTGCTTGTAAAAAGTTTATTCAAAACTCATATACTCTAGAAATATCCCATCAGAAGAGTTTTTCTATTAAAAATGCATGTTCTGTAAAAATCTAATTAATACACAGGAGGATTTTGAACCTGATAAACGTGCTCAATTTGCCATTTAGGAAATGAAAGTAGAAATATTATCATGTTTTGTATTGAAGATGATTAGAACGAGCCTTTAAGAAAAAACTGAAATGTATTTTTTGTTTGCTTGTTTTTTTTTAAATTCAGTAAAGCAGTGAAAAACATTTCCCCTGTAACATTGCCTCATGGAAAGCATAGCTCAGGCTGCCTATCTTTTCTTTTTCTTAGAAGTCATGGTTTTATCTCCCACAACACAGGAAGGGCTGAATTTAATTCCTGCAAAGTGTTGCAATGCTTAGGGAATTGGGACGCAGAGCCCAATCAGGGATACTAGCCTGTAGGAGAAGATGGGAATATAAGGCTACCGAAATTACACGGTGCCTTTGGCTAGATCTCTAAACTAGGACAAGGAAATTGTTTGTAATCCCAACTCTGCTACCTGCTTGATCCGTGGGTTTTTGGGAAATTCACACCACTTTGCTACGCCTAAAAGGAAGTACATGTGCACAGCGATAATTTTAAAGAATCAAGTCAGATGAGCAGCTGACTGCTCCTCTTCATGCTCTCAAATGTTGCTGTTTAACGTAAAAAAAAAAAAAATTGACATGTTACTGCAGATGCTCAAAATGCTAGGCCACACTGATTTAGAAGACGGAACATTTAGGCCTGTTTCATACTCTGGAAAAGAGGACAACACTGCTCAGCCTGCTTATGGACTTGTACAGGACATTTATGAGTGTATATTATGCTTTCTAAACTCCATGGTTTCTTCTGCAACTCAGTGCCCATTTTGCTTCATTTTTGTGCAAACTGTATGTGTAGAAGGATCATTTTTCCATATATTTTGTTCTGATTTTTTTTCCTGGATGTCTTTAGATATTAGTAAAGTCCTCTTTCATCAAAACACTGGTAAATTTTGATGCATAGAAAGTCATTGGCTTAATGAGCTCAAAAAGTGTGAAGTCTCCAGGTTTTGTTATTGAAATAGTAAAATGACGTGGAATTCTGAAAAACTCTGCCTTCAGATCAGCAACACCCCATTGTCCTGAATGTTCTTTTTCACTTCTGGAAGAAAATGGAGGTTGTTCTCTCCATATGTGTAGCAGATGTAACAAACATACTGCTGTTCCAGCTTGGAAATACATGAGAATATTTCTGAGGAGATCTTTAAAACCCCATCCAAGCAAGCCTTGTGTAACATTTTTTAACGTGTGAAGGAACCGTCTGTTCTTAGCATCACCTCTGCCCTTATTCAACCTGCAGAAAGTTCTCAGGTAAGTCCTCTGTGTGGGATAGAAGTTCTTCCATTAGACCAGCTGGAGGCAGGAGAAACGTACATGCAAATCTGTCCCCAGCAAAATCTGACATCGTCTTGTAACGTGTTCTGGAAGACATCGCTCCCTAAACTACTCAAGGCAGTAAGGTGTAATGGAGAAGGAGCTTCTGGACATGCTGGGGCACTGTATTAAGATGCTGACTCCTGAAATAACTGATTTCTGTTGTGTTTTCTACTTTTCCACCCTCAGTGGAAATTTGAGTTCAGAGAAAAAAAAAAAGATTACACAACACAAACGCTGAGACCGTGGTTGTAAGGGTGTTTTTGCCAGACTGACACAAGTAAGAGAGAGGCTGTTTATTTCTGTCTACTCCTACCCATACTTGTGCCAAAAGATTCTTCTTTCTAGAAGTTCATCACATGGCAAAATGTTTACTGGAATATGGGTGCAGCTCAGACAAGGGCACCAGATTCTTTAGGTCCTGTTAACTTTACCTTAGTGAAAACATTTCTTTCTCATCCAGTTCATACTCCGCTTGTTCTTGATCCATTACCTAGTTTCAATACTTCTTCCAATCCTAACTCTGAACTCATTAGTTGTGTTGAGATAACTGGCTGCAGACAGCTCTCGGGTAGCAAACAGAAGATGTGGCTTGCATACCAGTGCTTTCTGAAGTATAAGAAAACTACTTTTTTGTGTGATAAGCACTTCTTTCAGCTTACAAGAATAAATTTCAAACCTTAGCATGGCAATCTTTTTCTCATGCTCTGAAACATATATATCATGGAGACATTCAGGAATAGAAATGGAATTAATACATTCTGTTCTTTATCATATCTTGACTGAAGTTGCTTCCAAGGATGATAAAGTCATCATTGACTTTGAGGTCATATTGGGTTTGGTGTTACCGGCTGCCAGTGCTATTTTTGAAGGATATTGTAACTGCTGTGGACAGTGAGTGGACTTCTGAGTGAACAGGCCTTTGATGGCCTGTGCATTTGTAACAACCTAAATAGATTCCTTTCAGGGACTGTCCATAGCCTTTTCTATGAAGAGGAAAATGCATGCTACTATAATTTCTTTCCATAGACTAATATAAGACAGGAACCCAATATCTGGCTCTTACGAAATTTCAGGCAAAGAATGTGAGCGAACAGCAAAGAATATTCTTGTTATCTTCAGATGTAGAGCCAACAATTTCTATTTTCATTGATTTATGTTTTATTTTTCTCTTCCTGGAAATACTTATTCTGCTCAAATGGGGAAAGCAATAAGGTTGGTCAGAGAGGCAAAGCAATTTAGTGAGTTCACAGAAGGTGAAAGAGCTGAAATTACTGACACTCAACTTAGAGCACAGCCTGCATTTCCTGAAGTTCCTAGATCTGCACTCAGCATGGGAGTTTGAGATATTTTAATGGCTTCTTTCCTCTCAGCATGTGGGAGCATGTTTGTACACCAGCCAGTTCAGATAAAGGGATTCACCGTTTCAGCAGGCAACAAACTTCATCCCTGAGCAAAGGACAGTATTGCTAGAGCTAGGAAGAAGGAGGTGCTGCAAAGGATTTATTCCAATTAGTTACATGAGGTTGATGCTAAGCTCTGTAAACACATAGTTGTGTTTTTCTCCTGATCAGTGAAACTAGAAAACTATTCTTCAAAGAAATATCCATTTTTCCATCAAACTGTTTTCCTGCCCAGTCTACTTTCCAGGTGTTTATTTGTTTGTCTTGAGGTGGACTGTTGATGGAAATAATATTTTGGTGACACTAGAATCCTCCTCATGGCAAGTAACTGGGAAAGATGACAGAAATACATAAAGGCAAGAAAGGAAATGTCATATATCTCTCACTATGATCACTACCAACTGTTCTTTTAAAATTCTTTATTTCCTGCAAGACTGTGCAACTCCTACTGTGTCGACAAGTTCTCATTCATCTGTAGGTCACCAAAACATTCACTTGTGGGAAAATGGCACACAATGGAATATATCACGCCTTCTACAGGCTTGAAACAATATTTAGATCTATTAACACCAGCCAGAGCTCTTCTCTAAATTGCTTAGTGCAGAAGTTGTGGTATCATCAACTGTTTATCAGTATGTTAGTAGAACTTTCAGGCCAGTAACATTACTGGGAATGATTCCCCCCTGTATAAATACTGATGCGCACTGTATGAAACAGTCCTCTCTCGTACCCAGCATTTCCCTTAACCTAAGGGTTGAGAAACATTACTAGCAAGAAGTATCTCAGAATGGATGAACGACAAAGACTCAAAAAAGCAAAAATAATGGTGCCCATTTGGACCTAGCCATTACATTTCTCTGAGGACCACGTGGATTATTTATAGCAGCACATGTAGAGTGCAATCACATGACCAGCTTGCCTCTATTGGCTTACCTGATAAACATTTTGCTGGTGGACTCTATCTGGTGGAAAATTTCAGGAAGCACCTTATATTGTTTAGATGCATTGCATGGGAGCAAATTTGGATGATGAGGTTTTGAGCTTGATACGATCTTTGACTGATTTTGTTTTCCTGAAGGAGAGACAGAGATAGTGCAAGTGGAGTCCCACAGTGTTCTGTATGCACCAAGGAGAGACACAGAAGGACTGCTGCAACTAGAGGAACATGATCAGTTTCCAGGAAGAAAAAGAAAACAATAGTGTTGCAATGGTGGTGTCCTAGCCCTTTCCTCACTGAAATTACAACCCTCACAGATATAAAGCATATATACTTACCGCACAGTTGCAACATTTCAGAAAACAGTTCCAAATTTTTTCCCTTGCAGCTTTGCTCGTGTAGCACTGTACACACCCTGCTGGCCCACACGGGCTCGCTGTGACGCCAGCATCATGGGTCACATGCCCTGTGGGCTCATTTGAATCTTCTAGGGAGTTCACAAAAGGTGAAAGAGCTGAAATCACTGACGCTTGACTTAGTCGCTGCCTGCATTCCCTGAAGTTCCTAGCATTGCTGCCTGTGACAGTGGCAATGAGATGACCCTGGTCACCCATTCGTTTCCCATATTCCCAAGGGAGTTGCTTCTATAATCCTTATGCAGAGTTCCTATTGTACATATATTTGTTGTCTCTAGCCTTTTGGGATATATTAACTGCCGTCGGTCTAGATTTTGCTTTACCTAAGACAAATACCTTCTTGCAGGTGCAAGTCCCAAGTGCATATATGCCTGTAGGTTGCCAGTGTAGTGGCAGAAAATACTTTGAAGTCTGACGTGTAGCAGGGTTCAACGAGCTGTAATGGACCAGGTGGCTGCTTGCATGGCTTGCACTGTCTCCCAAAAACTCTGAGATCATGCCAGCAAAACTGCTACATACCTGGATTTAGCAATAAGGCTTAAATATTTGGATTGCTACTAAATATCAGAGAGGAAAAAAAAAGACAGAGTGGGAAAGGGAGAGAGAAGAGATAAGTATGCCTATTTAAAAATAAAAGGAAAAGAGCAGAACTCTTAAGTGCTGAGACTTTCATCTGGCATATCTGTCATCCAGACTAAATTGTGGCTCTAATGTATGAGAGGAAAATAGAAAATTGCCACATACGCACAGTCTCATAATAAGCAAATGTTAATTGATGTGCTTTGTTTGTGATAGCTCCTGGGAGATTTGCAATGAGTGAGTCTTTTCTGTATGGGCAATTCTGCAGCATATGCTAGCACATCTAGGAAGACTCATCATCTCTAAGTACTTTCTACCATCTGCTAGGAAAATTGAAAGTTTGAGTGATTTCTCTCTCTTTACCTCAGTGTATTTATGCACGTTATTTCATGATTTCAGTTCTGTCTTTTTTTGACCCTTGAGGCTAAATGCTGTGTTCTTTAACACTTTGCGGAGTTCTCTACTGTGAGTCTGTTGTAGTGAAAGATGCATAAATTAGTGCATTAATACACACTACTACGTGTGTATATTCACAAATACATAGAAAATATGATGTATATTTCCCTGATTATATATATATTTCCTACTTTGATGTAAAGAATATAGAAGGAACACACTACAAAATGATTTTTCTGACAAAATCAAATATTCAGTTGTTTGGTTTGTGTTCACAATTGCGATGTGTAATTCAAAGACATTAAATGCTCTCTACTGACATGAATTCATCAATCACCTCAGCTTTTACGCTGCCTAACCACCCAACCTCCCATTGCCCCTCTAATTCAGGAGTCCCACAGTAGTTCCACACTGTCCCTGAAGCATATGGTTTCTTCATTGACTGAGAATTATGGAGAGCATATTGGGCATGCCCTATTCTTCCAAAGATTTATGGACTCAAAAGATTAAATGCTGTCCTACTTCAGGGTTCAAAATTATACACACTTTTCGAACTTCAAGATTCAGACCTAAGGTAAAAGAATATCTAACAGATGAGGTTCATAACCATAACCATAACCATAACCAGATTGTCTCTTCTGACAATCATAAAATGTTCTACTACTGTGCTTTAAGGAAACTTGGCTTGGTCTCCTGACTCATAAAGAACATGGCACAGAACTTTGCACAAAGCAAGACAAACTCACAATCAAGGAGCAATGCAGCATGTTAATTCTAAGTTAAAGAGAAGGAGCTTTCTTAATGCATAGAAAGCTTCAAGATGATCTGTCTTGTCATGCAGAATTCATCTTTGTGAAGCTGCTATGCCCAAAAAGGCCAACAGGGCACTTTGATCCTCTGCTTAGTTTCAACACAGGATTTAGATGTTCAAAGAATCACAGAACCACAGAGGGTTGGAAGGTACCTCTGGAGATCATGAAGTCCAACTCCTCTGCCAATAGCAGTTCCCTACAGTAGGTTTCACAGATAGGCATCCAGGCAGGTCACGACAATCTCTGGAGAAGGAAACTCCACAGCCTCTCTGGGCAGTCTATTCCAGTGCTCCGTCACCCTCACAGTAAAGAAGCTCTTTCTTGTGCTTGTACGGAACCTCCTGTGTTCCAGTTTTTGCCAGTTTTCCCTTGTCTTGTCACTGCACACCACTGAGAAGAGCCTGGTCCCATCCATTTGACTTCTGCAATATAGTTATTTATAACCAGTGATGAGATCTCTCTGTCTTCTCTTCTCCAGGCTGAACAGTCCCAGGTTTCTATTCTTTCCTCATAAGGGAGATGCTTCAGGTCTCTCATCATCTTTGCGGCCCTTCACTGACTTCTCTAGAAGATCCCTGACTTGAACTAGGGAGCCCAGAACTGGACACAGTACTCCAGATGTGGTACAACAATAACATCTGCCAGCTCCCTCAGCAGTCATGGGTGCATCCCATTATGGATCATTTTCCACATATCATGAACTTCCCTCTTTCCTTTACCCATGAGAACCTAGTGCCTGGAGTAGCCAGCTGGAATGAGAGAGCACTACTTTACCTGCCCTTTTCAGAGAGAAGGCAGCAGAACCCACATCTATCAGCATTCATGGTTTAGGTGTGTAAGTTCTTTTAGAGTTTTATCTCAGATCCTCAGCAAATGTGAGGTTAAACGAGTAAAATAAAGGAAAAACCATTGTATTAACAGATTTCACAACATACAGAGAAAGTAAATTCATGTGCACTTGATTTGACTGGAGTGTTCTCTTGTAAACTCCAGGAACAGCTCTATAAAATATTTAAACAGAAATGTCAGCATTTAACAGTATTTCTCGCCTTAACTGCATATGATAAGGGACACACAAATGCACACATACTGAACCTTCTGTTTCTGAAGAGCATATAAGAAGTCATATGTAAATTCTCAGTACAGAAGGTGCTTTTACAGCTGATATAAACCCTGAAAAAATAGAGTTTATTATAGAAGTGCTAACACTACTGTGTTACGATACTGTGACACCAGCAGAAATCTTCTCTGAAAAAAATTAAAGTGTACTGAAGCTGAAGAAAATTGTAGAAACAAGATGTACACTTAGTTTCTTAATTGAGTTGATGTACCTGTAAAACAACAGTAATAAACATATCACAAAAAAAAAAAAAGGTCTGAATAACACTAAGAATGTTTGACAAACACACAAAAGCAGTCTTTCTTCCATCTGCTTACCATTACAAGGATTGACAGGCAAATGAAATGAGTTCTAACTGACTGTTAAAGAGCTGCATAGAGATTTATAATATTCAGCAAATATAGTTTGTCATTGGTATTTTAAAGCAAAATTGACAGGATATGACATCCTTTTTACTTCCAAGAAACAGCAATTATGTTATATACATAAAAAGTGGCCAACCTAATAAGAACAAGGAGAGAAACATGATGCTAGAGGGCCTGTATTTTTGGTATGGAAAACTACATTTAAACAAACAGGAAAAGATTCTCTTCTCCCTCCGTGAAATACAAAGAGAGTTTGTAATTTTTCCCCTGACAAATCTAACAGGCTCCTGAAAGGTGGATGATTTCTGTTCTTTAGGGGTAGGTTATATTTTGTGTGCTCACAAGAGTTGCACACCATGCCCAGAGTGAACAAAATGAAGGGAGTAAAATCTCCGAAGTTTCACTGAAACTAAGTATACACATTCTTTGGACAACTCATTTGACTCTATAAAGCCAACAGGGGCAGTCTTGCATGTGACCAATTCATATGGGCCAACTGTGGACTCAAAATATCTGTTTTACATGACTTCGTGCAAAAACTCTTGTTTTCAAAGCCACTGTTTGGAGAAGCCAAACAGCCTCCTCACATAGCAATCAACCAGCATGTGTCCTTAATGGTTTTTAAAATCCTCCTTTGAAAGAGTTTTTAGACTGGATTGCCTCAAAAGGACCTTTCAAGATTACAGAATGATAAGATTTAACTTCTTGGATTAGAAGTAGTGCTCCTAACTATGAGACAACATCCGTATTTCTGAGAGGACAAAAATGTAAAGTATTATTTATTTTTATAATTTTGTACTTTATATTTATAGAAACAAAGGCGTTGACTCAGAACTGAGCTTTGGAAAGCAGAATTAATCCCGATGTCCTTTATTTATAATTCTCTGTAGACGGATTGTGACCCAGGTAATTTTCAATAATATCTCACTTCAAGCAGCAGATTATAGTATGTCTGGTTTTAGTTGTACATTTATTCTTTTCCTCCATTCACAAGGGTGAGCAAACGGCCCAGCATATCTCTGTATAATATCAAATTCAAAAGCTTCATCAGCTTCTGGGCCCCTCGCCTCGCACAGGTGATGGAGACTTTCCAGTACAGCATCCACACCAGAAGAGTGGTGGAGGGAAATGCACATCCTTGTCTGAAAAGGGGCCGTCTCTACCCCTTCACACATTCCATTCTCCTCCTGTTTGCAAAGACAGATAGAAATCATCTCACGGTGGAAACACTTACAGTTAATAATGCTGCAGGCTACCTGATCCTTCAAATTTACTGTCTGAAAAGGTTCAGTAAAATTTGTTCTGAAGAAAATTATTGTCTGATTCAGGACTGATCTTTATGGTGAAATACTTATACACTTTGCATTTAGACAGCCTTATCTGTGTGTCATCTCAGTATGGTGCATTACCAAGCTAAGA
This sequence comes from Penelope pileata, assembly GCA_013396635.1. Classification (NCBI taxonomy): domain Eukaryota; kingdom Metazoa; phylum Chordata; class Aves; order Galliformes; family Cracidae; genus Penelope; species Penelope pileata. Next base: position 88,390 of record WBMW01001488.1, on the reverse strand, counting down.
GTAAGATTTTAAACGAGAAAATATCTCGCTCGAGATTAACGTACATTCTGAATTTACTTTGAAACAGGTGTTCTAGGACTCTTGTTCCTGGGAGGGCAACCAATAATCAAAATAAAATGATATCATTCCATACCACAAAGAGTTTAGCTGAAGACCTTACAGGCTAATCACGTAGTCCTTCCACATACAAAGTGACTATATGCATTTCAGCAATATTAGCAAAAATACATTTTATTCCATGAGGGCTAGTAATAATACTGAAATTTCAGCTACACATTAAAAAGGTTTCATACCAGAAGCATTAGCTATTTTATTTGCCCAGAGTGAATAAAAGTGAGTCACACATCTGCGTGTACTACTGAAATCTGCAGTTTTATTTTATTATGCAAAGAGATTTTAGAATTTAGGGGTGTTGGACTCAATGATATCTAGAGCTTCTTTCCAACCCCAACAATTCTGTGATCCCGTGATTCTGTGAATTGACCCTAGAATATCAGAAAAACGCTTTGAATCCCAAAGCTTTCTCCTAATGAAAGCAACCAGTTCAGAACCAGTTCCTCTACTCAGTCATGTTTCTAGGGACAATATGTGTGCATTCCCCTTGTTGGCCAAGTATCTAATTGCTTGAGTAATGCTGTGTTTAACCAAATGATATGGTATATGCACAACGCGTATGGAAGCTCTAAAGTCAGTTGAAATTAAGTACATACAAAAGCTGCAATGACCTTACTGAAAATATAAATCTCAGGCGTGAGGACTAGCTATGGTCTATGTTTTACTCACTCTTCTGTGCTGCAATGATTTTCTTGTGTCTGTCAGTGTTCATGGTACACTGTTAGTTCACATTTCTAGTCTATTGAACACAAAAGGTGTTAGGAAATTAGTAGCATTATTTTATAATTAAGAAATAATTTTGTAGATATTCCATTACTCTCAGCAGAGTTACAAGGGAATTACAACAGAGACCAAAAGGTATTCCCGTAGTTCCTTCTCTATATTATCTTTTGATGGACGATACCAAACATCACTTCTTGACTTGATGTTCTGGTCTGACCCAGCAAATAGTGATACACAAAGCAATGGCTCACCACCCACCAACTGACGCCCAGTCAGTCCCCGAGCAGTGGCCCCTCCCCAACTAACTCCTCTACCTTCTATTTACATGATGTGATACAGTATGGAATATCCCTTTGGTCAGTTTCATGAAGTCAGGTTTCCAGGCCCTTATAGCTGTGTTTAGCATTGTTCAGTGAACAGAAGCGAATTTGAAGTTCGGAAGCATCCTGCGTGTAGCCTAATTAGAAGTGATTGAAATTAGGACCACTAGCTACAGCTTACACTGTTCTCTCATTTGTCAATACTTTAATTTGTCTGGAACTATCAGCCATCACAGCTGAACTCCAGTCATGTTTTAGCTGGGTCTGACAGCCAGTGCCCTCCAGAAGCACTTGGAATATCTAAGGATCACTTTGTTAGATCAGCAATTAAGATTTCCCCCCTTATCCTGGCATGCTCTGGCACCAGCACTTTGAGCTGGAACTGGGGTAATGGGGCAGCCTCATGGGGATATTCCTTCCACATTGCCAGCATTGTCAGCAGTGTGTAGAACCTGGGAGAGATGAGTAAAGGGAAACAAGCCAAGGAGACTGTCAGCATCCAACCCAAAACCTGCAGGCGATGCAGTGATGCTCTGTCTGAATACAGGATCCATCCCTTGCTGAACTATCTTCCCAAATTCCTATCTCCCTTTACAGTGGTGGAGAATTGAGAAACTGGTTGTGATAGAAAATTGAAATGACTCATTTCTCCTCTAGGAATTTTCCAGTCTATTAATGCTACTTCAACTGGATCCTGAGAAAGTGTTGTGTTAACAGACCAGGGAACCCGTAACTTATCAGTTGCCTGTAACAGATTGGCTTGAGTGTGAAGGCAATTTTACTGGATTTCCAGGTTGTAATGGATCAGAGTTCTGTCGCAGCTTCTGTATCATGGCTCGTGTCCTCCAGTCTGCTTACTCCTGTGTTTGCCTATCCCAAAGGGTAAAACGCAGTTGTTCCTCCTTGTTACAGTGATGCACAAGGCTAGACTTACACACTGAGGCTAGGGCAATCCTTATGGAGAACTCCAGCCTTAGCTAAGGCACATATGTGTAGCAATAATTACAGACCCAGGACAACTGTCTTCCAAAACACTGGCCAGCAAGGCAGTATGCTGGTTGTGGGATCAGCCCTAAACAGACTTCATACACAACACATCAGCAGCTCACAGTTTGTAGATCTGACCAGTGATTTTGTAAAATCTGGTCACGAAGCAGGTCTCTCAGTGACTGAGCTATCCTGACAGCTCAGCAGAGCTTGTGTTTGCCAGGCTGCGGGCACAGCACTTGTAATTTGTTCGGCAGAATTTTCATTGAATTCTGTAGTCAGAAATGTGTCTTGTTTGTTTATTAAATAAGGATCATGCTGTATTCCATTTATTGCTACGCAGCACTAAATAGCTTAAGAGACAGGTGACACTGTTAATTTATAAACAAATAAATATAGTGAACATCTACTTCAAGACTAAATTTTAGTCAAATGTCTTCAGTGTCTTCAGTTCTCCTTTTAAGGTTAGATTTCAGTCCTACATTATCTCTGCAAAGAAGAATAGATCTCCGGAGGCTGGTGTGCTCTTCTGGGGCATCATGCAACAACCAAACAGCAGCTTCCTTTGATCTTTTCCTACCCAGGATTCCCCATAGGCCTGTGAATTCTCCCACTTGCAGGGAGGATTCTTTTTTTTCTTGTTTTCCCTCTGTCTTTAAGCTCCCCAGCAAAAGGAGATACTACCCAGCACTTACTGTTGATCCTGGAAGCACACAGTCACTGGTGGTGACTGCTCACTGCATCTCCAGCAGCAGCTGAGACACAAGCACTGAGCAACACCGACTCTGATTTCTCATTGCCTTAAGATACTTCATTCAGAATCTGACAGTGCAAAGGGGAAAAAAAAATAAAAAGGAAGGAAAGGTGCTTTTTGTCATACTTCAAATTCTTTTTGCATTAAAAAACTTGACTAATAAATAAAAACTCACAGCCAGATGGGTAGTGCATTTCCTCTCCCACACATAGATCTGTTTTAATGCTGACTGATGCACACATGTCTGGTGGAAGTTCCAATGACACTGCAACATGCAGAGATGTGACAACTTTCTCAGTTGCTTATCTTCCCGCAAACAAAGGGTAAAACGAAGCCCCGAGAAGATAGTAATTTTGACAACGTGCCTCAGCATGTTACTGAAAAATGGCATGAAGAAAAATTGGGAGGAAAGACAGTGCATTCAAATATTTTTCTATCTTAGCTAAACAATAATCAGCCTGGCCTATTTTTATTCTCTTCTGCAGTATCATTTGTTTATTTCTGAAATATTATTCTGTAAGAATGAGCCACTGCCTTCACTCCATCTCCTCCACAAAAACAAATAAATAAATAAAATGAACCTGAACAAAGATAAAAAACAAGAAACCCAACCTCTTAGCTTGACTGATCATGATGAAACAAAGAAGTAAAAATCCCTCTGCTAGAGCCTCTGCTAGGCTGTCTTTGCTAGAGCCCATTGCCCTGCAGTGTCTCCAAAACAGGTGAACAGAGACCGTGGTTTCTTTCCTGTCTTTTAAAACCTCACCAGGTGACAACAGCTCAAACCAAACTGTGCACTTAGATCAGAATAAAATCTAGAAATAGAGGTGAAAACCTTTTTTCGTTGAACTGGGTCTGAAGAATTCAACAAGCGTGGAAAAAGGAGGAGGTGCTGGGATTTACTGCTTTAGCTGACACGTCTTTCTACATGGCATGTCTTTATTGAGATTGCCTTCATCTGACATCCAAGTGACTAATCGGTAATTTATTTAATTGGATGACTGTGCTCAGAATATTTTTCTATGACAGAGACTATGCATGAAGTTCTGCCTGGCACAAACTACAGCAAGTTCTAGAAAAACAGTGGTATTTTACTCCTAAGTGAGTAAGAACTATTTCCAACAAGTGGCCTTTTTTTCTTTCAACTTTTTCTAAAATGTTTCTTAGATGCTGGCATATGAAGTAGTCTGTCAAAATCATTAGTCACAAAGGGCTTGATTTTGCTCTTTTTTAAAGAGAGGGCAGGTCATGGGAGGAGGAGAGAAAGAACAAATCTAAACTATTATGTCTATGCCTGGATGCTATGAGCATTTTTAATTCATTGACAAGATTACTGTGGGATCTGGTCCCATAGTACAGTACAATTTCCATGAAGTTCTTGTAACTCCATTTCATTTTCAAAATATTTTTCTCCTCAAAAGGCTTGCCGTATTGTCTCCTGATTTTGTTGTTGTTCTTTTTTCATCCCCCCTTCCTCCTCAGACTGAGCAACATACAACAACACAATACTTGCTTCTAAATGGGGATCTTATTCATACACTCTCCATGCACAAAGTCATTGGGTGTTCTTTACGTCTTGCAGTACCTCTGTGGTTAATGGCTCTATGTCCAGGTGGAGGCTGGTCAGAAGTGGTACCCCACAGGGGTCTGGCTTGGGACTGGTGCTCTTTAGCATCTTTGTCAATGTTCTGGGCGGTGGGATCTAGTGTCAAGTTTGCAGATGATGCCAACTTGAGTGGTGCAGATGCTATGACAGAAGGAAGGGATGCCATCCAAAGGGACCTGGACAAGCTGAAAGAGAGAATCTAGTAAGGTTCAATAAGGCCAAGTGCAAAGTGTTGCACTTGGGTCGGGACAGTCGCAGATATGAGTACAGGCTGGCAGATGAAGTGACTGAGATCAGCACTGCTGGGGGTCCTGGTGGATGAAAAACTTAACCTGAGCCAGCAGTGTGCACTTGCAGCCCAGAAGGCCAACTGTACCCTGGTCTGCATCAACAGAGGGGTGGCAACAGGGAGAGGGAGGATACTGTCCCGCTCTACTTTGCCCTCATGAGTGCCCACCTGGAGTACCGTGTCCAGGCCTGGGGTCCCCAGCACAGGAAGGTTGTGGAGCTGTTAGACAGGATCAAGAGGTGGGTCATGAAGATGATCAGAGGGCTGGAGCACCTCTCCTATGAAGAAAGGCTGCGGGAGCTGGGCTTGTTCAGCCTGGAAAGCTCCAAGGATATCTCATTGCAACCTGTCAATACCTAAAGGGAGCTTATAGAAAGACGAAGAGAGACTTTTTACATGGTTTGATAGTAATATGACAAGGAGGAATGGTTTTTAATAAAGGAGGGGAGGTTTAGGTTAGGTATTAGGAGGAAACTTTTCATTCTGAGAGTGGTGAGGCACTGGGACAGGTTGCCTGTAGAAGCTGAGGATGACCCATCCCTGGAGGTGCTCAAGGCCAGGTTCGATGGGCCCTGGGCAGACTGATCCATTGGCAACCCTTCCCATGGCAGGGGGTTGGACGTGGATCATCCTTAAGGTCCCCTAAGCCTTTCTAAGATTCTGTGATACGATTCTATGGTTTTTGCCACTGTGTTTGTACTTCTCCCTTTTCCAAAGTTCTTTCCTTATGTTCATTCAGGCTGTCCTCCCTCTCACCTACGATTCCTTCCTAAGAGAACAATGCTGCATGAACTGGAAACGATATATCTTTAATTAACTGCCATATTCATTTATCTTCTGAACACTTTCCTCTTTTGTCTCCAGCTGCACTGCTGCAATTTAAAGATTAGTAATTGTCAAACATCCATCATGTGCAAAGTGAACTGTCCCTAGGTCTCTAACTGTTAACAAGAATGCAGTGACAAAAGCCTGACATTTTCTCTCTCTCTTCTTTTTAAGTAAAGAAGTTCAGGCAAAGGAGCAGAGCCATTAGACCAAGACAAGCAAACAGAAAGAACAGAGATTTCTCTCCTTCGTGGTTTCTGTGGGCTACGTAGCTGTATGTGTTTTGTAGGTTCATTTTTGAACTGGGGAGGGCAGGGCAGGACCTTGGCAGCCAGAGGAGTCCCTCTGGTGGCGAGATGCACCCTAGCTGGTGAGGTTCTGCCCTGCCTGCTCTGAAGATACCGCGCTGGCCCACACTGTGCCCTGACAACTTGCAAGCAGAGATTTTTGCTTGCTCATTCTTCAGTTTCAGTTACAACACTTCAAAATTATTCAGTTAGATAAACCTACATCATGCATTTTTATGTCGATAATTTAGAATCAGAGTCAGCAAACTCACACATCACAGGGTGAAATATATCCTTGGAAGCACTGAATAGATTCCCAGCATCTCTTCCCGTCTGATGTCTCTCTTCCGCCTTTTCATTGGCTTTTACTATTTTTCTTCTTGATAAATCACAGAGAAAGCTAGTAGAGGAGCAGTATTATTTCATTGTTGCCAGAAAGAGAACTGTAATTTTCTGTTTTCATTTTTTCAGATGCCATTTAGTCATCATAGATGCCTATTTTCACCCATTTGATATCCAGCTGAGACCACTAACTTCACTGTGTGCTACTCAGTTGGTGACAAGGACCCAACAGGCTTTACCCAAAGTGGCTCAGCAAAAGTTATCATTCAATTAAACAGGCAGTTTCAAGAACTGTAGTTGAGTGTGTCATTATACTAAGATGAAATGAACAAGGAGATTTTCTGTGCAATAATTCCACTGTTTTAATCATTGCATATGATTTCTTATTTTTAACCCCTGTCAGGATCAAAAAAGCAGAAGTGTTGCAATATTGCAGGCAATGGTATACTAGACACAACTCAGAAAGACAGAGACTCAAAATTCTCAAACAGGGAAGCTTCTCATTCAATTTCCTGATTTCAAGCATGCAAGTGCAACCTTGCCTTGGCACACATACTTCCCATCATAAGATGCTACCGACCTCCCTCATCTTGCAACTGAAAAACAGCCCTAAAAATTGACTTATTCCTCTTCTTTTTATTTTACTTAACAATCCAGAAACTAGATTGTGATATTTTTTCTCACCATGTGTCATACTGTGCAACCATACATGGCATTCATTTATTCACTGTGGCTACTCACCTACAGCATGGGTAGCAAAGCCCAGCACTTACAAGGTTGCCAGGTCCCAATGGCATTTGTTTTGCAAGGTGTGACTGGGCAGTGGGAAAGGTTTACTAGATCAGAGGTAGTCAAGAAAGAGTTTAAGTTCTACTGTTGCTACTTCATGCTTCAGAAAGTTGTGCTTCCCTTTGGTCTGGCACCATAATGATTTGTTCTAATCAGCAAACCATTCATTTTACTTCAAGTGGCAATATTTTAACAGAGGCAGTTATTTTAATGAGTAAGGGAGAGCTATCTTAAAGCATGAAATATAAAAAGAGATGGCAATATAACTGTAGAGAGTAGTTAGAGAAAAAGCAGCAGAATGTGAGTTACAAATGGAGAAAAATTTTCCCATATACAGGAAGGGCAAATAGTGGAAACTCTGTCAAGGTGAGTTCAAGTTTTCCTTGACTTCTGTAACTGAATATGGTAGCTTAATGTGTGTAAGGAGCTTTTTACAGTTCCTGTTGTAGGTCTCACAAAATGAGATTACAGTTTTCTGCTAGTAGTTGAAACCTGCAGCATGGAATAAAGTCTCATTATTAACATTCAGGTTAAACATCTTGGATTGGTTTTGACACACTCTTGGAGAATGCATATACATAACTATTATTTATTTGTCTGCACCATGTCTGCATATGTCAACAAGACTTTAGCAACAGACACTTTTTTCTGGTGCAGCCAGGTGCACATCTGTTGTACTTAGTATTTTCTCTTCCACTTATGTTCCCTTATTGCATGGCGAGAATATACTACTGAGCAGAAAAAAAAAAAAAAAAAGAGACAAACACACCCTTACTTAGCAGAAATCTGCAAATATTCAATTACTAAACAAAAGCACTCTCCAAGACATATGCCACTTTTTTTGTTGTTGTTAAGGAAACATTGGGGCTGAAGTCATTGGGGGCAAAGTGACAAAAGATGTAGCACTGCCAAGTCAGTAAGAATCACTCTTTCTAAGAAGGTATTATTGAGTTGAGCTGGTTCCAGGAATCAACATACCATCTTTTATATAGAATGTTCTCAAGCCTTCTGGCTATAATAAGCCTATAGCACATTTCATAGGAGACTGATCATCAACCCCACTGCTCTGAACTGATTCCAGAATGCAATGAGAGAACTCAACACTGTTTTAGGTTATATACATCTGTGTTTATTAGGTATTTTTTTTCCCTCCCGTTCTTCATTTTAACCCCTTTTTCCCCCTCTACATGAGTGAAAAGATCTGTTCTCTAGAGAGTATCAGGGAAAATGCTCCCTTACTTTCTAGATGCATGTGTAACGATCTCAACATTGTACGTTATAGCTCTTGGGATTTCCACACACAGTTGTCCTTGTGCAAAATTCAAGTGCTCCAACTTTCATTTCAGGCTCAGCTACTGGACTGGGTACAAATCATTAGCCTTAACATTCCTTGTCTTCTGCCCAGTAGTGATAATGTACTGGTAAGGTGAAGTCTTTCTCAGAACTAAGAGACCCATCCGGCTGAGACAGAAGATCTATCTCCATTTTGCTGTATGGTAAGGGTAGGTTATCCTGAGAATTCTGTCATTTGAACACTTAACTCAAGAGAAATATGGAGAGATGTAAACTGGAAGTTTTCTTTCTGACAATAAGGACAGATTAAATCAGTTACTAAGAGATTCTGTTCATTTCTGTGTTTTCCATACTAACAAGAAAAACTGTGGATAAATTATTCTAGATTTTCAATAGTCAGATACTTCCTGAGCTACAGGGCAAGTAATATAGTTTGTGACACCAATCAAAAAAGTGTTCAAATGATAAATCACGAAGATGATACTTATGGGAAATAGGAACTGAGTTGCCACAGTGGGTTGCTTCGAGCTCTGTGACATCCAAGTAACTGAGAACACTGGTTTCTCTGTCTTTCAAGTTGAACATCCCTAAAACAGCACCAACAAAAGTCAGAAACCTCTCAAACTGTCAGGCCTACGGAGCTATCCATCTGGTCTTCCTGTAGGCAGCAGTGCTGTCAGAATCCCTTTCCACACCCACAGGCTAGTGCTGTTGTATCTATTTTCCTTCTCAGGGAAAGGTTAAAACCATGTGCCTCAGAAGTATTAGCTACCACATAGATTTCCATTCATAAATCTGACAGTGCTTGGGGGATGGCAGGCTATGTGCAACAGCTGCTCCCTGACTCTGTCCCCATCTGTCTTAATGATAGGTCCCTAGACCTGCCAGGATCCAACCGTACGGCATTTGTTGCGGGCTCCCAGAAAGGAGTGAGCTGCAGCCTGCTCCAAATGACCATATTTCACAATGGACACCACCAGCCATTCCTGTAGTTTGTTCCCTTCTTTATGGCATCAATAGTTTCACATTTAACTCATCATAACGCACAGTCTTCGTCACATGGGCTTTCATACTGTGTATCTTCTAGAAGGTGTGATGCATGTACAATCCCTATAAGAGCTTACTTAAGGGTCGGCACACAGTGCGGGGTCTTGCAGAAGGTGCCTGGAAGGGGAACGAAAGTACGGACCTTTCTTGCTGAAGTTCTGCCTCCCACCTGTCATGTTTTACGGGAGCTCACCTCCCACGTTTCTCCTCCCCTCCAGGCTCATTAGAACTCTCTGAACAGCAACATGTCCAGTTTGGGCTGTGCAGTAGTGAGCTGTTTTTCAGATATCATGATGGCCAAAGCTGAGACTTTTCTCTAGCCAGCTTTTTACTCCATGCAGCACAGAAATGACATGCCTAACATTGCAGCATAGCTCCTTGTCCTAAAGGCTGGCAGCTATGCCATTACTGAGCTGTCTGTGCACCGCTCTGGTAAAATCAGCCGCAATAGTGAAGTCGGTTGTGAACAGTCACATCTAGCTTACTCAAACAAAAAATAAATTCTACTGGAAGAAGAGATTTATTACTTTTAACGTTATGTTATTTGCACACAAAGTCTAGCCCTCTTGCCTCTTCAGCACACTGTTTTTCAGAAAAAAATGATATTGTACACTTTCAAGATTTTATGGTTTGTTGGAGAAGCGATGCCTACAGCCTCCTCTGTTACTGTGAAACAGTCCCTTCATTTCACAGAGTGAGTCTTGCTATTCTTACACATCGTATCATTTGTGTACAAGCAAAACTGGCTGAGTGACTGACAGCTCTGGATTGTGACACTCCCAAAAGCTATTGTTAAAGCAGTTGGCAACTGAAAGATTTCTGTGGGACTAAATTCATCTGTAAAACAGCAGAAATTTATTGACAGCAGCAAGATGATGTGTATGTCTAAGGTTTTGTTTGTGCTATTTGGAGTATCTAGGACTTGAATTATTTTAAAACTTTAAGCATCTGAGTGTATACACCAAAAGGCATATTTAAACCAGCCAAATTTAAATGTGGAATTGCACCTTTCTCCTTAGAGCTTGTAACACTTATACCAGATGCTATTAAGAACTAGAAAATGGTCATGACAAAGAGTTTTGGTTTATAGCAGATAAATTGTAAGTGTAAACTGATCTACAGAAATTATGACACTATTGATATATTTATGCAATTAGTTTTATAAGTCTGGATTTGAATCTTCATCAGGTGATTATTTTCTTTTGGCTGAATTATATCTTTGGAAGATTTTAATCACTTACCCTTTCCTAAAGAGCGCAGTGCTACTGTCAATGACAAGATCAGTTTCTCTTTTCCATTTAGAAACCAAATTTGCACCACAAGATGGCAATATAAAGCAATCTTCCTTAAAAATGGCATGATGCATGACGACTGTGGTTAGAAATACCTTCAAAATATTTCTGTTAAAGTCATGCTGTGAGTCGGTATCAATCATGTGTTTGAAATAATCAGACCAACGCCTGAAAATCATGATATATACTTTGATTCACGTCAAGAAGTCAAAACTACAGTTATTTCTAAAATCCTCAGCATTCTCACTCCTCAGATAATGTTTGATGGAGAAATGCTCCCAAAATTGCCCGAATGCAGATAAATGGTTTAATAAAGCAAAAGTAAAAAATGATAGGATAGTAAAGCACCTTTTAAAAGTAGCAATAACATTCATAACTGGAATATCCAGGGAGAAATGGCTGAACACGAGCCTATGGCTTGAATTCCCACAAAGCATTTGCAGTTTTCTAGCAATTAACTTAGTAGCTATTGTTTTCTATGGCTCAGAAATAACGCAAATTCCCTAATAATGCAAAAACTCTGTCAATTTTCTCATGTGCGGTACTTCGGCAATTTACATTCATTTTAATTTCCACAACAGATTATAAACAGATATACCCACTGGTAGCACTAATACACAGAGAGCATTGAAATGGGGTTAAGGTGTTTCATATTGCTTCAGTATTTACACTTATCTTTATGTCAATAGGAGGTTATGATTACTAAATGATTACAGCACATCAAATGAGTAGCTCATTGGAGGATAGCAGACAGTTAAACATCTAATACAAAATGAATTCAGATTGTTCTCAAGGTAGCGTATTTGAGAGCAGCTCTGTGTGTTACTTAATTCAGACCTTCAAACACACCTGTAATTGAAACAGCAAAGCACCAAAAACAATTCCTAGACCTGGACATTAAGCAGTTAGGAGGGGGTGAATAAAAGCCTGAATATCCATGAGTATTGACTGACGTTATTAGATTTAGTATGCCTGTTATTGTATGCCTGTTCGTGTCCATTCAAGCACACATTTCAAATAATCAGACAGCAGAATTATACAGAAGAATAATTAACTATATGCAAAGGTTTGGAAACAAATCACAGAAAACCGATAGTTATGCCGTAAAAGTTATGAATACTTTCATTAGATACTAGACAAAAAGAGTTGTACTCACTAAGTGAGAAAAGAGAACCAAAAGCCTTCCCATCTTTATAGTGAAATTTACAAACTAATTACTAAAATGCAGAATCTCAAACACTGAATGCTCCCCCAAAACTTGTTCTTTTAAAGCATGCAGGCATCAAGAATAATGACAGGTTAAGCAAAATTAGGAATGAAAAAGAACATATATTTAAAAACATCCTTTTGAACAGAGAGAATAGGAAACAAAATGCAATGAAAACTCCTTGTTTACCCAACTAACAGTACTAACAATTATTCACCAAAATGAATTAATTTTATAATCGTTCCAAGACAACATTTTGAAAAAGAGGAAATGTGTAGAGTAAACCAATAGCAGAGCAGCGGAGATCAAAACTCAAATACATCTGGAGCTCTGGCTAAGATAACATCATTAGCTATCTGAACACTTCTTCCATTTTAGTATGCAATATTCACTGACCACGAGATCAATATTTTTGCTAGATAAGCAATTAATTCAGTCATAAGACATCTTAAAGTCAAAGTACCGCTGCAAAATAACCAAATCCCTCTGTGACTTACTGTAAACAGTGGGGATTTAAATAATTTTTTTTTCACTTTGGGTTTGTTTCTTTCCTGCAGTTTCCCAGAGGCATGTTGCAGCTGCAGGGAACGGATAAACACTCAAGGTTTCCCAGTATTTAGTATTTGCTTACCAGATGAACTCAGAACTTCACACTCTCTCTTACGCCAATCTTACTCAGAGCAAGGCAGTTTGATGAAACACTGAAGAGGAAGACAGACACGATTTAAGCCAAGCTACATCTGTAAGACCTCGGGCAGCCCTCTGCTGTTGTATGGGTTTCCAATGAGAGGGAAAATGCAGGCCAGCTAAGGCAGCTCAGTGTGTCCCAAAGAAGCATGTCAACATAAGGAAAAGGAATAAGTATCCTGATCTCCTTTCTACACGCTAGCTAGCACAAGCACAAAGATTCTCACCACCCCAAGTGCACAAACCTGTTAATGAGCACACCCTCCACATGACAAAAAGCACCTCTCTCTTTCCGCTGGTAATGCAGGTTACAACTCTGGAACAAAGAAAACCTATGAATACTTACACAACTTTCCAGGCTTCTTTTCTACATTTAGATGGAGGTGCCTGCAAGTCCTAGGAGCTGAGGATCTATGTTAACGTTTCATTTGTAGCATCTGATGTCCAAAATTAAAACAGCTGTCTTATAAAATAATAAGGCACTAGTAATTGCAGGATAACAGATTGCAACAGCACATTAAGTTGCTGCCTAAAAAGGCTCTGTACAAGACTAGCCACATATGAAATATATTAGAGTTGACACAGATTTGTAATCTGTGGCAAAAAAAGAAGAAAACAGAGTGTTTGAAGAAGTTCTGGTTTTGTTCATTGTCTATAGGGCACTGCAAGAAGAACCTTCTCTTTCTCTTTTCTTATCTTTTCCTTCCTTCCTTATAAAACATTAGGACTATGGAGGTAGAGAATTATATCTGTCATGGTAGGCACATCTCTCTGTCTATCTATATGTATGCATGAGTGTCTGCAATGACGAGTATTAAACTTACATATGCAATGATAAAATATGTGCCTTTATTCACATAACTACCACAGCCTGCACATTTCCAAAGCAAGTGCAGTTGGCTCAGGTTTGGGAATGTGAGATGTTGGTGCTGTACAATTCGACATTCACAGAACAGGCTGGGACAGCTTGACTTTAAGCTGATGACTTAAAAATTGGTGTATACAAACTCCCTACTCGCTAGACAGTTCCAGTTCAAACTGAGACCTACCTGATCGCTTTGCCATAGTAACGGTAGTCTAAGAAATAATTTCTATACAAAACTCCTGCAGTATTTTAGAGAACAGAATATATTTCAAAATGAAAGTAGAAACCTGCAGCAAAAAAAGAGCTGGAGTCGTAGTATCCTAGCAAGTACCTCAGGCTCCCCAAGCTGCCAAATGACATCCTGAATTTTACCTCCTGCTCCAGAGGCACAACATATATTTCAGTATGTTACAGAAAGGCATGTAGACTACAATACGAGAGGCCAAGAGTCTGTCTCCTTGTCTTACTACATAGATGATGGCTAACCCTGGGATGTAAACATCCATTTTCCAAAGACCTTGGGGAAATGAATGTCAAGATTGAATATTATGCTTTGTTTCTCCCCTAGTCTTGTACAAACGTACAAGACCAGCCACAGAACAGCTTTTCATTTCCATTGCCATTTTCATACATCACAATTTTCATTTACAACAAAACAAAACAACAACAGAAATTAGAAAGTATGGCAGTAAGTGATGTTGCTGCACTGCAACAAAGAAACTGCACAACTGCAGAGGTAAAAAATGTGATGCTGAACATACAGTGGGGTGGGTAGCACTCTCCTGGAAAAACACCTCGGTGTGCTTATGCAGCACAGGCTTCAGCTTCTCTCTTATTGGTTCCTTGAGTTAGGAGATTTACTGCATGCATCTGTCCTATTTTGAAGTCGAGATTTGTCTGAGGAGGAAAAACACTTCCCTCCTCATTCAAAAAATCTAGTATCTCAGCTGTCTGACAACTTCCCAGTGTGTAATCCTACCATCCCACAGAAATACTGAGCTCACATGCTGTATATCGCTGGTTTTTCCCCAGGCTGATTATGGTGCATGACCTCTTTATTCTCACATTGTCTACTGTAAAATGCACAGGTACGTATTTTTTTGCCTGCTCTTGAAATAATGCATTCTTACCAAGCCGAAAAGGCAATGCAAAACATGACATTTCCCACCAAGACTTTTAAAAATATGCCACTAAGGGAATTTTTCTTTTCTTTTGCATTCGTATAGACTTGTCTAAAATATGGATTGTGAATTTCACTTGACTAACATAAAATGAAATATACGGCTGTGCAAACTTGCACGTGACTCTTCGGATGACGTGGAAGTTTCTGATGCTGACCTCACCTGTATTATTAAATCGTTGCCTCTCTTCTGCAAGGAAAAGATTCCATAAATAACTGTAAAATAAACTTATCTTCCTCCTTCAAAATGTTCTTTTAAAATCCTTCTTCATTGCTATGCCTACACAAAGCTTGACGACAGTCATTAGGCTTCTGCTGATCTGAGACTACCAACTGTCAGGCTGACTGGTGTTGTCACCGTCTTCCTCGTTCCATCAGTCTGTCTTTTTCCATCTGCTGCATCTAATTTCCTACAGAAAACTCAAGAACAGGGACGGCTTTTCTGCTTTGTGATGTACAGCATTGAGCACAATGAGGTACTGATAATGTGCAACATACTTAAGCGCCTCTAGAGAGATGAAGAAAAAGAAAAAAGTAAATTGTTCTTCCATAAAACCTCTGCAAGATGGGAACAAAATTCTTGAGATGTTAACAGAAACAGAAGGACAGCTTAATTCATCATGCACAAAAACAAGCAAACAAACAAACAATACAGCCAGCAAACATAAAAACACAACTACACGTCTGGTTTGTGTGAAACATTTAGTTCTTTCACACAATGAGAAATCTCCTTTGATATCATCTTTGTGTGTTTGAGGTCCATGTGACTCCCGGCAATAGCTGCAACATCCATCAAAACCCAGAGAATCCTTCAACATCCAGAGAATGACCAATAAGCCAGTAACTGGGAAAAGAGAGCAAAGGTGCACACTTTCAGCAGCTGAATTCAGATCCTGGCACTTTTGAAGCCAAATTCCCAGTGATTTCAAAGGCACAACAGCATCACGTAGGGAAAAGTGGAATTCTTCCCATTGACATTTCTCCAAAGCAAAGCACATCCCAGCATTGCACCATAGTTGCTTCATCATTTGTGATACTAAGTGCTATTTTATAAAACCTATCCAACAAAACTGGAAATGAGCATCATCATTGCACAACACGCTTTACTCCATTAATCTCAACATTATTTAAAATGAAGTTAATGAAAAATTATTAAAGTTTTGGTTAACAGTTAACCACTGCCTTCAAAGATTTGATTTTTTAAATTCTTTCTAATCTGAAACCTCTTTTTTCACAAGAGTGTGTTATTGACTTTGTAGCTTATTTCAATGCTATTAGTTTTGCGAGGGCCCTTTTCGGGTTATTGGGCCTTTTGATGCCAAATCACATTTATTTCTTGAAGCATAATGCCGCTTTTTAGTGCTAGACGTATGAGGTTGGCTTGTTTGTTGTTAGACAACTGATGCAAAGTAATTACATTTTGGTTGACTAATGAAGTGAGACTGGATGTTTTGCCTATGAATCATTATAGCAGAAGTAGAAAATTTTTTCCTAGCAGCAAAGCAACTTGTGTTTGCTTGTTCTTTAATTTCCAGATGTAGGAAATAATGAATGTAAATTGCCTTGTAGACGCTTGAAACAGGCAGTATCAATTAATAAAAACAATTTCTGATTGTCAAGCTATAGGCAACCCAAGCTACTTTTTTGTTCTCTAAGCCACAAAAAAGCACCTTGTCCAACACTATCATAACATGATATTTTGGGATTGCTCAGCACTCAGAGTTGCAGGTCTAAAATAGTTGAGGTGAGAGAAATTATTAAGTCCTATCTCATCTTTCTGAGAACTTATTATTTAAAAAAAATGTAACTATTGATCCTGACACCTGAATTTTTAAGAAAAAAGATCTGAAAAACTGTAAATAAAGTCATACTGTTGTCCGAAAGCTGTGTGGCTTAATTTGCTAACCAATGGAGTAAAATACACTTCTACGTCACTTGATTTGATTTTGGACAAAGTATCCCTCGATTTTCATGGTTTTGCAGACTAATTATTTAACTTTTTCAGCTTTGAAAGATGGTGTTCCTATATTAATTCAAGCATACAAAACTTCCTTTCACTATCAGAAAGTCATGCATTTTTATGGAATTGAGCTTTGTTATTTTTTCATTTAAAATCAGTGCAGAAGTTTTACAGTGGGGAACTATGAGAGACTATGAGATGATACATATAGACCAGTGCACTAATTGGCCTCTTAATAGTTCACAACTACATTTGGAAACTCTTAGATGCAGACAAACATGCAAATTAATCTATTCTTACTATACTTACTACCTGAATAGAAGTCCATACACACACTCTTTGCTGTATTTTTCTGTAAAACTGAAAAATAATTAGAACATTAAAACTGCTTTGAGGGCTGTTTCCTAGAACCCTCCCCCTCCACTGCCTCCTACACAAAGGGAAAGTGAAACATGTGGTGGAAAAGTACTAAAAACTGTGACAAGGTACTTTCCAGTGTTCATCTGAAGATCCAGGATGTTACAGGGGAAGCAAATGTTTTCGCTGATTGCGTACAAAACTTATTGACTAGGAATGTTTTTGCCAAACAGCCTTACATCCTCTTGAACTGATCTGCCCTATGACTGAATTCTATGACCTCTCTCTTGCACTGGTGTTTGAAAACACACATCACAGGGGCTCTACATCTTTTTCCATTTTTCACCAGTTACAAGCATAGATATTACACGTTATTTCATGTTCGAAATCTCACATGAATTCTAGATAGACTTTGTATTAAAATGAGCCTACATCTTTGGAGCAGAAAATTTCTAAGCATCATTCAGAAGATCTGAGAGAATAAGTGATTCTACAGCACAAAACGATGTGTCACATTGCAAGGAGAGCCCCAGATTAAATAAACTGAACTGAATCAATGTGCCACAGTTGAATGAACCCTTCAGATTATGTGCAGACCTGTTCCAGACAGGACAACAGCCTCCTGGGAGGGGTGTGCATTGCATCATCTGTGACATCTGGCTTCCTGTTTCAAAGAAATTCTCCAAAAAAGCACCAATACCGTAAAATTCCACAGGTTGAGTTAGTATAAAACTTAAGAACAAAGAATCCACCCTTATGAATTTAAGCCTACAAATACTCACAGCTGAGAATATGGCCATGAATGTGTTTTAATACCTTGACCATTCATAACTGATTTTAAAAATTCATGACTGAATTTTAAAATTTGTAGAATATTAAAATGTCTTAGTTACACTGTATATTTCCTGCTAGTGCCAACTGAAAGATTTAGCAACATAATGGAATTTTTGGCTCTGGCAGAAAATTTTCTCAAATTAACAACAATTGAATTTATGTAAATTTTGGTAATAAATGTCCAACAATGAAACTACATGATAAGAAATGTGATCTGTCACCAACCTCCAAACAATAGACGTGATTAAAACAGATCATAGGAACCTTAGCCTGCACATCACTGGGAAGTCTGTTTTCCCTTTAATGCTCCAAGAACTCACAGAACCTACTAGTGAAGAGAAAGGGTCACCCCCAGTGCATCATACTTTCAATTTTTCCGTCTTCAATTTTGGTTTTGGAATTGCCAGTTCAGGTTGTGGGTTACAGAAATCATTGAGTACAAAAGAAAGGGTCCTTCTAAAGACGGGCTTTTTTACTACCCTCCTAAAACTTTCAGATGCAGAACAGTTACTACACGAACAAACAAAAGGCAGCTCAGTGCACAGTAGAACCATTCAATCCAACTGATTACAAGAAACTTGTCGAATTTGATCATGGAATAGAGGATGAAGATTGTCCTTGGAGGAGTCTGAATGCCTCACAACAAGACTGTAACAAAACATAGCTTATACTTAGGAACCAAAATAGGCATTCATAAACAGAAAAGATATCTGGTCACACTTAAAGACACTAATTTGTGGAGAATACACAAAATATAAATCTATTACTTTAACCACTAAATTAGTATTTTAACCATTCTATGATTCTATTACAGACTTAACAGTAAAAGAAAAATGGAATACTGTAAGAATAAATAACAAATTTAAGGAGAGAAGTGAGGCACCCAGCTACAAATTCAACAACAACTATATTACATATAGCATAATACAAAAGTACTCACATCATGGAAAATAATGAAATAGCTGGTGGGACAGTTATCAAGAGCCTAATTACAAGTTTTCAGATGGCTCAGAACATTTCTAAATTCTGGATTCTCCCTCACATGGAGCACTAACGTGGCTAAAGGTAGCTGCAAAATCAACTTCCAGAAAAGTCCTGAAGTGGGAGGAAAATCTGTAGTAGTACTGAGACAGTCTAAGGACTCCTCATCATTTGCATGCAAGAGAGGATTGTGTAGAATGTTGCTGCAATAGATAGCCTAGGGTTATCACCAGTGAAAATGATCTCTTACTCTTGTAGATGAAGGAATATATTTCGCTACTGGCCTAAGAAAACAAAAATCTTCACCAGAAATTTGCATATTAAAAATAATGGTGAATATCTTAGAATAGATCTGCAAATATGAACAACAACAACAAGAAGACATTAAGAAATGCTTTACAATATGATAAGAAGTTATATTCTGACACGTGGAAAGAGAACAGCACAGTTTAGGAAGGGATGTTACCTGGTACTGATTCAGAGCATTTGATTCCCTAAAATTGCATTAAGGCCACTTCTGCACTCCTCTCCTCCTGGCCAAAGAACAACATTTGATTCAAGTCATGATTTTTCCCAGTAACTCCATGCCAAAAATCTTTCTCCTTTAACCAGCTAGGCTTGCTTAAAGTTTGCCGTGCTGTCGTGTCACAGACAGGGCCACAGAGAGAGGTAGAAAACAGCATTCAAAAGAAAGGCACTTATAGCTACTCTATGCTATTCAGCATGTTTTTGTAATTTTGTTTGCTCAATAAAAAGATATTTCTAAAACTACACATGTAGCAAAACTCCTCAATCTTTCATGGAAGGTAATGCACCGTAAGTGTGGAAGTGTTTTGATATTTAGAAGAATCATTTCATCTACAGTACAAGCCTGGTTAGGAAGTAATATAAAGATAATTATCTTAATTCACTAGATGATCTGGAAGCCTAAGAAAGCCTAAGCACAAGGACTTGTAAGTGAAAATAGCAAGATATACGCTAGTAACACTTTCTCTTTATTGGAGCTTAAAGATTTTGTTACTATAAATATAATGTTGATGTATGACACATTAGCAATGTGGAAACATTAAGGATGCTTCAGTTTACCTGCACTTAAATACTACAGTGTTATTCACCTAGGATCACAGCAGCAAAATTTTGGCAGTAAACCAGCATGATTTCAACAGGGCAGTTTAAGCTCTTTAGCTGAGTGAACATCAAATTCACGCAGCTTGGTGTTTTGGCCTTCTGTGTGAAGGCAGAATGGTTGTACATTAGAGAATACTTGCTGCTTGTAGAGATGGTTGATACCACGGACATCTGTCAGGCAGCTAGAGGATTCGGCATGCTAGTTGGCTCAAGATATTGTAGCTGCACCAATGCACTCAGGCATTGCATCAAGCCCTTTTGAGACCATATACAACAGCAGTCATTTCACTTCACCTATTTAAAGCGTATTATTGTGCTCCTGCAAAATAAAGCAACAGTATCAGGAATATTAGCAGACCAGCAACTGCAAAAATCTCATTTAAAAATGTCAGCTTTTTTGTATTCCTTAGAGATTTCATTGCTGTAGTATTTTAGCGTTAGGAGGCTGGTGAATATTAGAAAGCAGTAAACTAGTGGAACCATTGCTTTCTTGAAAGCTGCTTTGTGAAGTGCATGACACAACTGTTTTCCCCTTGAAATACCACAGCCCGAATGAAATGTTTAGGAATGATTGGATTCAGGTAGCATTATCCATCCAGGAAAGAAACTAGTAAGAAGAATCTGATACATAAATCAGCATTTATTTTCTGCTTCACTGGATTTAAGCCAGAATTTATACTATACTTTTCAATACTGGGTTACTATGTCCTGAACTGATCTCCTCTGACCAGTCTGTCTTAAGGTCTATCTTAAAAAGATTTTGGTTTTCTTAATGAGCACAGTGAGGAAACCGCCAGTTCTACGTCAGCAACTGTGAAATCGACTCCAGAAAATAAAAGCAATTTGGATGGCTTCTCCAGATGAAATTTGTGCCTTGTTCTGCAGCACAAAATTCAGCAGGAGCTGATGTGGAGCTAAGGAGCTGAAAGTGTAGCAGATCACCAGGTCAAAGATGGTACCAACTTGCAGCAATGCATAACATCCTACACAGTCAATCGGGATCCAGCTTTGATTTTATTTTTTCTTTCATGAATTGTAGCATGTGTAGCTAGAGATGAAGAGCTAGACTGATGAGTTTAGAAAACACCTAAACAATTTTTTATTAAAAAAAAAAACCTCAAAGATTTCTTGTTTTCCTTTTAAACATTCATGCTAATATGAGCAGTATACTAAAAATAGAATTGATCTTACACTACTAGGAATTTTTCTTTTCAGTTTTTCTTATCTAAATAATAGAAATACACTCTGGACTGAGTTTCGACTATGTAATGTTCTTACAGTGCAGCAGAAATTCCGGGCTTTTTTCAAGTAAGTAATTATTTAAAGGCCAAAAATGCATGAAAAAGGGAGCACAATATTTTTTGCATGAAGGAGTAAGATGACACTTTGTGAATGAAGAATAAAAGTGTGCATAATGGTATTTGCCAGCAAATTAAAAAATATATGATTCCATGCTTATCAGAAAAAATGATACTTTCTAATTTACAAAGACACTTTTTAGAGGTAGCCTGCTGAGCTACACAAAATACAGATTAATCAACTTTGGCATGGCAGAGACAGTCAGGAAACACTCAGAAATTTTTCATAATTTGAAATTGCACGAACAAGCAGATTCAAAAAGAAATAAGTAAACAAGCCAAAGGATACATCTTTTAAAAAAATTTCATCGTGCTGCATATCTTTGATTGGTCACACCCTTTAAGCAGAACTCTGGTCTTAAAATGGACCCTCAAGAATGCAGGAAAGACTCCACTTTTTCCATGAGGAAGGTGACCAGTCTCCTTCTTACTACAAGTTTCTTTTGCCTTACTATTGTTCAATCCTTGTCTCATGGTATGGATCTTAGTGTTCATTATTTAATTACCTGCTTTCCCACAGACAGCTCGTTGTTTGACTGAATTTTTATATCTGTCTTTTTGTAAGGGTGTTTATGTCAATATCTAGGACTTACCTGAATGATAAAGTACAACACATGTAGAGCTACTGTTATACATCTAATTTTAGATAAAATACTGTAGCTCACATGTAATCAGACTTGTTGTTGTTGTTTTTTTAATCCTCAGATGAATGATTAATTCAAACCCATTGCAAGTAGAAAGGCATCCAAAGACTTCATAATTCACCACCTCTATGTACTTTGAATGTGATTTTTTCATTATGAAACACGTTCGTCAATCAGGAGGCACTTGATTTTGCATCTGACTTTTGTGTGGAAACATACGTGTTCTGAAACAGAGAGAAGTAAAGGAAATTCTGTACAGAAGAGTTATGGCCAGAACATATCCATGTTCAACACCCCTATGCATTTCATCTATTTCACATAGATCACTATCAACTTAAATTTCAATGACTTTGTAGGAATATCCAGTCATGCTAAGACAAGAATTCAAGAGGAAACAACACATTAAGTGTCTGGAAAGTTTCTACTGTTTGGACTGGAGTCTTTATGACATCTATGAAAGCCAAATAAAGAGGCTTCATTAAGTAAATTTAAGTAAAGAGGCTTTAAGACAACTCTTTAAACTGTCTTAAAGCAAAGACTCTGTTCATAGCTGATCCACCAACACAGACCAGGTACACACTCTGCAAGACCTTGTGATCTCTTGAGAGTTATTTGTACTGAAAGCTTAGTAGAAATCCTTATGAACATCTTCTGTTTACATCATTATGAGTCAGTATTCTTGCTCCGTACATGTTTAAGTATCGCCTGTCTTTCTAGGTTCAGAATACAATATTTACTAGTCCTCCAAAGTGCAAGGCAGCATAGGCATAACTACAGAAAATATCTATTAAATGTCAGACTTATTTGACAAATACAATACAATTGTTTGGATTGTTAGAGAAAGAGAAGAATTCTCTTCTCTTGGAAGAGAATTAAGAGGTCAATACTCTCAGTAACACCAGTTCACGTATCAATACATACCACTACTATTTGCCTTATTACATCATCAGGCAATTGCAGTCTTTGAGCTATACTTCGTACCCAGTGCTGTGTGAGAACTGTCAATGACATCGATACAAAGACAGAGCAGCTCTAGATATTTTATTTACAATACCTCCAAGACTCCTTACACCAGTCCTTCCACTGTTAAACCTGCTACTCACAACAAGCACCGGTCTCTCATTTTTTGCAAGATCTGCCATGGATACCGCTGCAGAATGCTTACAATCATTTCGTTAACAAAGTTTTCTTGAACAAGCCCTCTGCCCACACAGCAAATATCCCATCTATGCTTTGTGAAAAGGTATGTATAAGGAGAGTTGTATCTCTTTTTACTTGAGAGAAAAAGATGAAGCATTACCATATCTACGTCCAGGTTACCCAAATCTAAAAAATATGTTTTCACATACATTTAACTACAGTATAAAATGATATTAACCATTCCAAAATTCCTTTTCATTTTACAGAAGCTGCACATAGATTACGTTTTTAGGTTATCCTAACTATTCTTTATTATTAGCAAAGATTTCTTCTGACAAGAATATGATCTCTGAGCACAGAGCACTGATTTCTTATAATGTGTATTTCTCAGAGCTAAACCCAAATCCTTTCTGTAACAGAAAAGGTCCCAAAACTCTTACGACAATGCCATCTGATCTTCTCTCTCTTTCTCAGACTGCTTCCCAGTCTGCCTGGCTGGCCCTCTTCTAAGCCTGGGGCAACCTTGCCCCAGGTCCACCGGTTCCGGTCACAGATGCAAGGAATCTACCTGTATTCCCTGGACCAGTCACACCACTCCACCATGTGCTCAATCATCAGTTCATGCTGTGATCAACTGTTTCCCTACTCTTCCACTCAGCTTTCTGGTGACGACCTTTTTCCCTTGATGAATCAGAAAGATTTTTAATCGCTTTGCTCTCAGTAGGATTTAAATTAGCTGTTGAGTCAGAGGGTCAGTCTACTCAAGTGATACATTAATCCCCTGCACTGCATTCAGGCAGCAATTCCTCATTATAAACATATTCCCATACGTGCAGGTTGTTGGGTTTGTTTCGTTATGTTTTGCTAATTCTGAAGGGAACATTTGATTTGGTCTTGAACTTGATTACTTGGCAGAGGTATCAATGTTACAGACGTAACTTTCGCTGTACTTATGATGATTAGGAAACAACTCTTGCTAAGGATAAGATGTTGCCAAGACACTTTGGTAGATCTGGACAGACATAGGTGGTTAAGTGATCAAATATTGTACTAATAACATACATCATACTGTTCAGCTGTATGTAATTATTATGTACCTTTACTTCCTTTTAACACATAATAAGTGTGTTATCTCTGTTCAGAGGGTGACTATTCCTGTATATTTAATTCCACATTGGATAAAGTTTATATTAGAATACCACACCAAGCAGACAAACATTTGCCACAGTAGAATTCAGTAAATGAATAAATTTTAGTAACTACATCCCTTCACTTCCAAGGTAAACAGGGAACATTCTGTGATTTCAATAAGAATAAAGTCCATCCTAAGTCATGAATATGCTAATGATCTCTAAAACGCCTCGTTCACAGGTGACCTTTTCTGCAGGTAATAATAATAGAAAAAAAGAGAGCATGGCAAACCCAGGTTCTGCACAGCTTTACATGTTGCATTCCACTTGGATCACATGAAAGCAAACAATGCTGAGGTTTGATAATATTAACTACGTCATATCTTTTCTACTGCTCAATTAAAAGAGGGGTTAGTGTGCACATACAACACAAATAACTGTAGATCAAAATCACTTCCAAGCCTCTACAAGTACGGTTATGTCCAGTAGCCTTGTGACTCCTAGGTTAAATATATTATCCTGTACCACCATGTCCAGACTTCTGGTTCTATAAGCAAAATATCAAACCATGTCCTTAATAAACCAAACTTAATGTTAACAAAGTCATTTTAGTGTGCGTTTTTTTTACTTCCGTTAATGTCATTTCACAGTCACCCTTAAGCCTCACTTCAATATATTTTGGGATTCCTTTCAATTTTGCAATTTGCTTGTTTTCAAAGACAGATTGAAACACTAGTTCTCAGATAAACCAACATATAACTTAATTATCAGTTCTCCCTTCCTGCTAGTTCACATGTAAATTTATACAGTGATGTATAATTACATGATTTCTGTTATTTAACCTTGCTCTGCCTTTATTGCTTGACTTTTATCTTTCCTGCCAAAATACCCTAGCCAGAGGACATTTTTGTTAACTTCATTCTATCTGAGTAACAATTGGTGGTAATGAGTTCTAAGAAACCTCTTAGAGAAATCATGGTCTTTTGGAGAGTTGTTGGAAAGCAGACATTACTTATACATCTTCCACAGTTAAGGTTATTTTTCCATTAAAAACAATTATTCATTTCGTTTTTTTTACAAGTTTGTCACTTAAATGTGTTGCAGTCCCACAGTCTGCTGTATATTGCTGAATCAGGAGATCAGGCAATGAAAGCTTATAGTGAGAAGCTATTAGAATTACCAAGACAGGGGACATTGTGGTACGACAGGGCTAAATCAATAGTACCTTTGGCAGGTACTGACAGGGTCTTTACCTCAGAACTAAGTATTCAAAATAGATCAGAAGAGCTTTCATAGTAATACAGTGAGTTTTATTTCACTAGAAGTTGTAAGAGGTATTTTTTTTTAGGCTATAGAAGACAGGATAAACTTTTTTTTTTTAAAGGACTTTAAAAAGTCTACCTCCCACCACGTTGTCTTTGCAGGGCATATCTTTTATTCCAAGTTTGTTCTCAGTCTTTGCTCACTGGCTGCAAACTGTGTTTCCGGTTACTTCTAATCTTACACAGTCTTTTCAGGACCCTAGGAAGTACTGTCTCATCATTAGAGAATGTTCATACTGAGGTATGCACAAACCCTGTCCTGTCTTCGAGTCTAGCCTGAAGCACATAGCTCTACAAAAAAAATACAGGAATAGCGTGAAAAAGAGGTGATGCTTCCTCTACAGTGATGATGAGTTTAAATCCTATATACATCCCCAAGCTCCAAGCACTGGACTTGCAGAAATAGCTTATAGATACTTACTAACACTCAGTGAATTCTTCTACTGTGAACTTGAACTCCTGAACCCTATTGTAAACTTCTGGCATTTACAGCTTCCTGTAACAGCAAAGCTCTACAGCTGTGTGAAGATCTATGTCCTTTGTTTTGTTTCCTGTAAATTTCAAGCTCTGTTTTGCTTCTTCAATGAGAATGGAATACTGAAAGAGACAGTAAATTATTTATCTATGTTCTATTCTTCCTCTGTGCTCTCTTTCCAAGCTGACATCCTGGCATACTTTGCAGTTCCTTGTAAAGACATTGTTCTAAACCTATCCTTACCTCATTTTTTTTTTCCAGTTCTAATCACAGACCTTCTAAGGACATCTGACATATAAGATGGAGTGAACCACAGATTTTTGCTGTAACATGTTTTATGTTCTAGTCTCTGTTTTTCCCCAGTCATTTCTGACACTGTTTTTGCTTTTTACCTGCTACTGAGCACCAAGCTGAGATTATGACAGCTCCCTGCCAATCTCAAGGTCTCACCTGAGTTGTAATGCTCAGATAATGTTATATATCAAATCCAGATTGTTTTTATACACATGCATCACTTCACAATTATCTACACTGAATTTCATCTGTTTTATTGCCATTGACAGTGCCTTCTAAAATCCATATAGTTCTTCTGTGTCTATCCTCATGTATCATTACAAAACTGTCAGTTTGTCATTCATTCTCTTTGTTAGGTTGCCTGCAACTGAGCTAGACATCACATAAGCCTGTTGAAATCTGTTAGAGTTGTTTATGCACACCCTTTAATCTTTTAGATACTCAAAGACATTCTTTTTATTCCAGTGCTACTTACAGACATTACAATCTTGAAAAGTGGGCCCACAAGCCTGAGAAGTGAACCTAATGAGACCCAACAAGGCCAAGTGCAGGGTGTTGTACATGGGTGGGGGCAATCCCAGATGTGTACAGACTGGGAGAAAATTCACTAAGATCAGCCCCGCAGAGAATGACTTGGGGGTTCTGGTGGATGAAAAGCTGGGCATGAGCCAACAGTGTGCACGTGCAGCTTGGAAGGCCAATGGCATCCTGGGCTCCATCAGAAGATGGGTGGCAGAAGGGAGAGGGAGGGGATTGTCCCACTCTGCTCTGCCCTCATGAGGCCCCACCTGGAGTGCTGTGTCCAGGTCTGGGGCCCCCAGTACAGGAAAGATGTGGGACTGTTGGAGAGGGTTCAGAGGAGGCCACGGAGATGCTCAGAGGGCTGGAGCACCTCTCCTATGAAGAAAGGCTGAGGGAGCTGGGCTTGTTCAGACTGGAGAAGAGAAGGCTGAGAGGAGACCTCATTGTGGCCTTCCAGTACTTAAAGGGAGCTTATAAACAGGAGGCAGACCAACATTTTAGTCTGATAGTGATATGACAAAGGGGAATGGTTTTCAACTAAAAGAGGGGAGATCTAGGTTAGATGTTTGGAGGAAATTCTTGACTCAGAGGGTGGTGAGGCCCTGGCACAGCTGCCCAGAGAGCTGTGGGTGCCCCATCCCTGGAGATGCTCAAGGCCAGGTTGGATGGGTCCTGGGCAGCATGATCCAGCGGGTGGCAGCCCTGCCCATGGCAGGGGGTTAGAACTAAATGATCTTTCAGGTCCTCTCCAGTGTAATCATCCTATGACTTTATGGTAAGTCTTTGGTGAACTAAGCAAGGAAAACCTTTCATAAAATCCAAATTGACTGCATTAATCAGATAATCTATCTTTGATTCTTAATTGAACTTCAAAAGGCAAACAAGCCTACCAAAACCCTCCAGTAGATTTACACAATAGCATTTCCTTCTACAAGGCCACGTCAATTATTTTACTGTGTGTTTACCCTTATGTACTACTCTTGCTCTATTCTTCATCTAATATGGTTTTGGTGTGGTCAGCAGCTCAGCTGGAGTGCACTTCCTTTGACCTCCCTCAGAACTTGTTCATAAACTGCCAACACTTCAGTCTCCTTCCTTTTCTTTAGTGCCAAAGCAATTTAGCACAATAGGTTGCACAATCCAATAATCACAGATTTTTATTCCCCTTCCTTGAGTGCCTTTAGATCTATTGAGCAAATTACATGTCATCTGATGAATATTGTTAGCATTTACCTTGGCAATATACTGCTCCAGATCAATCAGGCAGCATCAGGTCGCCCAAGCAATATCCATATTTCTTTGCCTGCTGGCACCACCTTGCCCTCTGGAAGCTTCTCTTTCCCCCAGGCATGCTCAGGTACTCACTAGGAATGAGCAATCACCTCCTCACCCACAGATATCCACCTGCTGTAATCATGCTCAACTTGGCCTTGAATACTACTTACATAATATAAATCATAAGCACAAGGTTTGCTGCTCAATTACAGACAGTATTTGGGGTTTTTAATCATCCAAGACAGTTATTTGGGAAGGTACAACAGAACAGGGAAGTCGTGTGAGGCTGAGCCAATTCTTTCATATCAGTCTAGCAGTCTGAGGAAATTGAAACATGAACAGTACCTAGCTCTAATTATGGAGATGTTGACATTTTAAGTTTTCTAGGTTGTCTTATCAACACTTCGAATACTGCTCCACAGTAGACAAATGATCCCATTTGCTCTGTATCTCATCTCATGGGAAAAAAAATCCAGGTATCAAAACAGCACTAGCTGTGTGCGTTTACAAGCCTGAGTACATGCGAGGGCTGCTCCAAAAGCAATGCTTCCTATTTTATTACATTGGCCAATGACATCAGAGGTGGATGTTGGCGGTCCAGCAGCAGAGGCTGAACCTTCCCCCCCAGCTCCCATCCCATGCTGTGGCCGTGTGACAGATGGCAGCAGAGGGGCACTCGGACCCAATGGTGTCTGGCAGGGGAGTGTGGATGGAGAAAAGGCTGGGACTGAATTCCTCCATGATGGAAAAATAGCACCCACTGACATTCACTGATGCTGCTGAATGTTGATGGACTCCAAACAGAGGCTGTGAGCACAGGGAGGGGTGGTGGTGTGTTTCTGCAGTGATGACAGTGACAGTGGGGCACCTCCAGTGATGCTGATATCTATGAGCGCAGCACACAGGGTGTTGTTCAACACTGGTGAAAATGCACAGCTAATGGTGGTGGCTATGTTGAAAAATAGTATTTTGTATCTGAGACTGTGCTCTATCAAGTAGTGTGAATGTGCTCTTTGTGTCTGTTGTTGCTCCCACAAAAATAAACGTGAGGCATTATTTTCGGAGAGACCTACGTATATCTTTAGAAGCATGCATTTGTAGCCACATCTACGATCTCCCTGAACAAGCTGGGAAATGTGCTCGGTGAGCATATTAAAAAGTGAGTGAAGGAATGTTCAAGAAATGACACTGAGATTCATGAGTGGTTTGCTATCCAAGTATCATAGGCATTAAGCAGAGGTAGATATCCCAATCTGTCGTGACTGATTAGGACAAAGAAATAGCAATATGTGTTGTGCATGTTAACTGTCCCTCACCTAATTGGAGGGATTAAGTTTCAGCTAGAGGACAGACTAGAATTCAGAATGCTTCCTAAAGATAGTAGCTTCAATCAGACGGTGAGAGTGGGAAAATAAAAGAAAGATACAGTGGATCATGTAGTATTTAGTAATGTCTTTCCGATGCAAGAGATGCATCAGAAGAGCTAAGTAAGCTAAGTATTCCACTTGCTCCACTTTAAGTGCCAGGACTTATCCAAAAGGCTATTGCTTGAGTGCCACACGGCTATGAAGATGAGGATGGGCCAAAGACAGTCCAGGAACAAGAGGCAGGATATTACATCTATAGTATTTTCTCAAAGAAAATGAAGACTGAAAGAATTATGGATGTCTAGCCCAGACAGGAAGATTGCAGGGAATAGAGCTGTAACAGTCTTCAGATTCAAAGAAGGCCATTGCAAAGAGGAACATGGTGATTTGTTCTACTTCCCCTTGTCAGTGCTGCATAAGACAAACATAATGGGCTTAAATAATTACAGGACATTCACTGTAGACATTATGAAACATTTTTCGCATTAAGGGTAGCAAAGCACTGGAACTGGCTGTGTAGGGAGGTTTAGAAAGCGATTCAAGAGGCATCTGTCATGGCATAGATGTTCTCTGAAGATTCCTCTAAGCTTTCAAGACCCTGATTTGCACTCCTAAAGACAGTTACTTCAGCCAGGAATGAACATATGACACTGGTTGATTCGTTCCTTGTAAAACTTCACACAGCATGTTTTTTTCCTTACATAGTGAGATTCTAGGCCAAGATGCCAACCCCAGTTCTTTCAAAGGGCTGTAAGAAATAAAAAGCTTTCTTTCCAACACCAGTCAGAAGGTCTTTTTGGACTTGGCTGCAAAATCATGTTTTCTATGCCCACTTCCTCTAATCATAAAACATTCTTCCATATGTTGTCCCACACGGTCCGTTTTATTTGGTGAATTCATTAGTGCTGATTTTATAAAGCCAGGTTTTACAATGAAAAAAATACAGTCTGCTGGTAGATTAAACATGATTTTAGATTAAATTCCCCCTTGAGTTGTCACTATGTGGATAGCAAACATACTGAGTGAATTGAAATTTGCATGATAACACATTTCCCGCATTGGAAATTACTGTTGTCAAAGAAAGCATGCCCACAGAATGCTGGATCTTGGGTCAATTTCTCACTGGAAAAGAGGTTTCTGTTCAAGGTGTAGCACTAGTATCCAAAACTGTGTTCCAGCCAGCTGCCTAAGCATGCACAAACTTGTAGCTCAGCCCAGAAACTACAGCACCTGCTCCTGTGCTTTTAAGCAGTCCTTGGTGTGCTTCCACAGACTTATACCAACACATCTATGTTTCCTCTCCTGGCAGACAAGCTGGCCTCTTTCTGGAGGCAGTGTAGCCTGTTCTTTTGTGCTGCATCTGAGCTGCATTGCCAGGTTGAAGCAAGCACAGACCAAGGCTGGAAATGCCTTCAGTCACTGCTGTTCGCTTCCACGTAGGCAGCTCCCCTTAATCTCTCTTCAGAAATGCACTTTTCTTTACCCAGTGTAAATGAGATATTTATTGTTGCTTTACTCACACTTGAAATTTTCAGTATGCAATAGTCTGTACCTGCAGGGTCTCCAATAATTCAGTAATAATAATAATAATGATTAATAATAGTAATAATCCTGAAGAAACAGAGGAAGACATGGATTTCTCCTTTTTCTTTGCAGCATTTTCTCTTTTTAGTTTTTCAGCCCAACATATTTACCTTTTTCATTCCCTGTAAAGGCTGAAACCTTCCATGCGCAGGTTGTTTGTTTGTTGTTTCATCAGCACACACCAACAGTGTGAAGCCTGACCTAGACTTCAACTAGAACTGAAAGATGTGTTAGTGGACATACACACATTGCCTTGCAAACACATATGTTCTTTCCTATGTAAACAGCAAGACAACAATTTCTGGCAACCAATTCATAACAGTCTTTAATCAACTTGCTCAGAAATTAAACACTGTCAGTTCTAGATTCATTTCACTGAAAATAAGCTTTATACTGCAATTTGGTATCTATTTCTGTATTATTTTAGAATGAAAGATGACTTATTTGTTCATTAGTGGTTGAAAGAGCATCAAGTGTGACTTACAGAAGTGGACAGACTCCTAGAAGAACTTTATGAAAAAAAAAGAAAGAGTAATACAAAGAAATTAAGAAAATATGAGAAGAACAAGTTTGCA
Source organism: Penelope pileata (assembly GCA_013396635.1). NCBI lineage: Eukaryota > Metazoa > Chordata > Aves > Galliformes > Cracidae > Penelope > Penelope pileata. Next base: position 56,837 of record WBMW01001488.1, on the reverse strand, counting down.
AAAAAATGTGTCCCCTTTCTAAAAACAAAAACAACTAAAACAACAACAACAAAACCAACCAAACAAAAAAAGCAAGCAAACAACACTCAACAAAACAGATGAGGAGCTCATAAATCAAGAGCAGTCAACTGTTAATAGTTCAGTAACCTACATAAATCATTGCTACAATGTTTAAGTTCAATTTGATTCTGAAATTTTCAGCTTATGTGAAAAATAACATTTCTTAGCATTGATTGGTTGTCTTTTCCTCATCAATTTAGCAGTAGTGTGAGACCACCGGCATTGATTGTGTCCATTGTCCTGAGCCTTGCAGGAGCAATTGTCGTTGCTGAGATGCACGTACAATTCCTCTCATGTTCTGGTGAACAAATGCTTCTGGACTGAAGGAACATGGCTGTGGTGCCACAGATCTCCAGGCATCCCCACCTGAAAAATCGTTTGGAAGTCATAGGCAGCTCCACTACCTGTAGAGCAATCTAGCCGTTCCCTCGGGACTCTGCCGGAATTGGTTATTGCGGCAGCGTAGAAAGCACAAATGACTCCTTCAGTCCCACTGTAGATCACAGCTGAAGAACTCAGCAAGGCTCTTGCTCATTCTTCCCTGAAACATAAAAATTAGATGCATTTTGACACATTTGGGAAGAACTTTGTTCCCGTGCTTTTGCCTTTGTGAATTATACTTGGAATTTCTGTTCGCAGTATTCTAAAATACTAATAAACAAAAGCCTCCATATGCTACTTGGTTTTTGGTTTACCACCACAGAAATCAGTAATTTTTTCTTGATCTGCTCTCAGAACCATCAGCCAAGATGATTCATACATTTTCTCTATTTATTGTGGGCTTGTTAACGCTTGTGTATCTAGGCCTCATTTGGAACCTAAATTAAACTAGGTAAGGGAATTCATTAAGTAAGAAGCCTAAAGCTTCAGTTATTATCCAAACACAAAAGATGTTGATGCAGTCGTCAGCCATCACTTTTTGCTACTCTTTGGAAGAACAGACAATATAGCTACAGCTTCAAGGGCTGCTATGTGAGTGCATTTTTTCCAGTTTTATTTTTTCAGTATCAGACTTTGTGCTTCTTTCAATTAACTTTTGACTTATGATCACACAGCATAATTTATCATTTATAAATAGAAGTAGTTGTAATTTATTACTAAACAATTAAATATGAATTAGTTGTAAGTAATTTATAAGGAACCCTCAAGAGTTATCTCGCAGAAGTAGAAGCAGCAGTTAAACCTTGTATTTATTGCAGGGAATCTTAAAGCAAAACTGACTGTAGCATCTGTCAAGTACTTTAGAAGCGAATTTAGACATCAGTAATTCTTGAAGGGCTCACATTTTTAAGGTATCTGTAGCAGTGAACCAGAGCAGCAGTAGTCAGGTCTTTGAATCTGTCCAGTTTCTTCTTGGCAATAAGGAGCCACATTTTCATGCATTTACCAGAGCTGGATGTCCAGCTGCCCTACTGAAAATTTTATATGTGATCACACACTTTCCTTATCAGGCTATCTAAATCTTCAAGTCTTTGTCTCAGTGATGAACAAGGCAGATCAAACTTACTTAAGAACACATATTTCAGGTGACACGACATAATGCTGCAATGTTTCCTTGAAGAGGTTCATATCATATAGTTCCCATAGACATGCATAACGCAAGGTTTTCCTGTATCTGGAAGCCTCTGTAAATCAGTGGCTTTGCAGTGTTCCTGCTGTGTTCGATCTCTCTCTTTGAAACACAGCACAGGTCTGGCTGAAGCCTGTCTGTGTTGCACACCAAGGCTAGCAGCTGTCCTGAGCTTGGTCTTGCAGCACAAAGAGAAAATCTTCAGTGGCCAGGGTGAACACACAGGAGTTTATGCTGACTGATTCAATTATTACAACACCAATCCCTCTGCGAAAACCCCAGGAGGGCAGGTTTGAAATGCTCCGAAGCACAGTTAACACATTCACCTTGTCCTTTCCAATGCTGCTACTCTCCTTCCTCAGGCATGCAGTCTTGACCACCAGAATGACAATGAAGGGTTGTAGGGCTGGGAAATGGGAATGCTTCCCACTGTGTGTCTGCTGCAGTGACTGGAAACGCCTGACTCCTGACTTGGTATGGCATGAGCTGAAAACTCACGTCCTCTGGTGGAGACGATGAGATTCTCCTTGTTAATAACACACAGAGCTTCATCAAAACGCAATCAATGCTTTAAAAAGTCTCTCAGCCATCAGCCTATCTCCCTCTGTTATACATAGCAGGAGAGCCACTTAACAGCTCTTTGAGTGCCTTATCTCGGTGCTGCAACTGCGTTTCTGCACCTTATCTCTGTTCTTGGGGATGAAGAGGAGATGTTTGTTTGTCAGTTTATGAATCTCAATGCTGAGAAGTCTTTTCTTTTTTTTTTTTTTTTCTTACGGTTTTAGTCCGGATGCATCCTATAAATCACAGACTGGGCACCTGAGGTTTAAAGCATTTTGAAAACTCGGTGCTATAGTGCTAGAGGTCTTCTGCTCTGACAGAGTACACACCTTCGAAATCTTATTTACAAACATCAAAGCTAACTTTGAAATGTCAAATCCCTACTAGAAATTCAAGATATTCACTGAGTTTTGCAAATGCCACTGATGATTCTTTTACTTCAGAGCAAGCTGCAATTTTCTTAGTGAGGTATCAGATTTGAAGGATCATTTAGCTTCAGTATTATTTACAAGCCCTTACAAAGCCCCTAGCTAAGGACAAATTTCCATATTACCTGCTGTCGTACTGCTTTCTTATTTCCTCTTATTATTTGGGAAAACAATCAAACAAAAATACTTTAACTCTCCTAGCTAAAAAAAAAAAAAAAAGTATATTATTTAAAAAAGAATAAAAGTGTTCTGGGATGGAAGGTGTGCTCCATTTGTTTTCTTGACTACATACGTGGCCAGATTTATGGCTCTGAACCTTCCCCCTTGTGATAAATGTCTGCAGATGTATTTGGCTCTTGCACGTGCCTGAGCAGGCCTCGTCACTTCAGCAAGGCAACTTTGGTAAAGAAGCCACAAAATACCAATTTTATTTCTGCAAAGTTACAATGAGTGGGCCTGGTTTTCAGATATTCCCCAGAGGCCAGCTGTTCTTCCTGTTCCCTTACCTCTCACACAGTTGAGGGGATTCATTTTCACCCATTCCAGACTGAAATGAGAAGGAGCTGATCCCAAAGCCGCTGGCAGCCCTCTGGTTACCACACCTGACAAGAAAATGGGCATTAAGATTACATCCCCTGAAGGGAGAGTGGGACTTCAGTGCCCACAGGCAACAGCTCTCATCACCATACTACTGATGGTTCACAAGTCTCTTCCTGTTTCTCCAGTTTCAACCAGAAATTATATTCCAGGCTCAAGAGAATTTTTGAGCTTTTTTTATTTTTTTTTTTTTCCCCACTCACACCATCTGTGAAAACTTTCAGGTTTAGCAATCTCTTACGCTGTGATGAAAACCCACCGGGGATAAGCTCCCAGCCATTTCTATCAAGTATTCACAGCAGGCCACCCTGAAACCTCGGTATGTCACAGATCACAAACACCTCTCTGCCCTCTTATTCGCTAAAATTGCTCTGGATGTGCTGGGTAGGACTGCTGTCGAGCAGACTGCTATTTACAGTAACTATACGAGTTGAACAATTGACGAGTGTTGCACGTTTGCTGTAGCTCAGTCATGCTAGGCCTCACTACATGCAGCAACGTGCCTCAGATTCGGAGCCCCACACAATGCCATCAGTGTTTTAATGACCTGCAGTGCCAAATCCATGGTGAGTCAAAATGGTGGTGAGCAGTGACGAAAGCAAGAGGATGGAAGCAGGCTGCTCAGCATTTCTGTTCACGCAGTGGAAAGACACGGTACCATGCTGGAGGTTTGCTGCTGCAGATCACCACATTTTTATGTGCCTTCTGAATTTTCTGTTTCACTCACTGTAAGTAATAGTTTTTCAAATCCATTTGTTTTTATCTTTGCTTCTGCAGCTTTAGTACTGTTCAGTGCTTTGTCTCTGTTAGCTGCCTTTAACATAAATGCAAACTTGTTATACCACAATTACGCATTTTTGTACCTCTTTCCCAGCAAACTTCCTACAGGTATCACGATTTCCACTGAAATTGTGAGTTTAGGGAAATTGGCCATTTGTTATTTCGTCTGGTCACACTGTGGTCACTTATGCAAATGTTTAACACGCTTGTGTCAACATTCAGCCTCATTCTAAGCCAGCTTCTGTGCTAACACAAGGGTTTAAGCCTGTAATTCTTGCTCTACAGCGAAGCCATATTTCTGCAACTGCCACCAAACCAAATAGAAATTTTGTTTAAATCAGAGCAAAGAGCACTGGGCCTACACATCTTTCTTTTATGTAGATTAAAATACACATAGAAAAAGAATTACTGGAAATACAGCTGTGTCACTGAATTAGAACCACTAACTGTCAACTATCATACTCTTTTTATGGAATAACTCATGAAAATAAAGCCAAATGTCTATAAAGTCAAGAAATGACACAATCTACTACCAGCCTTTTAAATGTAGCTATCTGGGCTGAAGTAGACACGCAGGGCGGTGGGTAAGCAGGGAAAAGGCTGACACAAGAAGTCACTTTTTTCTCCTCTTACCTGCACAGAGCACTCAAGGATCAAAAGCCATGGAGCTAATAACATGGAAAGCTGACAGGTCTTCCATTTCTTCAACAAATTCTGTGTAGTCTGTGGCAGACCCTAAGAGCTGCCTTGCGTGTTACAGCTGTATAAAAACCCACACACAACTACAAAATTCACTAGTAGGGCTGTTCAAAAATGTCTATTATTATTTCTGGGTACAGTTTGAATTTTTATTGAGGTGTCTAACAGTTCTTTATTTACAAGTTTACTCTAGAAAATGTTTGAGGTAATTGCCCCCCCCCCTCCCACACACACACAGTTTCAGAAAACTCTGTCTGCTCCATGAAAACTTTTTTTAGTCAAAACATTAATTTATTTGGACAGGATTTTGGGGAAAGACCTTCACTGTTACTCAGCGCCTCTCACCCAGTCATTTATTCCTGGCATCTAATTGATGCTTCCAGCTGTACACAAATATCTGTTGCACTTGCAAGTTCTCTTTTTGCATAACCTAAAAATTATCCATTTTGTATGTTTAAATGTAGATTTGTATATTTATAAAGCATATATAACTAAATAAATACCATACATAATGCATGTCATATGAATACATATTCTTATGAAATACCATAGGAATATAAATATTAGTAACATAAACACAATGAATAGACTTATGTACGTATTCACATCATATACATATACATATACACTTTATATAAATAAAAATATATTTTCTGTTCTTTTTTTCTTTTGATGTTGTCAAATATTTGCTACACAACTGTCCAAAATTATACTTTAATACTTTTCATCTGTATAAAGGCTGTCTGCATAGTCATTTTTGTGTGTGTAAGTAACTCACTGCTTTTTTAAGCTCTTTGGAATGTCTCGAGTCTGACAGGCTCAATATAAAACCAAATTCAATTCAATTTAATTTTTAATATATCTGTATAAATCCCTGTGAGGTCCTATTATAATTCTCCCCTCCAGCATAAATACTTCCTCCTCCTTAATAAACTTTGCAGCTGTGTTACAGAGTCACAGATTCTAAATACTGTCTCATGATAGGGTTTTAAAGTCTCCTGGGTGACTGATTGTTCCTCTCTCCCAGCTGCAAAGCTGACATTATAAACACTGACATTTCAGTGATAGATGAATCTGTGCAGATCAAAACACAAGTGTGGGCCACTTCCAGTTAGCCTGCTAAATCCCAATAAAAGATTTTCTATATCTGGAGGCACAGTTATGGATAAGTAGGCTTTAGCTCATGGGGTAGTGTTATAGAGGGAATTTCACTTGGGGAGAAACTTGCACTTTGGTTCCCACACATTCAGTAGTTTCCTTACTCCTTTCTGATTACTAATTATCAAATAAACTTTTTGTTTGAATGCAAGTTTTTTTCAGCAGGGGTTTTATGCCAGATAAGTAGCATATTATCTACAAAGGAGCTCTTGCTCCAGTGCAGCGAGAGCTCAAACTAATTGAGCGCTGGCACTTTTCATTTTTGGGAATGCTATTAATCTAGGTTTTTATATAAACACAAACATTCACTTAAAATCTTCAGTGCTTTAAGGTCTTTCAAAAGAAAAATGTCAAGCATTATGACATATTATTAGAAGTATTTTTCTTTTATTTACAGCATACTTTGAAACAAACCATTCAGATGTGTAAATCTGTCAGTGAAACCAACGGAGCTGTACTGATTTACAGTCCCTGATGATCTGGCCCTGAGATGTGAAATCATCTCTTGGAAAGAATAACTAGGGTGTCGGGGAAAAAATCTATGGGAGCAGGTTCTGTAATACTGACAACTGATTGATGTTTAGTCAAACTCAGTTGGGCTCTACAAAAGCCTAAGAGCACCTATACTTAGAAACCAATTCTGATTGAATAAATGGAAAAGGCCATTTGACTTTGTATGGGATGTAGGGAGGGGCAGGGTCTTATTCTGCATTTTATTATTATTAATAATATTATTATATTTTTACCGATATATGAGTTTTAGCCTAGATCAGCAAAGAGATTGTCAAAAGACTAAAGCAGAGAGTTTTCCACTGTATTTTTCTTTGTACATTGGAAGTGCTTTCTCAGGAAGTTTCACAGCGAAAAGTCAGATCATTCTGATAAGAAGCATACTCCCCAGTACTCTCCCAAACCTCTTAAATTTATGTCTTTTCAGAGCCAACACATTACTTTCTTACTGTCTCTCTCATCACAGAACAGAAACATCTCTCTTCTGAGTTATGTCATAAATGAAGGAATAATCTTAGGATTTTATCTCCAATATAGAGATTATTAAGGTGCGTTGCCCACAGCAGAAGACTAATAAAAGATCATTTTCCTGAAACTCAAAAAGTTATTATGAGTCCCTACACTTAGGATTATTGATTTATTTGAATGTTTTACTTATTTTAAGACATTCTTTCAAAGGCTTGAACGTCTCCCATTCCAAAAAAGATTGACAGTGTTGATGTTTAGTCTATCTTGAGATAAATCCGCATCGTAACTGTCAAAAAATGTTTTATGTATGCAAAATATTATCTATCAAGCACATTGGAGCCTATCTCATTCAAGCACTAGTAACTCTGAGTAATATACCTACAGGTGGTTGCATTACTTATTCCAGTTATTTACCTAACTCATTCTAGCAGAGAATTTACCCTTTAATTTTAAGGGATGATATTTTCAGAGGAGTTGCTTCAATAAACTGAAAATTCAAAGCAGAAATGACAAAGCTGATGTGATTTGCCAGAGTGAGGGCTGCGGTACTGAGACAAGACAACTGATATCAGTACTGTGAACTGTACTACATAACTAATATTTATGTCTTGCACTAGAAGTGAAGAGGACACTGTGATCAAAGAAGGAAGGGCAGCACAAGAACAAGAAGGGATGTATTTAGCAAAGGAATGCGACGGGAATATAAACTTACGTTGAAGAAAGCAATTTCTCTAGGTTGATATGCATGAGAGTAACTCATAGCTGATCTGCCATTAGATTTTCATTTCTATTGCTAATAGGATAACTATACCAGAAACTTTGATCATAACATAATTGTTAGACCATGTATCTCATTTCCTCTCCTTTTTTTCTTTTATCACCAATTGCTTAACAATAGTTTGGTTAAGAGCTAAAGAAAATCATTAAGTTATCACCATCTGTTCATTTTGGAGCAAGATCTTCTGTAGTCAAGCAACAAAAGTTTGTAGTATCCAACCCACAAATGCTAGACCTTCACAAATGTTTGTATGCTGCAATGCTGAATCCTCAGCCCTGGCACACCCAAGACCCACTGAATGCAGAGGCAGTGGTAGACACTTATAAAGGAATGGATATTCAGAAAATGACTGGAAGAGAAGCTGTCTAAGATGGCAGACGAGATGCGGGAACAGCAAAGGTGCCTACACAGCTCGTGTGATCACAGCTTTGCTCCTGCTTCTGCTCGGGACTCCTGGCTGTGTATCCATCTGAGAAACAGGCAACTAGCTCCTAATGGCGAGTTTAGAAATAATCCTGTTTCACAATACCCCGCAGGTGACTACTGGAAGACTCTGGTGGCAGGAGACTGGATTTAAAGACGCATCTTGCTGACTAAGCACAGGGGTTGTTTATGCTTTCTCTGCGAGAAGATACGCATCCACACAGGAGGCTACGTTCTGTAAGTCAAGTTTTCTTCCTTCACTTCTGTAATCCTTGCACTTCAGAGGTACTTTCCGTAAGTACTTGTTGTAACTGAAACTTGGTTTCCAGCATACTATCTGAATGCTCTTTACCTGTGAGTTAGAGCCAATCTTCCTTCTCAGTGACCAGAGTGAGGAATCGTTTTGGAAAGAAGAGAGGGATAAACTGCCCAGTCTCACCCTATCAGCCAGCTAGCACAGGCTGCTTCTGGCTCCTATCCATGTGGCCAGCTCTCTGTGCACAGCACACAGGGAGCTGGGATCCCTGGTTTGGGGCCAAGGTTCCTAATGATGCGTGGAGTAGAGATGGCAGGAAGGGCTGAGATCTCCTCTCACAAGCACTGTTAAAATAAAACTATGCACAAGGGGAGTTGCAGAGAAATGTCATGAAGAGGTATTTTTACCCATTTTGTTACTTCTCTTACTGCACCTGGTCACAAGCTGCTGACCTGCATGTATTGCTTTTCAACAAGGTAGGATCTGGATAAGGTTGTGATAGATGTCAGTGTGTAGATTCATGAATCAAGCTACAGGTACTTTAGCAACACACTTACAGAACACATAGGTTACAATTACATCCAACTGCAAGAAAACAAAACAGACACCTTGTCGAGAAACTGCAGCATGGTGGTGTATGCATCCACCCCCAATGCTACCAGAGATAGGTAGGGAGCATAAAATGGAAATGACGGTATAATCAGTGCCCAGGGTGCTGTCAATCAGATTCCATCAGATTAGTGTCAATAGGTGTGAACTGCTTGGTTTACACACCTCCGGCAAAGCTAACTCCTGGAAGACATTTCTGAGGAAAGAAATCTTAGTAATTTAATTTGATTTCAGAACCTAAAGGTATGCTCATACATGGTAGATGACTTTCTCGATTGGTGAAATATGCTGTAAAAAATTGCTATTACCACTATTTGGTGTGCAGATGAATGAGTTGTTTCATGTTCACTTATTCTACCCTATAAAAGAGATATTGAAAACAGTGATACGAGGAGTGTATAAAAATAGAGCAAAATATTCAGTAGCTAATGTATTTTTTGCAATTGTCATGCAGAAAATTCTCTCTTTAAAACAGGCATTCCTAGAGTTCTGCTATACTTCTCAATAAACAAACAAATTAAAAAAAAACACAGCAAAAACACAGAAAAAGCAATTTGAAATTAACAAAGGCAGAGGGTTGTTTTCTTTCATCATCATGGAAAAAGTCTGTGTGTGTTAATTTAAATCTTGTTTTCTTTACAAATAAACTAGATTGCATGAAGGACATTGAAGACAACAGTCAGCCCAATTATAAAATTATTCCAAATGCCTTAACACCTATATATGATGATTTTAGCTTAATATTTAAAGGTAGGAATATGTTGTGATACAATTATGTTTTTGCACATAGTAGTTGCAAAACAACTTCCATACAGCCTGTGAATTTATACTTAGCATTTCGTCCTCAAGGAAGTTAAGGGATGTATAAATCAGGCTTGCATGCCTCAGAGGGGGGCTATCTTCCTGTCTAAAAATGTAATGGTTTGTTTCAGTGAACATAGTTTATTTTTCCTCATCTTAAATATTGACTTTGCCTTCCCCTTGTTCCACATTAATGTATTCCATCAATAAATAATGATATGCATCTCAACATCTATTTATTACAACAGTTTTACTGCTATCATAATAACCAGAAAGTCTTTTTTGTCAAGATAGAAAACAAGACGGTTATTGTTGCTTGTAGGACAAAAAAAGGTTCTTTATGTTTCCTGCTCTACTTTAGAATGACTGCTGGTTGGATCTTTCCTGGCATAAGCCATGCAATGAATAGTGATAAATATTTGCCACAGTTCCTCGTTTAAAACTCCTCAGAATGGCTCAGGGCCACCCTATAGGTGTTAACTGGACAGAGATAAAGTCAGTGGAAAATATGAGGAAAAGATTTGTCTTCACTCCCTCCAGTGTATAATGGCTTGCAATTTATTTCTTTTATTTATGGAACACAGTGTAATCTTTTCAACTATGTATGTAATATATGTATGGAGACTGGAAGAAAGATACCCTGAAACAAACTTTAGTTGTCTAATCCAGCGGTCATGGGTGGCATGTGGATCAAGAGGAAGCAACAGAGTAGGCAAAGCACAGGTTTGAAGGTTCCTATTAATTAATGATAGGAACAGCCTGGCTACACTGATTTTAGATAGCAATTTGAGTTCTTTCTTTGGATGCTACCTGATACTGGAAAATAAACTGGAATGGAAAATATTGCCTCGTTGAAGGGAAGTGGAATGGGTTTGAAAAGATACAGACGGTTACAAGGCATACTTAAATTGTTTCATTTTCAGGAGCATATAATTTAAGAGAATGGATCTTTCATAAAATACACAGTGTAATGTTACCGTTGTGGAAAAACAAATACTGTAGCCCAATCCACAACTAAAATAGCTAATGAAATAGGTGCCATCATACATAATATAAGTTTAAGAACATATGTTCTGTTGAATCAAATAGATATGAAAGATTCTATTGAATCAGACAGATAGATATAATTGCCTTGCTCTAAAGGATAGTTAGGAGAAATACTAGAAATTCATCTTCTTTTAATTTTCCATGTTCAGAAATTGACTCTCTGTGTGTACTTGCTATTCCACTGCATCTATCTGATTGCTTTATATATCTCGCTGAAGTGTTTAGGATGCCCTTCTTCTGGTTGCCAGATCAGACCCTTTTTTGAAGGATGGAATTCCAGGTCAGATTTTTTGGATGTAACCCTTTCAATCTCCAGTGAGATGTTCTTGTTTCAATTCAAGTCTAATCAGTGAGTCAAATTACACATAGTCCAATTGCAGGAAGTGTTTAGTCTTTGTAAAGATTTTTTTTTTCAAAGAATGGCTGCCAATTGCAAAGAGCAGAAGGTCAGGCTTCTCAGAATACGCTACAGTGTATTTCAATGACTGAGAAGTTTGTAAGTGTCACTGTCACCTCTGCATCTAAATTTAAAAAAAAAAAAAAAGCCCTCATCAAGAATAATTTTTTACTTTAACTACGAAGAAAAAGGGACATAAAGAGAACAACACTTATTCATACAAATGGTTTGTTTAACACACGCTGAACAAATTGATGCATAAATTGGCTATGATAAATGCTTGTGTTAAATGTGGTTATTTATTATGTGTTCCATTACATAAATTGGTTGCAGAATTATAACAAATACTCTTTATTAATCTTACCTTCCCTGTGGCTGCAGAATGACTTGAGGCAATTATCTTCGGTGTGGAATCCAGTTCCATTATTGTTGTTGGACAGAAGAGGCCAGACAGCCTCCTAATACTGCACAGACAGCTCAAATCCTTCTGCTTCTGCTTTTTAGCACCCTACATCTTTCTTTTGTCCTTCTGTGCTGACATGGTATGCCACTGCATCTCTTTCCAGCAGTGTTGTCTCTACTTCAGAAATTCTGGAGAATGCAGATTTACGGTGTAAGAAATACAAAGTGAAAATAACTTGATAGATATTCTTTTATTATATATATATAATGAGTTTTTATGATATATAAATTACCAGACAAAGAAAATCAGGCTAGATTCTGGAATTTTCACCACACACTGAGCATAGCTCCCATTTCAGATGCATTTTGCATCACCGTTCGATTCTAAATTTCCTTTAAATTTCCTTTAAATATCCTTCACTGACAGAAATCAGAAGTGGAGGTGTAGGGTGTTGTGCGCTTTAAAAACACACACTCATGCACACAAAAACAAAGCAAAACAATATCAAAAGATAAACAAATAAAACCTCCACCATCTTCAATTCTTATCTGCACCATTTACTTAGGAACTAAGGCATGGGTATCCAACCTTTTGGCTTGCCTGGGCCACATCGAGTGAAGAGGAACTGTCTTGGGCTGCATATAAAATATGTAATACAGTTAATGTATGTAAGCAGCAAAGCTTTTTATTAAATACATATTTTTTAAACATAAAAAAGAGCAACAAAACCATAAAACTAGAGGGATATTTGACCTTGTTTTTGTGAAACGAATGTATCAGTATCGTTTGATGGCAGTGGTTGTAGTTCTTAGTGAGTTCTCAAGGTGATCACCAGAGATTTTTGCTGAAATTCTACTCTTACTGTGCTTCATCCTTGAAAACAGTTGTTCACAAACGTTATGTACTGCCAAAAAGTGGTGGCATGAGTGAGGTGTGATTGTGAAGTGAGGGATACTTTTCTTTGGTAAGATAGGGCTTATAAAAGTCAAGTAGAGAGATATGATCAAATTGTCCTTTGAGTTGAATGTCTGGTTGCAACTCTATACATTCCATTTGAAATCTTGCAGGTAATTAATTTATGTCAACTGAAAATGGAGTTGCAAATATACCCAAAAAGTGTTGATTTTTTCTGGATATCTTGAAATCTATTCTCAAATACCTTTATGAAAATGGAAAGCAAGGCTGCATGTTCTTCACTGTTCACAGGACTGTGCTTAGCCAATGTAGCAAAAGGCATGAAATTATTTCCCTAACCTGAGGTAGCACTGCACTGCACCCTCGCTGTGTCCTGGCTGCAGCTCAGACAGTGCTCAGAGCACAGCAAGGTTTGGCTGTTGCTGAGTGAGGGGTGTGTGCATGAGGCCGGCCCCTTGGAGGTGAAGAGCTGCCACCATGACAGCTCGGCAGCCAGGGGCAGGCCGCAGGCTGTGCTGGGCCGCATGCGGCCTGCGAACCGTGGCTTGGACATACCTGAACTAAGACCAAAATGCTGTTATAGTTTACCATAACATATAAATATCGTGACTGAAGATTTAATTGCCCTTTTTCTGACCTGCACAAGGTTGACGGAGTGTATTTCCACTGGCAAGAATGAGAGAATATGGTTCTGAAACTTTAATCTGCTCTGGGAGGGTGAGACATGCTCCATCCTTATTTCACAAGCACAATGAAGATGAGAGTCCTTCTGGAGAGATACTGGCATGAGCCCCCCTGCAGCCTCCTTCCCATTTTCTCCAAAGAGCTCATTAGAGAAAGTCCCTTGAGCACTGCTGTCAGCTCACAAAAGGGACCGGTTGACTCTTTTGCTTCTCCATCTGCAACTTTTGCTATTTTTCTGAGGTGAACAGAGCAGAATGACTATGAGGGCAGTTTGACTGTGTAATTCCTAGATGAGAAAATTGTTGCGAAAGAGCTATGAGAAGTGAAAAAAGGTGTAACTGAATAGAGATGCACCTTTGATATGTATTTTAAAATGCTATTTTCAATATTGTTATTATCCTTTTTGATCTGTGCTGCATACTGCGGTTGTCTCCTGCTTATATCTGCTTACAGATGCCATCCTGAGGGAAACAAGAAGGGGACACTCCAGAGCATTGCTCACATCAGTTCTGGTAGCACAGCTGGGACCCCAGGCACGCTGGAGCTGGGGACCAAGGCTGTGGGCAGCTGGCAGAGCACTCAGGACAGCCACCCACGTTGTGGCCTCAAAGAAAGCAGCAAGGAGATGCCTCTACAGCATCAGGGTGCAAGAACAGCAGTGCTCAGTACTTTTACCCAGCTGACGACTGGCTTGTTTCATTAATTTAAGATCTGGTGTCCTTTGACATAGAAATAATGTGAGAAAAACAAACTCACACATTGCCTTAGAGCGTGGTAAATTTCATTTCTAGGGGATATAAAATCCCCAATATGTGACGAGAAAACTCAGCAGACTTGCTTTTGCTTAGATGTATTTCTGTTTTGTTTTATGAGACCGTAAGGGGTTAGAAAAAAGGGAACTTGAGAGATCTGAATGCTAACAAGCTTAATGGTAGAATAGGCAGCCTGCTAACCTGCTCTCTGGTTCATTTTCTGACTTTCTCCTCATGTCGCTGAAAATTAACAATTACACTTGCCCCACAGTGCGTCATATTGAAATTATCTGCATTTTTCAGGACGGTAATGCCACACGGCTTTTGGCCACTCAGCTGAAAAAAGGGCCAGGGGCCTGTGATAGCAGACCTCAAACGCTAACACTTGATAGATGCCCTGTGTTCTCACACTTTCATTGCAAAGAGGCAACACAGGAACTTAAGTGTCACAATAACCATGATTATCATCCAACCACTCTACTATATTATTGCATCTGCTTGTTCCAGATGTCTGCAATTAATATTGTGAAATTCTGAGTAAATTACAGAGTAGTTACCTTATGGTTTGTTCTCCAGATGTATACAACGGCATTTGTATTTTACGTAGTTGTAAAACTGCAGTACTTGATAAAAGATCAATAAACACATAAATGTCAGTGAATAGAATGAACTGAGGGGAAACCAGAAGTTTTTTACAGGTTCAAAGCAATGAGATGTGTGCGTGAATCTTTTATCTATGAGAAGCTGAAATGGAAGTGACAAATACATGGGATATGGCAAAGACAAGGAGATAGGCAAATACATGGGGAGTGCAAATACAACAGAACAGCGAGGAGCCATCAGTTGTTATATATCCCTTCTATGCATTCTCATCCCCCTATTGCTTCTCCAGCCTCATTTTAAGTACATTTCACTTGTACTAAAAATGTTTCTGCAAGAATCTTCCTCTGGACCATGGACAATCCCCAGGACAATCATCACTGTCTTTTCATTTTACATGGCACCAAAGGGAAAAGAATACTTCCAATGTTAAAGAGGTGAAATGACAGGTGCAACATATAATTTCATGTAACCATTCTAAACTATTACAATATCTCAAAATCCATTACTTGAGAAACTATTAGAAAAAGTGCAGTACTGAACATTGCCCATACAATATCTCCAAAGACTGATGCTTGGATTTGCAAACATTTTAAAGGAAAAAAAAATCTAGACTCAGGCTATGCCTGCATTAGGCTATTATCTGATTGAGAATCTGGCCCAACTTTTTGTTTTGGGTATGATTTGCCCAGTATTTCCCAATGTCCCCAACGTTTCCCGTTCCCTTCCCGTGTTGCAGAGTCTTGCTGTACGAAGCCTGCATTGTGGAAACCTCCAAGCAACTGCAGGTCTCAAGGTGAGGGCAGCAGGCCACGCAGTGCTGCCTTGAGAGTGCTGAAGCCTGAGCACAGCAGCTAGCTGACTGGTGCTCAGGGAAGCACAGTGTGGGGACACTGAGCCTCATCACCCCTGCCAGTGGGCTCAGGACTGCAGGAGCACTCTGCTGACATGCTGTGCGTGTTCAAAATGAACCCTGCCTCCTCTGATTACAAAATGCTGAAGAAAGGTGGCATCAGCCTCCCAACTTAGCCCCCTATTTTTGAAGGATTATTTGCAAAAATGTGGCTCCACCACTGCTGCTTTCAGCTTTCTGGAGAAGAGCAGGCATTGAGAAGAGACGTGCCCTTTCTGGCCAATGGGGAGTCTTTAGAGTACAGAAGTATGACGACATGTTGGTCTTCCCCACCATTCCCAGCACTCAGATGTACATGTCTGTAACCTACAGAATCATTAGTGTAAACATGAATGCAAGATTCAACTTTACTGGATAATGGCTTTAAGTACAAGAAGTTTTCACCGTTAGGAAGGTAAGACTGAGAAGCCTGTTAATTTGATCAGATATAAAGATGGTGAAGAGGTGTTTTTACTCAAGATTTATCTTTCAGCTTGCCATGAGGGTTGTGAGGCACTGGCACAGGCTGCCCAGAGAAGCTGTGGATGCCCTGGAGATGTTGAAGGCCAGGCTGGATAGGGCCTGGGCAGCCTGATACAGTGGGAGGTGTTTCTGCCTATGGCAGCGGAGTCGACACAAGGTCACCTTAAACGTTCTTTCCAACCCAAACCATTCTGTGTTTCTAAAATCAACAAACTGTTAAGGAGACTTCAGGCAAAGAAAGGCTGGGGCCTGCAGACAGAAGCTAGAAGCTACCCTCCAGATAAATTATCAATAATTGAGAAGACACCTGCACTAATTTACCACTGGATCATAATTCTTCCATCTGAAATATTTCCAAAAATATTACAGCTGATTCTCACTCTCTGATGAAGAACACTGTAGCTTTCATTCAACCACTGTGCTCCCAGTTTGGAGATTCCTTACCTCCAAGGGTAATTCAGCTCGCTACCTGCTGCCCATTAAAGTTTAGAAGGAAGAGAGTAACCACAGCTATGGGTATTCCAAGCACAGCATCTCCCCTTCCTCCAGATATTCCGGGCAATCCGGGGGCTTAAAGCTAGAGCAGACTGCTCCGGCAGGTCAGCTGGAGAACCCTGACAGACAGAGGGAATTCCCACTGAAGAATTATGCCCATTCTGCACTCTCCAACGGGCAAGAAAAGACATCTGGGAAAACATTTTTTCATTTTGTTTTTCTCCATTCTGTGCCATTAATCCCAGTGTTTTATCGTTTATTTTTTATAGGGATGATTGTTATGTAAAAATAATGAATTCCCTCATATGCGCTCTTCCTGCCATGAGGGAAAACAGGTTCAGTTCCTAGGATTACTGGTATATTCTCCGAGTCCTCTGGAGAGATGTATTAGTTCATAATTTAACTTCACTTTGTCAACATTACCCTAGAGCCTGCACTTGCACTTTAAATGGAACACTTTATCCTGCAGTGAAATGATATTTTACTCATACCCAGGCAATTTCAGGGATATTTGGTGAGCCATACTCCATGCTTTTAGTGGGATCACATAAAAGGATAAGTCTGCTGTATAAACTACTGCTTTGTGTTCCCCAGAGCAGCTCTGTATATTACATTACTGAACTGCTCCTACAAAAGAGAAAGTGCATTTCCAGGTGTTAGTGGAAGTACCCTAAACGGATAATTTGAGTTTATAAACAATTAATTTTGCAGCAAGCTTTGGAAAAAAGGTTGTTCATTTCAGCTTTAGCATCAGAGCAAAATATTAGTGTTCACTTCAAACATTTGTAGTCCTGTAGTGTCAGGATACATTTGACCTAGTAATGGCTGTTAATCTCAAATCACTAAACACGTTTATAACATGATTTATGACCTATATTACAAAACAGTATTATTGAACACCAGCACAGCTATGGTGGGAATACATTCAAGCCCTTCAAAATTTTATGGAAATGTTAAGTTCATGGAATGATTTTTCTAAGATTGAACAGATACGGGTATGAAATATAAAATCAAGGAAGATGTAGACATTTTTCATGTTGTAGACATTATTACCTAAAGGAGGAAAAAAGGAAAGTGAAAACAAAAAATTCTGGAATAATGAAACTTTTACATTAGCTTTTTCATCAAAAATCTTTCTGGCTGGTAATTTTTGATCAGCTCTTTAAATGCACACACACAGCAGTAAAGGAGCCATCTAAGGATATTTTTAATCTCATCCTAATGTATGCATAATGTTTGCTCAAGTGCCAGGCAAAATCAAAAGGACATTATAGTAGAAGTTGCATTCTTTCCACACTCTTTTATAAGCATTAGGTCTTTCTAATTCATCTAATGTATTTCCAAGGTATCTACTGCTGTGGTGTTTAAGTGCCAATATCTGATGTTTCCTTTTGCTGTAATTTGATTCTTTGTACCTTGTCAGATGTGAGAACCTTCCTACTGTGCACCTAAATGCACTGAGAATGTGCCTGCCAGTTCCTGGCTGTCACGAGATACAGAGAACATCCCTATTAAGTCTCAATCACTTAGAAAGTAAGGGGCTAGCAAGCAAATGTGTGACTCTCTTTTTGCTATTTCCATCTCTAATTAAAGTCACACAGGTGAAAATTAGATGGGAGAGGCCTCTGCTCAGTCCTGAAAAACCTAACCCTAAACCCACACTGTCTAGATCAAATAGGAAAAGGCATAATTTACTTAGCTTTAATCTGGTACTCTATTTTTTTTTTTATTTGTTTCCTACTGGCTTTATCTTATAAACACTTTTTCTCATTACATTTTGAAAATGTATTGTTTTAGAATGACCTTGCTTACCTGTGTCCACATTTAAAGAAGAGTTTTTCTTGCTTTCAGTTACTCTTTGCAGGACTGATTTTGACATCGGATATTTCACTGGTGTTATGATAGTTTTCCCTCAAAGTTAAGATCATAACTAGCATTCAGCATTCATGGATAAGAATTTCTTCTGCTTCAGCAAGAGCAACATTTTAGATTAACATAAATTCATAATCCCAGAGTATGAGACTCAAGGCAATTTCACCATACAGAACAGAGTAGTTCATGCCAGACAAATTCAGAGCAACCAAAAGTTAAAGCAAATTAATGAGGGCATTATCCAAGTGCCTCCTGAGCACTCACAGGCAAGAGGCAGCAACAGTCTCTGTAGGAAGCGTGACCACCCCCGTGCCAAAGACGTTTTTCCTAATGCCCAGTCTGACCCTCCCCTGGCACATGTCTGGGCAGGCTTTTTAATGTTTGCTATCAAATATGAGTCATGTGGGAAACACGGTTGACTTGTTTTTCTGGATCACCTTTGAGCACCTGATTATCGCAAAACAAAATCGCTGTTTATACTTTTAGTAACCAGTGACTTAGAAATGAGGAAGCATTAAAATGTTTGTCAGTAAGAGACTATAAACAAGATAATTCTGCATATAATAAAAAAAGTGTTAAGGTCACAATAAATATGTTTGACAAGATAAGCACTTTGAAGCCTTTCCTGTAAAAACATATGGAGGAGAGAAAAAAAGGTTGTGCTATTTCTGTGGAAGAATTTTTTTTTTATGAAAAGAATCATAGAATGGTTCATGTTGGAAGGGACCTTAGAGATCATCTTGTTCCAACCCCCCTGCCATGGGCAAGGACACCTCCCACCAGACCAGGTTGCCCAAAGCCCCATCCAGCCTGGCCTTGAACACTGCCAGGGAGGGGGCATCCACAGCTTCTCTGGGCAACCTGTGCCAGTGTCTCACCACCCTCACAGGGAAGAATTTCTTCCTTATATCTAGTCTAAATCTACCCTCTTCCAGTTTATAACCATTACCCCTTGTCCTGTCATTATCTATCCTTGTAAAAAGCCCCTCCCCAGCTTTCCTGTAGACCCCTTCAGGTCCTGGAAGGCTGCTATCAGGTCCCCCCGCAGCCTTCTCTTCTCCAGGCTGAAGAGTCCCAACTCTCTCAGCCTGTCCTCGTAGGGGAGGTGCTCCAGCCCTCTGATCATCCTCGTGGCCCTCCTCTGGACCCGCTCCAACAGCTCCACATCCTTCTTGTGTTGGGGGCCCCAGAACTGGACACAATACTCCAGGTGAGGTCTCACGAGAGCAGAGTAGAGGGGCAGAATCACCTCCCTCGACCTGCTGGCCACACTTCTCTTGATGCAGCCCAGGATGCGGTTGGCCTTCTGGGCTGCAAGCGCACACTGCCGGCTCATGTTGAGTTTCTCGTCAACACACACCCCCAAGTCCCTCTCCTCAGGGCTACTCTCAAGCCATTCTCCGCCCAGCCTGTATGTGTACTTGGGATTGCTCCGACCCAGGTGCAGGACCTTGCACTTGGCTTTGTTGAACTTCATGAGGTTGGCATGGGCCCACCTCTCAAGCCTGTCCAGGTCCCTCTGGATGGCATCCCTTCCCTCTGGCGTGTCGACTGCACCACACAGCTTGGCATCATCTGCAAACTTGCTGAGGGTGCATTCGATCCCACTGTCCATGTCACCGACAAAGATGTTAAACAGCACTGGTCCCAGTACCGATCCCTGAGGAACACCACTCGTCACTGGTCTCCATTCAGACACTGAGCCATTGACCGCCACTCTCTGAGTGCGGCCATCCAGCCAGCTCCTTATCCAGCGAGTGGTTCGTCCATCAAACCCATGTTTATCCAGTTTATCAACCAGAATGTCGTGTGGGACAGCGTCAAACGCCTTGCACAAATCCAGGTAGATGACGTCGGTTGCTCTCCCTTTGTCCACTGTTGCTGTGACTCCATCATAGAAGGCCACCAGGTTTGTCAGGCACGATTTGCCCTTGGTGAAGCCATGTTGGTTGCCGCCAATCACCTCCTCTCGATTTTCCATGTGCCTTAGTAGAGCCTTCAGGAGGATCTGCTCCATGATCTTGCCAGGCACAGAGGTGAGACTGACCGGCCTGTAGTTTCCAGGATCTTCTTTTTTCCCCTTCTTGAAAATGGGGGTTATGTTCCCCCTTTTCCAGTCAGTAGGAACTTCCCCAGACTGCCATGACCTTTCAAATATGATGGAACAGTTTGCCTTATTTTCTGTTGAAACTTCAGGAGCCTGAAGGGCACTCCAAACTATATCTGAGGTTCTGCTCCTAGCAAATCAGTATTTTACCTCTGTACATCTGTACTGCAAGCTCTCATCTCTTAAGTCTTATCAGCAACAAGCTGATGTGATGTGTCCCTGACTCCCTGTGTTATCACAACATAAGATAGACTAGGAAACGATGAAAACCTGCCAATATTTTGGACAAATGTATCAGTCTCCTTTGGAGAAACAGGCTGAGAGGGTACTATCCCTACTGATTTTTAAAGGATTCTTGACATGATAAAAGTCTTATGATGACATGGGAGCAAATAAAAAAAATCGTAATTTCCAAAGAAACTCGATTTTAAAATGTGATTTAAAAACTGATAAAAAGAGCTGAGACATACAAAGAGTTATGTCATTTCATGAAAGCTATTCTTCTGTGGATAGATGAAGCAGAAAAGAATGGATAACACATCACCTTTGACTTGTTATCTACAATATTATTCCTTTTTTTCTGGGCACAATACTGACATGAACGTGAGCTCTTGTCTGAATGATCATATCAACTACATGCTGGAAAATTGACTTCAGTAGATTCCAAAAGTTTTCACACATTCAGGTTATATTTTCAGAAAGTGAACAAGAACACAATATGAAGTTTAGAAAAAGTAGTGAAAAATGGTGTCAGCAAGGTCTTTTGGAACACTGTGGCCCACATACAGTTGAGCAGATAAGCTCAAGTTTCTTATTTTTTATTGACACAGCCAGAAGTCAGATTTATGATTAGGGTCCCAAGATTTACAAAAAAGCAAAAAGACACTTTGACACCAGAAAGTTTACAACTTTGCTTTTGCACATATGACCTGGCATGAGTGGATATGCCAGAAAACTTCATGGCTTCAGCTTGCATTATCAGTGAATCCAGTAAAAAAAATTGTGTGTGTTTCTGCATCTTTCTGAATTTTTATTGCATTTTGCATAAACCTGCTTTTGCATTTATTTTCTGATCTCAAATGTTCCAGAATGCGTGGAAGTCTACATAGCAGTGCAAATCTCTGGAAGAGTCCTTGCACTTAGTTTTGTGAGAAGTTTTGGCTTTACATACGTCTGTGATTAAAACCTTTTCTTCATAGAAACCTAGAAAACTAACATAGAACTATTATAGTTTACTCTAATTAATATTCAGAAATGGATAATTTGGTCAAATTTTTACTTTTTTGTTTTATTTAAATGTATATCTTATAGTCAGTAAGTTAGACAAACACAAAGTACACCTGGAATCAGAAGATATTTAAAACTCAATAGAATGCATACCTGACTAAGCAGAAAGAGATTCCTGACTTCTCAGCTGCACATTAGTCATGCAGCCAGCTTTAAGTAGACATTCATTCACATTTTCAACCACGAAGGAATATTGCCAGCTAGATGCCATATGTCTCTGAGCAAGGGAATTGCTCATTTACAAGGTAACATCAAAATTTAAAGGAAAATGTAGGCATTTTCACATGCAATATTCATCATCAACTTTGATTAAAATTGATCTCCATTTATATTATTTAAATAAGGTAACTCTTCTTTGGTCATGAGTGCTCATTTCCAGAGTGAAGACTTTTCATTCCATTCAGTCTTGAAGCCTTAATTAAAGATGATAGCATGAATTAGCATTCACCTGCTTATTATGTTTGTCACATCTTAAGCAAAAACACCTCTCTCCTCAAGCTTCCCCAGCCACTCACCTTAGATCTGAGAAGTCACACAGAAGTACAAAAAAAAAAAAAAACAGTTCAGCAGATCAGCTAGAGGTTATCTCTACTTGAAAACCACAGTGTCTGTACAAAAAGCAGTGGCAACACCAAAGCAGGGATGGCAATGCATATTTTTAAAACCTTGATGCAAGAGCACAACAGAACCAACTGTGTTTAAGGGCTGTTACATTTGCAGCACTGACAGTCAGGTTTCCTGAAAAGCTGCTTCTAGAGTTCAAATGGAATGTATTACACCCCTCTGGAGGATGTGTCACCTGATTCTGAGTGGTTAATGCACAATGAGAGCTCTCTGCCATACTTCTTACCCCTTAGTCCTTGCTGGATAGCACCCAGATCCAGAAGTAAAACAAAATGTGCAGCAATGGTAATGGTGCAGACAAAGGCTCACTCAGGGAGATGTCCAGATCAGCCAAAGGTTACTGGAGAAAACTTAAACAGCCATTCCCTGTAAGTGTGGAAATACAAACATCATTTTTAAAAAGACCTGATTTTGACACACTTGACATCAGATCATTTTCAGTTAATGTAGATAGACTATCAACCTGCAATACAAAAAAATGAAGGGAACTATTCTCCACAGCAATGACATAAACAGTACGCTAAAACATCTCTTAGGGCTTTCTAGCATTTGATTTCTGGATTTCTCCTGCTCATGAGGGCATGGAGACAAAGACGTCCCCTCATTCTGACTGGTGGTCTGAATTTAGACATCTTGGTGGAACAAGACGTGGTGTTCACACCGTCAGTGCCCATGCTATGGCTGTTGTATAACAGACTGCATTTTCCAGCAGACTTGCTTTAGCAAGTTCTGCAAGTCCTAACTTCACAAAAAGAGGGATAAAATAAAAATAGTTGCAATGTCTCAAACCTGGAAACAGAGGAAGAACAGAAATATTCCTCCTATTGGTAGCTCATGGAAGAGAAAGAGGCAAGAATGCACTTTTGCATGACCTTTAACAATTTCCGAAGTGGCATTCTCAGATAACATATGACAAAGAATACATATGACAAAGAAAAGAATTCTGTTTTCAGAAGGAAAGATGGAATAACCACATTTATCTAGCAGTAAATGTAGGAGAATGACGGTCATGCTGTGAAAAATTTGCCTTTTTTTTTTCTGAGAAATAAACAGAAACAAAGTGCCGTATAGCTAATATCTAATTAAAAAAGAAAACTCAAAAGTATTTATATTTTTATTTGTTATAAAAAGGCTCATCATAAATATTGAATCAGCAGTTCTTATTTTACTAGCAAGATTCATCTGTTAAAATCTCTCTGGATAGAAACATTTTTAACATTCTGTGAAACAAACAGTACTTGATACTTGAACTACTATCTGCCATACACACTATAGCTCTATTATATCTGAAAAATAAATACAAAATTGTAACACGATTCTATGCATATTGCACCCCATTGTACAAGAGTCCAAACTCTGTACCATTACCTCCCTAAGATAAATCTGAATCTATGTTCCCCCTTAACTCCAGACGTCTTGGGTGTGTGACAGCCTAAATTCTATTTAATCTCTTCTATAGACAGCAGAAATATAGTCCTGATGCAATGGATAGTATTACAGAACTACGGAATACCCCAAGTTAGAAGGGACTCACAAGGATCATCAAGTCTAGCTCCCATCTCCACACAGGCCTATCTAAAAACTAAACCACACGTCTAGACCATTGCTCAAAGGTAAAAGTATGTTCATTCAGATAGCTAGGAGAAATACCGAATAAGAAATATGTTTGACTTGGAGTCAAGAATAGGAGAAAGTAGAATGTTTCTGTCTGAAAATAAACAGTCAAATTCTGCCCCAGTTCCATTATTATTCCACCATGAATAAAGCTGGATGATATTGCACAGCATGTGAATCATAATAGAATTTCTTGGCTTTAACATCTGCCAGAAGTGGGAATAAAGGAGCATGGAAACCTTACTGCAGCTATTTTTTAGCTGAAGCACTAGAAGAGACTCATAGTAGCGTGCATTCCTGGTAGGAAATCCTTTGTATTGTTCTAGCCATATTTCATAACACTACATTAATGCTAATTTTACCAATCAAATTACCAAGCTGACTTCAACTGGCAGTTGTATGAGCAATTATTTGTCATCTCTCATTAGCATTAGATGTGAAAGCTACTGACACAGCAAGAATTTAAAAATGTATTAGCAAAAAGGGCAGACGCCTCCACCCAAACAGAGCTGCCAAAGGAAGAAGACCCCAGGCTGTGGGAAGTGCATAGGTCTTTCTCCTGGAGAAGAGGCGGGTAGCAGTTTAGCATGCACTAGGTGTGCCCAGGTGGAGGACCTCCTGCGTTGGGTGGCTGGGCTGCAGGAGGTGGACATGGAGATGGATAGCTGGATTCGAGTGCAGCCTGCGCTGAACCCACAGCCTGGGGCCAAACAGACCCACACTGTCCCACTGGCACATCCAGCTGGAACTGAAGACAACAGTGGGGAGAAATGGCAAATTGCCAGGAGAAGGACTAGCAGGAGGAAGAAACCTCCCTCAAAGCCTGAGGTGCCGCTGTAGAACCACTCCTTGGCTCTGCAAGGAGGGGAGGAAAAAACAATCTCTAACAGGTAAGTCCTCAAACCTGGGTAAGGCAGCCAGGCCACCTACCTGTTGCATCACAACTTCTGCAACCAAGAAAAAGCAACGGGTGATAGTGGTGGGTGACTCCCTTCTGGGTGGTACAGAGGCAACAATTTGCCGTCCTGACCCACTGTCCAGAGAGGTCTGCTGCTTACTTGCAGCCCGCATCAGGGACTCGGATGCGTGTACACTAATGCACGGAGCATGGGGAACAAACAGGCAGAGTTACAGGTGTTTGTGTGCCTACAAGGCTACGATGTCATTGGCATCTCTGAGATGTGATGGGATGGCTTTCATGGTTGGAGCGTAGGAATAGACGGGTATAAACTCTTTAGGAAAGACAGGCAGGGGAAAAGGGGAGGGGATGTTGCTCTCTGTATCAGTGATCAGCTAGACTCAATGGAGCTCCTCATGGGGGTGGATCGGGAGCTGCCGGAGAGCTTATGGGTCAAGGTTAAAGGGAAGACAAGTGAAGGAGACATAGTAGTGGGGGTCTGCTACAGGCCACCTGACCAGGAAGACCAAGTGGATGAGGCTCTCTATAAACAGATAGAAACAGTCTCACTTTCACAAGTTAGGGGGGACTTGAACGACCCCGATATC
Source organism: Penelope pileata (assembly GCA_013396635.1). Taxonomy (NCBI): domain Eukaryota; kingdom Metazoa; phylum Chordata; class Aves; order Galliformes; family Cracidae; genus Penelope; species Penelope pileata. The sequence continues at coordinate 31,461 of WBMW01001488.1, read as the reverse complement.
TGTTGGGAGGACAACACAGAGGGGCATCAGCAATCAAAGAGGTTCCTGGAATGTATTGAAGATAACTTCCTCTTCCAAGTGGTCCAGGAACCAATGAGAAAAGGTGCCATGCTGGACCTGGTCCTCACCAACGAGGAGGGGCTGGTGAGTAATGTGAGGCTCATGGGCAGCCTTGGCTGCAGTGATCACAAAATGATAGAATTTGAGATCCTTAGGGCAGCGAAGACGGTGCGCAGCAGGCTCACTACCCCAGACTTTAAGAGAGCAGACTTTGACCTCTTCAGGGATCTGCTTGGCAGGGTGTTGTGGGACAAAGCCCTGGAGGGAAGAGGGGCCCAAGAAAGTTGGTTGGTGTTCAAGGGCCATCTCCTCCATGCCCAGGAGTGGTGCATCCCAAAAAAGAGGAAGGCGGGTAAGAATGCCAGGAGGCCTCCATGGATGAATACGGAGTTCCTGGGCCTTCTAGGGCACAAAAAGAAAGTCTACAGGGAGTGGAAACTGGAACAGGCTAGCTGGGAGGAATACAAAGAGGTGGCCCGAGCAGCCAGGGACCAGGTTAGGAAAGGATGGTGAGACACTGCAACAGGTTGCCCAGAGAAGCTGTGGCTGCCCCCTCCCTGGCAGTGTTCAAAGCCAGGCTGGATGGGGCTTTGGGCAGCCTGGTCTGGTGGGAGGTGTCCTTGCCCATGGCAGGGGGGTTGGAACAAGGTGATCTCTAAAGTCCCTTCCAACCTGAACCATTCTATGATTCTAAAAAAGTAATTTTAGTATGTTCTCATGAAAGCTTGTTAATTTAGTGCAGTGGGATCATCCAGAAAAAATTTGGCAGAGGATATTTGAATCTTCCCAGCACCAATACCATATAGAAATTCATGAAACCAAATAGCGAAAAAAGATGAAGTACATAATTAGAAGTTATTATAGTAGACAGATCTGGTATGATTTGTATGTCATCTTTGATGTTCGAAAACCTGGATGTGCTCTATCATGGCTATATTTATAGGTTTCATTTACTTCCTTGGCACCCACCCAGTTTGATCAGTACTCAATTTAAGAGATTTCTTCCAGACAAGAGCAGCTTTATCCTGAAAGTTAGGCTCCATGGCTTGGCCATAGAAAAAGCAATGGTTTCACCTCTCAGACAATTCATCATTCTCAACCTATGCTTCTGCTTTCTGGAGTCTGTACCCTCAGGAAACAATTTTACACCAAAGCCACTACCCCATTTGTGATGCTGGAATCAGATGCTGTCATCACCCAGATGAAATCAAGCACTACGTATGCTAATGATTTTGAATGCCGCAGTTCATCTTCACTTTTTAAACTCAGAGTGAATTTATTGTTTATGTTTAAAGTGACATGCTACAATTTATTTTCATTTCATTTTTGTATCCTGTTTAAAATTGGGCGTTAAAGAGGTTTTGCTTTTCGGAGCCTTTTTCCTTGTAATGTTGAGGATGGCTGTTGATACATAATCTTTTCTGTAGGCTTTCTACAGGAGTTCCAAAAATGAGATTTTTTTCTGGCCTTATTTGCTATAGCCTCGGCAAGCTGAAATATATTGACTATGTAATCATACTTGGAGCATCTACAGGTCTGAATATTCTGGCTGCTATGATTTGAAGGGAAAAACAGAATTTGAATCACGTATTTGTCACGCAAATTGAAAGAAGGAAACAAAAAATCTTGTAGAATCAGTACAAGCTAGAAGGTAATCTGCAAAAGGCATTATCAAAAGGATTATAGGGAATAAGCTAATTGTTAACCCGGCTGGTTTAAGAACAGAGATATAAAGTGTGCAGCAATATTTTAATATCTCCAAGTGGTAACCATTCTTTTTTTGATAACAAATATTTGTGTTTCATACTTATGATGTACCTCTCTGAGAAGAAAGTCATGATCAGGAGCAGTGGCTGTTTCTTCAGGAAATATCACAATAGCTCCCAAATTATTTCCTGAAACAAAGTCTTTGAAACCATGATATTATGAGTTCCTATGGCATGTGTGGAGAACTGAGGTGACAGCCCCACTTCTCAGACGCAGCAGAACCTTCTGCATTAAAACTTCTCTGAAAGAGATTTGAGAGGCCAATACCGTGCAACCGGCTCCCAGAAAAGCTAAGGATTATCACAAACTGGACCACTCTCTGTAAAGCATCTTTCTTTTGCCTTTTCTGGGCTATCAGTAAAGACAAGATAAACCAAACCAATCAAACAACAACAAAAATGCCCATGTTTGTGCAAATTAATTTTTCACAAGGCCAAAAGGAAAACCCCATAATCTTATACATATCAAACCACACAGCTAACAAGTCTCTCTACAGAGGAGAAGAGGAAATAACAAACACAGCACTTGGAATTCAGCTAGATGCTTAGAAAAGAGGAGGAGAGAGTGGCTGAGGTGAGGTAGGGCAGAAATGAATGGCACAGAACTCAGGAGAATCATATCCACACAAAATACATGTCCAAACACACTGTTGGACATGCTTGCACTCCTTAGAATCATAAAGCATTAAAACTCCTAACGTCATCATTCAAACGTACCAGATCTGAATTTTTAATCCTTGCCTACATGTATCTCTGGATCTTAAGCCTTTACTATTCTAACTACTAAGCGTAAGTGAAGAAGGAGGAAGGTAATTTTCCACATAGCTTCTCCTTCCCTTTCTATGACAACGTTTACTTGTGTGGAAATAGATCATAGGATGACTTAGTGCTCGTTGTTCTCAAGTATCAATATAATGATGGTAAAAATGGCAAGCTATCCTACTTGATATTAAGGCATAAAATATTAACAGTAAAGCTTACTAGATTCCTTCATAAATTGATTTTCCACTGGCTGTTCAGTTTTTGACCTCCTTTTGCACTGCTGGAAAGAAAGCCCCTGAACCGCAGAGGTAAAGCCAGCAACTCGCAAGTAAACAGAACTGAATGTCATTAGCTGAGTTCAGCTTCTTTAATTTCACTGCAGTTCCACTTAATCATTTCAAACACAAACTTTTCAGCCAAAAATAGATCTATGACACGAACATGGAGTTAGTCTGCTTAAAGACCTAGGCTTCTACTGACCATCAGCGTGGACTTTTTAGCCTTGTTCAGGGAGAAACCATAAGACTTTAAGTAATGGTATTTCCTCAGACAATGATCCTTAACTGAATTAGTCTAAGCTACTAAGGAAGATGAAAAATGAAATCATAACATCAAAAGCATATAACAACTGAAATGCCTAGCCTTGTCCAGAGAGACGGAGAATGAGAAAATTGATGGCTGGGTTTTACCTGGTTTTATCACCAGTCAATGTGATTGCACTGAGGAGAAAGATTCATAAGCTTAATGTAAAAAAGGCGATTAGAACTCCTATCAAAACTTCTTCTAGCTCACCCTGGGTGATAAAACACAGAAAGAGGGCAGGATTATAAAGGTGGCTGTTCCTTTTCCCTTGTAGCTAGCAGAGCTGGCCAGGAGTTGAAGCGAAGCTTGTTACACCACGCAGCTCGACACATTACAGAGTTCAAGACGACAGAATGCAGGACAAGGAACAATATCTCCCTGAAATGGCTTCGTGCAGTGAGGCATCACCCTGCCCTTTACTGTTACAGATTATGCAATCTCGCTGTAAATTTGGGCATCTGGGAAACAAAACATTATTGCTTTGCTTCATGAATTTGTAACAGGAAAAGAAAGTCATATTTTAAAACGCCACTGTGTTTTTTGTATGATGAAATGTGAACTTTGTTAATGGCAGAAAATTACCAGTAAGTTTGCATGCAGATATGACTTCTATCTTGAGATGCTAGACTTGATTTGTTTGTGTATACAGATAATTTTGGTCGGATGTTCTTGTGATAAAACTCAGCTTGGAGAGCCTCTTGTCATTGAAACCAGGAGAGAACACAGCATTTCTTGAAGACAAAGATGACAAAATCTTCAAGGTGAGATTCTGTTAACTGAAGGTTAATGTCAATCTGAAAATGAAAAGGATGGTAGGAATTTATAACCTTTTTGACTGATGTCTTTTTTCTCCATTTTCTCATATACTGATAAATGGCTCATTCTGCTTTAGTTAAACATAACTGTCTCAAACATAACTTTTACAACTGATCTAATGTCTGGCCAATACATATGAAGACTAATGAAACTTTGATACTGGGAGGAAGCAGAGCAAGGTGAAGTTAGCCAAATGTTCTCTCTGCAGAGCCTGTTCGGGCTTGGTATGGAAGACGATGGCTGGGCAATAAGCACAAGGAAAGTCAGAAAGTGTCTGACGTGTGCCAGTGGGAAGAGTAACAGAGATGCTGTCTCCTGTTCTAGGGAAAATCTTGCAGTCTTGTAGAGTAATCATCACAGTGATGGCACTAAGGGCCAGATCCCAGAAATCCCGTACTTGAGGTCTGTCAGATGAAAGGCAAGAGAGTCAGGAATTCTTGCCCATCTTTCATTGTTTCCTGTATTCTTGCCCGCTTCTCTGCTGAGTGCCTTGGATTTAACGGGAGAGGTAGAAAATAGCTTTCAAATGTGTCCAGCAGCTGCTGTTTAAAACACTGAAGAGATTCATAGGCCCATTCCTTCCTCATCCTCCCACATGAAGATCACAGAGAGCCAAATTTTCTACCTGAGGGCTCTGAGTAGATTATTCTCACAGACCAGGAGAGCCCAGGTCCTCCAGCTACGAAAGTAGTGATGACCACTGTACACAGTGCCCAGAAGGTTGTGTCTAACTGACAGTTCTGAATGCATTCAGTGGATACGGTAACTTTAGAGATTTTGCTTCCACCTTGTTCTTTCTCCATAACAGTTCAAGAAAAGGTTCTGTGCCCACCTAATAGGCGGAATATTTTTCAGCTTGAGCAACTGGCCATCCTAAAGGGAGAAGGGACACTGATTGGTTTTAGATATCTTGGGACACGAGATGCTATAAAATAGACAGACATATATGCGAATGCCTTTTCAGTTCAGAAGAACTTAGGCAACTTGGGTCTCCTACATTTTTGGGGGCAGGTGAAAAGAATGATTAATCTCATTTGACTTCGGGTTGCTAATGTTTTGGGATCTGCTACTCATAAACAGAGAGCTGGATGTAATGAGTTAAAAAATAATGGTGCCAGAGAGCATAAACGGTTTACTCAGGAAAACAAGCATAAAAATGTCTTTAAAGTTACCTGATCTTTTCCTAGTCACAATATTAAAAGGCTCAACTTTTGCTTCAACAAACTCAGAACTTTGATAGAACATACAGCAATTATCCCACATGACACACGTTATATAATAGCATTATAATTTAATTTAAATGTCATGAGATGAATATTCAGACCCAATGAAGAATGGGAGAAATTTAGCTGTAAGTCAAAATTTGCAATATTTAAGAGGCATGATTATCCATGCAAATTTACTCTCATTTATGCATTATAGCTTCATTTTTGTGTAGCCTCAACAAACAGTAATTAAAAAATGTATGAAAATCAAAATGAAAACATATCATCATAAAATAGAAACAAATAGGAAATGTCCAGAAATACAGGAATTATAACCATCTCATGAATTTAGATTTGATACTAATGGTCAACATTTCTTGTTCCTGTAATGTGTTTGTGAATTTGTAATCTAACAAAAGGGGAAAATGTTTCTGGCCTATACATAGAATTTTCTGTTTTAAATGTAATTAATCACTGGAAATGTATTAGTTTTTACATATGAACTGCTCAAACATTCCTTTTCCCCCATCCACCATCAGATAACATTACAGGTATGTCAGCATATTCAGTGAAGTCCAGATATACTAGAGGACATGAGGCTTTATTATTGCTCCACTCCCAATAAGAAATGAAGATGAGTGAGAGTTGAATAAATATAGCTGGCAGATAAAGGTGGATGGCAAAATCTCGTTCCATGATAAACACTGGAGAATGGATTCAATGTACTGAGTATCATCCAGAAATTTGATAACAGATTTCCACTAAAAGCTCCTCTGAGAAAATTCTGATTCTTGCTTATATGTGTACTTGAATTTCAATGTGGAGCACTCAGCATGTTGAAGCTGATGGAGTTACGCAGGTCTCTTTGAAGAGTTATACACATGGAAATAAAATTCTGAATAATTTCCAGCACAGTGCGTACTTTATGGTTTTAAATGAAAACAAAGAATTGCTGTCTTCACACAAAGTACTCCCTCTCATGTTCTTGATGCTGATCTTCAGGGCACATCAGTAGATGCCAGGGTCATCTTCAGAAAGATGCCTTGCACAAAATGAAAAATGACAAGGAACGTGGTCAGTGGTTTTCTTACTAGATGTATGTGATAACTCTGCCATTAAAGGCAACCTTTGTGAGATATGAAATCTATAATCAACTCTTTGTAGAATTACTTCAGCTCGTTGATATTGTTCCTATCATAGATAAAGAAGTTTATCCTCACCACTAAGAATGCCATCTGCCCAAACCCCATATAGCAGAAAAAAAATTGGAATAGCTCTCTATTCAAACTGCTGAGTAAGAAGCACTGTAAAATATCCAAACAAGCTATTAGCCAGATATCATCCCCAATTTAGGTCCAAAGAGATCAAAGATGCAAGTTTAGAATAAATTAGGAGAGAGAATTTGGAATGTCACCTAGGACAATGTCAGAATCTTCCCTCCGAGAAACCGTAAGTCAGTCTCTGTTGGAGATGCTTTTCAGCAGCTATGAATATTTACATAATTGAAGTCATTATCTAAGGGCAAAATAATGTCCCCTACATGAGGAACCAGAACAAGAACTGTGTAAAGTTTCTTTTAGTGAACCTGTAGAATTTCTGCTGTGCTTTGGAATGAAATGAGGCTAATTAGGATAACTTGCCAATATAAAGATATACATCATTTTATACAAGCAAAACAAATTATTTTGCTTATAGGACCCTTGGCCATGTTCTTTCTAAGCAGTTCTTTACAACATGCAGAAGAAAGTCATTGGTGAGCAATTGTGGCTTGCTTGGGTATACTTGGCTTGCTTGAGCCATTCCAGAAACTTACAAATATACTGAAAGACTTTGTTTATTTTAAAACTAAGAGCTCCCTAAAGGAAAGGGAGATTATGCAGTGCATCTCCTCTGGAAGGTCCAGGTAGAAACATCAGAAGCCTTGGGATATGTAAAGTAAATATAAGCATGACACTTTGAAAATGTTCAATGCTAACTCATGCTTAGTAAAATCACATTCTGACTGTTCACCTCCCTTGTCTGTTACAGTGCAATTAATGGTTCAAAAGATCTAATTTTCTACTGAGTGAAGCAAACTGGACTCTTAATTTAGCTTTTCAACAGAAAGTGAAGATTTCATGTGATCGTTGAGCCACAACCTGCTGCAAAAAGATGTCTTACTCAATGACCAAGCATTAAAAGCAGGTGCAAGCGCTGGAAATGCAACATGGAAGCACTTATCCTCTTGCTCTGGTAGCTCCAGCTAGTGGTCTGTGAACCTGGTTTACATTGCAGAGCTTGTATTTACCTCCACTGAAAAAATATTACTCCTTGCCTGCCGTCTGTGATATCTACAGAACTTGGGAAACTTAAATGTGATTACCATAAATTGCACATGTACTTCAAATTTTATCATTACGTTTAGGTTTTGCTTTAGTTTTATTGGACACAACTTAACTCACTAGGAAACAAATTCATTTTCCTTTGTGCTTTAAAAGGATTGCTCTTTCATGCCTTGCAGTGCCTTATTTATACCCTGCAGACAATCGACGTTTGTAAACTGTGAATATGTTTTGTCAAACAAAAGGCAATTCTTCCAACGCTGACTGGTCCCATAGTGCGGTATTTTGTAGGTCCAGTCTCAGATTTACCAACTTCTTGACCATGTTCCTCTTTTGTCCTACTAACAAAAATTCAGCAGATGTACTTTATATCACAGTCCATTTCTGGGTCAGTCATTGCTTGTTTCCTTGTGCATTTATTTTTCTGGTGTACACAAGCCTAAACATTCTGTTTGCAGTATTTTTCCACCCTGGACTACTGTATGTAGAAGTGATTGATACATGTAATTTGTTATTACTCAACATGCAGAATTCGATCTTTAAACAATCAAGCTTTTTGCTCTCAGACACTTGGACAGCTGTTGTAGACTCCTGCCTGATTCATGTCAGTCTGCTATTTCTGTCATCTTTGCCAAACGTGATAATTTTGGTACCACAGATTCAGACGTGACTGGCTATACATTTTCTTTCCATCTTCAGCTTCCCTAATATCATTTGTGATACCAACAGCCACCTGAGCTTTACTGTTAGATTGGTGCTGTCATTGTGATGCAACAAACTAGCTGATTTCTATTTTTCTTGTGTAAATGAGTGGAAAGGGTTAGTACCTTTCTAATAAGTTTATTACACAAGTAAAAATTGCAACTGCAGAATATCAACAGCATATGCAAAACATATGAAACAAACTCAATATATTGAAATATGTCTCTGCTTTTCTCTTTGCCTCAGTATCTGCAGTTTCTACCATTCAGCACAATATTGCAATAGTAAATTCAGTATTCACATTCCCATTAGAAAAAATACAAATCACATACTGACAAATTGCATAAATTTGTTACTGTGTCCCCTTGCCCAAAGAGACATGGTGTACAATATCAAACTTGTTCAAGCACATCATTGCTATTTTATGAAAGTATTTAGGTCTGCATTTATCTCCATGAAATGAACAAAAAGTAATCTATAGGAAAGGAGATGCTAGCTACTTTGCGCCACAAAATAAATAAATACATACATAATAATGATAATAAAAAAAAGTGTATGGTCTTGTTTGCTCCTTGCAATGCATTTTCCACATACATTAGAGTCATCTACCAAGTCTTAAATCCAAGGTCATGTTTAGTCAATGGACAGTAAATTCTTATTTTCTAGAGGCAGATTTCCAGATTTCCTTTACTTTTTTCCTTTTTTTTCTTTGCTAACATTACTCGAACACTCTTTCAGACAGGATGTATCTCCTATTCGCAGATCATGAAAAAAGTGTGAATTTTTGTAGAGATTGCGATGGGTGTCCAAGTGGTCTACAGCCTTTTTATCACCTTGTTTGTCACTGCCAGCTGACGTCTTGAACACATTGCAAACACATTTTTCTCAGCCCCAGAGATTTCAAATAAGTGCACTACCTGATTTGGCTGACATTTAGTGTGTTTCTATCTTTTTGTATGTTTCTTTCTGATTAAACCTCATCTTCTTCTGCAGATTATGTATGTACTTCATATGCAGCACTATTTCAAGATAAGGAAATCCACTCTGTATGTATTTTTTTGAATTAATATAAACCATAATGGGTAAAGACAGCATTTCAGGCTACTAGTAGTATCTTTGAAAGAGAGCTTTCTGTTAGATTATGGTCACTTTCTAACTGAAGGGTAGAAATTATTCCCTTTAAGTAAAATGCAATGTGAAAGTTACACCAAAATTTTCTTTTTCACCTTGAGTATATGTTATAATACCACTGAAAAATGGCAGTGTTGTTAGTACAATTCTTACTGAATGATATCTAACCTAGCTAATGCTCTAGCTTTCTTCAGTAGTCACTCTAAAGATTCACAGATTTTCGAGATAGTTGACAATCACAGAATCACAGAATCACAGAATTGCAGGGGTTGGAAGGGACCTCTAGAGATCATCGAGTCCAACCCCCCTGCCAGAGCAGGTTCCCTACTGCAGGTTGCACAGGTGGGCATCCAGGCGGGTCTTGAATATCTCCAGGGAAGGAGACTCCACAACCTCCCTGGGCAGCCTGTGCCAGTGCTCCGTCACCCGCACCGTGAAGAAGTTCTTCCGCATGTTGGTGCGGAACTTCCTGTGCTCCAGCTTAAGGCCATTGCCCCTTGTCCTGTCCCCACTGACCACTGAAAAGAGGTTCCCCACCTCCATTTGCCTCCCGCAACTAAGATACTTATAAACATGGATCAGGTCCCCTCTCAGCCTTCTTTTCTCCAGGCTGAGAATATCCTCTTGCATATCAGCCTGCAGTCTTTAGAGTTCATAGCATAGTTTGTAGGAGTCCATATATAAATGTTGCATAATACTAATGATGTTTTAATATATATTGTAATGAATTAACAATTTCTGGAAGATTGATGAAGCTAGGAGTGAAACTCGCCATTATTTCTTCCACAATGTCTGTATGTTCTTTCTCTAGAAGGTTGTAAATCAGACCACGTGTTACTCCTGTTAAAATGTTTTTTATAACAGTGCTGACATTCTCCTTTGCAAGAAGGATATATGATTGCATCCTCAGCCATCTTTGTGTCCATCCTGGTGCCTAAATATTTTTCATACCAAGTAGAAACTGATAGTATCTTTCTTTCCTTGAAATAGAGTTCTTTTACTTCAGGCATTTGGCAGTCAGGTTTCATCAGTGTTTCACTGAGACATACTAGAAGTTTGTTTGACCTCTGAATGGCCATCAAGCTGCTGAACCAACTTTCTGTGATTTTACCAATGTCTTCTTTCGCCACTTGCTTCACTGCTCGCTCTTTCTTTCTCTCTCTCCATCTCCCCGCTTTTGTTGCACTCATACACGAACAAATTTGTTAACGGGGCTGTAGTAGCTCTACTATCAGAAAAGACTGAAATGGATGGACTGCTCAGCCTGGAGAGGAGAGGGCTTGGGGCAGAACTCATCAATGTGTATAAATGTACCCAAAAGGAGGGTGCAGAGAGAATGGAACCGGGCTCTTTCTGGCAGTGCACACTGCTGGGGCAAGAGGCAATGAGTACACACAGGAGGTTCCCTCTGAACACCAGGAGCACTGCTGTGCTGTGCAGGTGATGGAGCACTGGCATAGGCTGCCCAGAGGCTGCGGGGTCTCCTCCTCGGAGATCTTCCAAAGCTGCCTGGACATGGTGCTGGGCACCCTGCTCTGGCTGTCCCTGCTGAGGCAGGGCTGGGCCAGATGGACCCAGAGGTCCCTGCCAACCTCAGCCATTCTGCCATTCTGTGATACTATATGAATCATTTCCCTTAAGGTTGTAATGTATGTATGATTGATCTTCAATCCATTCTCTCTAGCTGAAAGTGATTGTATTTCCCGTGGTGTTCCATATTCTTCCCAAATACTTTTCCACAAGTATTCTGTTTAAAAGCTGCACCGTGACTGTAAGACCATGCCTTTATGCATCTTTACATTTACTCTGCTTGTATGAAAAGAAGTCACAAAGGCCAGATAAAATATCTGTATAACCTTCTATAATTAGTACCTGTTCAGCAATTTCTTAAATTCCACATTTGCATGCGTTCAACCTCTGAGTTTCAGAAATCATTTATTTCTACTCTTTTAAATAACACTTATGCCATAGACATCAAAAATTTTGTCTTCTGAGTTAATGATTTGCATTCCCTCTTGACTTAGTGTCTTCCCTTTATTTTACTTGGCTGCAAGCTTTGGGAAAATAATTTTCTTCAGAAAATTATTTAATACAGTGCCATCTGTAGGATTTTTTTCAATTATATTTTTCTCCAGGTGGACACTTGTCTTGATCTACAATCTAGCTATCCTTTCTGGTCTGTCTTTGTGAAGCTGCTCGTCCTGAAAATTAAATGTTAGCTTTTTTCCCTGTCACTTTCATGCTTTTTGTTTTCTTTCCGGAGTTATCATTGGCTTTAGAAGCTCTTAAAGGTTTTGGCAAAGCTGCTGAGGCCTAAGTGTTCGCAGTCAAGCTTCTGCACTCAGTTTCCCAGTCAGTTACCTTCTTTTGTATTACTTTGCTGCTAGGACTGAAACAGCTCAGGTCAATCACTCTGTGTAGTTTAGCAGTGTATACCAAGTAGATAATTATTTCTCCAGATTCTTCATTACACCATGTTTCTGAAGCTTTCAAAGTACATTTTAAAAATCTGCATGTCAAAATATTGCTGGAAACAGTAGTAACCCTTCTTCATTTTCCATAATAAAATGACTCCCAGTTTAAATTTTCCGTTTTCCTTACTGCTATTTATCATGTAAAAAATATAAACAATTAATTTATAATTTCTGTCTTTATTTCATATACATCTGCTCAGAAGCAGTAATTTGGCAGGTTGCTCACAGGTTTGCTAGCCTTCACAGCAATTTTTGTTGTTCAGATTTCACAGATTGTCAGAAGCCCGCTGTATCTGACTCATTGTCCAGAGCATGGAAAAAGTGCATCAATAAAAACACCATGTTCCTCTTTAGTCTTAATACCTTAATATCTCAGTAAGATATTCCCCCTTCCTGCCCAGCAATGCTTGTGGAACAGGTAGTTTCACAGTGGGTGGTTTTGTTTATTGACACATTTTCTCTCCAGCCCCTTCCAATTTTGTCACTTTGTACTTTCCAACTTCCTCTCTCTTTCCTCCTGAGAAATGAGGCTGGGAGTTGAAACAGCAGCATCCAGCTGAGTTGCAGCTCAGGCAACACCTGCTTGAGCTGCAGGGCTGCCGGGCTGTGAGGAGCACTGCACGCTGCAGAAGGCGATGAAAGAGGCAGTCTGGAGCTGTGCATGCACAGGCAGGCAGATGAGGTCACGATCCGCAGGTTATTCGCAGCATGCCTGTGAGCACACCAGCTGTGCTCTCACACTTGAGGTGTGAGCATCTGCTAAAACCAATTCACACTGTCGCAGCCAGGCAGCAGCATCAGAAGGCAGTTATGGCTGAGGAGTAGTAGTTTTCCCAGTTGCCTCTCTGCGGGTTCCAACTGTGAGTGCTGCTCCCTCTGTTCCTCTCCATTTCAGAGCAAGTTCAGACCCATTACCCTGAAATGATCAGCATTTTGTGCTGCAAGTACAGTGAAGCGCACAGCCTTGCTGCTGTTAATCATCGCCCACGAGCAGAGTGCAGTCAGGGCTGAGTGCACTCCTCCACCCCAGCCCAATGCATCACTGCTGAGGGGGAGCTACTCATCGCTTCATGGATAGGCAGTGAAGAAGCTGCGCTGGCTGAGCATTGGTGATGGGTGGGAGGGATGGATGCCAGCATCTGCTCCTTTCTGCCCTGGGAGGAGATGCACTGCTGTCAGCCAGGAAGTGGCAGGTGAGAAATGGACATCATCACACATCAGCCAAGGCAAGAGTCTAAATGCATGGATGATGTTATGCCAGTGGTTAAAATAATGTTAACAACACTCCTGTACAGGTGAAGAGTGGAGGAGCACTCCCACAGCCAGGCTCAGATAGGGTTGTTTTTTTTTTTTAAAATTATTAATGGATGGTGTGGTTCTATGTTTTGGATTTAGAATGAGATTAATATTGATAACACGATGTTTTAGCTGTTGCTGAACAGTGCTTACTCAGAGCCAAGAAATTTTCAGCTTCTTGTTCTGCCCAGCCAGCAAAGAGCTGGGAGCGCAGAGGGCTGGGAGGAGACAGAACAGGGACAGCTGACCCAGACTGGCCAAAGGGATGTCCCATACCGTATGGCAGTGATAGGATAAGGGGGAATGGTTTTAAGCTGAGGGAGAGAAGGTTTAGATTAGACATCAGAGGAAAGGCCTTTACCGAGAGAGTGGTGAGGTGCTGGCACAGGCTGCCCGAAGAGGTTGTGGATGCCCCAATACTGGAGGTGTTCAAGACCAGCTTGGATGGGGTCCTGGGCAACCTGATCCAGTACCAGATCTGGAGGTTGGTGGCCCTGCCTGTGGCAGGGGGTTGGAAGCTGATGATCCTTTGGGTCCCTTCCAACCCAGGCCATTGTATGATTCCATGATTCTATGACATCATGCAAAAACTATAAAACTGGGAGGAGCTGGCTGGGTTTGGGGCAGGGGATGCCACTGGCTGGGCAAAGATAAGCGGGTCACTTGTTTTGTGTGCTCTTTTAAAAATAATAATACTTTAATTATTATTACTATTCTGTTCCCCTTCCTTTTATGTCCTATGAAATTATCTTTATCTCCGACCATGCGTTTTATCTTTTCCTGACTCTCTCACCCATCACACAATGGGGCAAATGGCTGCATGGTGCCTGCTGGTTAAACCACAACAGTCTTTACATGGGAGCTGGCTAACCTTGCCTCTTGCATGGGAGACATATGGACTAGCTGGTTACCCTACAGAGGACTACAAATGATTCACGACGTGCTATTGACATTTAAACTCACTTGAAGATTCACATTGGCAAGACAAGAGCCCTGGATCATTCTCCTCACTTTGAAATGGCAGGAATTGGGTCAGCCTTGGGGCCTATGTAGAGACCAATTCCTACAGTGATCTATGTAATGCACTGTCAAGTACAACATCACATTACTCTTGAGTATTCTCCAGAATCTGAATTTTAAACGTCGAAAGTCTCAATACCACTGTATCGTGGTCAGATGGACATGCCTTGGATACTTGAAAATATTTGTATTGGAATAATTTTCAGTATTTCCATTAAAATAATATTTGCAACACAATTTAACATCAAACTGTTCTCTCGTCCCACTTTCACTGATCTTAAGAGATGACAAAGTTTTCTCTTACATCTAGTGGTCAGCTGAGGATCATGACACCTGAATTAAACTGTTCCAATCTTTTTCTCAGCTGTGATTTATGTCTCTTTGGTCCTTGTGAATGAAGAGTTTCCAGGGCTGAAAAGCATGTGCCCAGTGTCTGAGAGTCCATCTGTATAAAGGTGGGTATTACCCACATGGAACTGGGAGAAACTACAGAATGTAAAGGCAACAATTTGGAGAGAAAATTTATTTCAATTTCCACTGTTAACAACTGTCATAGAGATATCACTATGCCTACCATCTCTCCCTCCCAGAACATGAGGGTATTTGGATGCAACGCCTGACTGCCAGAAATATTTGTGGTTCGTGTTCTCAACCGTGTTAAACCAAATAGTAGCAGCTTTTGTACCTACATTTTTCTAATGGAGGAAAATATTGAGATGGTAATCTCCAGTCGTGGTTGGCAGGGCTTGCTGCATGCACTAATTGATGAAATTCTGACTGAGCAAAGAAAAGGTTAATATCTTTGTGCAATTTGAATGTTAGGCCAATGGTCTCTGCTGACGAGGGAGCAGGCGCGTTAAGCTGACATAAGCAATTACCACAGTCCCCCATTCTGTGGCTGAGCACGCTGTGAGTGTGACAATCATGTCTTCAAAGATGAGACATAAATTGGGGTCCCCACAGACTGCAAGAGGCCATGGGGCACATTGAGGAGAAGAGAAATTTCTGACAGCGTGGCAGAACTATTAGGAGCTACCCTAGGTTTTTCTCAGCAAGAACTCCATCTCACACAGGAGAGTTTTCATACCTGAAGCTCTTAATGAGCCTTTTATCTCGAGCTGGCTCTAGCTGAATGATTATTATGTCTTTTAGGCTGCAAATGAAAAATAATCATAATAAAACATATTTTGTCAGAAAATACAGGTTTATATGTTCTTTTTCTGTTCTGACAAAACATAAAAATTGCATCTAGGCAAAGTGTGAAAAAATAGCAGACCTAATGTGATCATAAAGTCCGGCTACAGAATATTTCCCTTCCCTTGCAGCTACAACCAATGAAAAACAAACCTATGAAATATGTCTAGGAAAGCCATCAATCCCTCAGAATCGTATTATTTATTTCATCTCACGGAATGTATATTTAGCTTCTCATATTCTTTTCCATTATTGCAGTGTATACCATAGACGTCATTTTTGAGGTAAAATGTCCGTGTAAGCATTCTGCTAAGTTCTGAAACTCGTCTGTGGACAGACTTTAAAACTCTCTTACAACTGGCTGATCCCCTTCAACTGGCTGGTAGCTGTGCGGTGCCTATCTCAGCTCATGTGACAAAACACCACTAACTCAGTCTAGTGCTTCTTAATTAAAGATGTTAAATTACTGGCATGCTTTCCTCGTCTGGTCTAGGCATTTGAACACAACAGAAAAATTAGCTGACTGAAGTACCAGAAGAGCGAGTAATATAAAATGTAAGTGTCTAAAAACATATGAGTGGAGATTTCGCATTCCTTTTAGCTTTATTGTCAGAAATTTATTTTCAAGAACAGACTGCACCCCACATTTGCAGATTTTTAGGTTTTAGTACACAGTAAAACCATCTTCACTAACACACAAATAGCTAATTTACTAATGAGTTCTATGGATAATAGCTAGTTACATGATTTCCCAACAGAACTAAATGAGGTGTTTATAGCCAAGAGATTATCTATTCCAGCCATACACAAAGCAAATAGCAAACCCAGCAGTAAAATACGCGCACATGACAAGTGTTAAGTGAGAAGAGTGATTTTAAAAAGGATTAAAATTATGAAGGAGGGAAATTCAAAGGATTTCACAACCTGTCATGAAGAAAAAATGTGGATAAAGAGATGTTAGGCCCTGGAGCATGTCCAGAGAAGGGCAACAAACTGGTGAGGGGTCTGGAGCACAGTCTTATGGGGAGCAGCTGAAGGAACTGGGATTTTTCAGTATGGAGAAGAGGGGGCTCAGGGAAAACTTTGTCACTCCCTACAACTGCCTGAAAGGAGGTTGTGGTGAGGTGGGTTTGGCCTCTTCTCCCAGATAACAGAGATAGGGCGGGAGGGAATGGCCTCAAGTTGCACAAGGGGAGGTTCATGTTGGATATCAGGAAAAACTTCTACAAGAGAGTAGTCAGGCACTGGAAGGGCCTGTCCAGGGAGGTGGTGGAGTCACCGCTCCTGGAGGTGTGCAGGAAACATCTACATGAGGACCTAAGAGATGTGGTTTAGTGGGAGATATTGGTGCTAGGAGGACGATTGGACTAGATGATCTTGGAGGCCCTTTCCAACCTAGAGATTCTACGATTCTGTATTAAAAGTGATAGTCAGACATACCGTGAAAGACCTTCTGTCTATCACTTTTCTAATTATTTTCTCATGTGTAGAACTGACTGAGGGTTTCTGAGCAGGCTGCAAAAAAAAAAAATAGATCTTAAGGTCTGCCTTGTACATCTCCCTGTTTCTTAGCCATCACATTGCACAGCAACTCTCAGAGACACCTGCCTTGACTTCCAGACACAGATTGCTAAGCCACAGGTGGTTCAGCTAAGGATCTGACAAGAATTGCACCGTAGCAGTTTTAGGATGAAACATACATGACTTCAATTTACTCTGAGACACTATTCTGTTAACTACAGTGGTTTGGGAATGTTTGCTTGAACATCTCATAGGCCTGGCCCCTGCAGGTGGAAAGGACAGGTGGGGATAACAGGATCTCGGTCATATCACAATATACCATTCTTGCTCGGGGGTCAGAGCCAGGAGTGAGCTCATTTCCTCCCCTCCTGATACCACACCATGGTAACACTGTACATATGAATACAATTAACAATTAACATAATAATCTATGTTAAATTATGAATTAGATAAATTACATTGTGTTATTAATCTCTATTTCATTAAAAATGGGTATTTTTATCATTTTAACTCTCTAGTGCATATCTATATAATCATTATGAGGGGCAAAATTATTATTTTATATAACATTAATCATAGCAGGTACATCATAGAAATGCCAAACTGATAGTAAGGCACAGTATAGGTTAGACAAGAGATTATATCATTCTAAGCTAACATATCATTTTTTGAAGAAAATAATTATCCAATATTCTGAAAGGTTCAGTGACTAGGTATCACTGAACTTTAAAAATATTTATAAAAATTTTTATAACTTTAAAAATCAGGCACAGAAATTGCAGTGATTAGAATGCATTACTGACAGTCAGTTATTAATCAAAATTACCCCTTTCTTTCCCAAAAGGAAAAGCAGGAATATTTGTATTTCCACAAAGCTGAAGCAGTCACAAATCTCCAAAGGCTTCTCCACATTTAATGTAGGGGAATTAGCAAGTGCTGCTTCTGGCCTTTTTTAAATCCCCTACTTCATTTGATTATCTCCCCTTGTTCCTCGAGGACATTCTCTGCTGTTAAAATTAGAAACTGAAGTGTTCAGAGAAGAGGAGCCAGTACCTTGTAACTACATCTTGAAGGGATTCTGTGTTTGCTTAATCTGTGAAACACAATTTAGTTATAAGCAATGCATCATGCACTTTAGCTAATGGTTTTCATGAGTCCTAAATGACCTTTCTAAGTAAGCCTTCCATGGCTTGTCCTTGCAGCCTCTTGAGGACACTGCTACGCATCAGAGAAGAAACAGTTCAGAAAATTACGCTGTTTCATCCGATGTGTATTAAGTTTCTGAACACATCTGAGAATAGTAAGGTATTTTTGTCCCAGATAGCACTGACCTTTGTGTTGTGTAAGTAGGCTAACACAGATCCCAGGAAGGAGAGTACAGCTCACATGAGCAGCATTAATAGACTTGGCTGAATGGTGGCAACGATGAAGATATGAACTGCATACACCATGGGCTCTGATGCCAATTTCTTTTATTTCCATGAAACTGCTTAATGAGATTTTTCATGCATAAAATTATTTTTTTGCCCTATTCTATCAGCTTCCAGCACTAACGGACTTACTTAAAATTTTGTCAGATTTTGTTTATATTTACAATAAAGGGGATCAGAATGATAATGAATGCTTTCATTGGTAATGACAGGAAACACAAAAGAACTAAGAAAAGCACTGAGCCCACTTTCAGTTATGTTTACAAAGTGTGCATAAGGTGCTACTCAAAGAAATATGTGGAAGTCCATCAAGCCAGAGAAGTCACATTTCCGAGACAGAGATTTTGAACGCCATCCAGTCCTCCATGGCAACATAAATCCAAAACTATTAGCAACTATCGTCATTCATTGTGGGCAAATATCACATTTATCATTGCCTTCAAAGTTTACACTGATGTCCTTAATACAGCAATGACGGGTTGCTGCTTTGGGCAGTAAGGCTGATTACTCAAAGTATGTTTCTCCCTTTCGTTGAGAAAAAGGAATTTGAAAGAATGTATAGTTGTAGACCAGCACTTTTTTAGGAAGGATGGAAAGGGAGAAGGAGCAGGATGATGTGTTCTTGTCAATATTACTAAAAATTGATAGTGAAGGTTTTTTAGCCCTGGTAATGCTTATAACAAGAAAAATATTTTTTTTTCTTCCTTAATCAAATATACATAGAATGGTTCAGGTTGGAAGGGATCTTAGAGATGATCTTGTTCCAACCCCCCTGCCATGGGCAAGGACACCTCCCACCAGACCAGGATGCCCAAAGCCCCATCCAGCCTGGCCTTGAACACTGCCAGGGAGGGGGCAGCCACAGCTTCTCTGGGCAACCTGTGCCAGTGTCTCACCACCCTCACAGGGAAGAATTTCCTCCTTATATCTAGTCTAAATCTACCCTCTTCCAGTTTATAACCATTACCCCTTGTCCTGTCCCCTTGTAAAAAGCCCCTCCCCAGCTTTCCTGTAGGCCCCTTCAGGTCCTGGCAGGCTGCTATCAGGTCCCCCCGCAGCCTTCTCTTCTGCAGGCTGCAGAGTCCTAACTCTCTCAGCCTGTCCTTGTACGGGAGGTGCTCCAGCCCTCTGATCATCCATCTGATCATCCATCTGATCATCCTCGTGGCCCTCCTCTGGACCCGCTCCAACAGCTACATGAAACATTAGATGTGGGAAAAAAAAGAAGGAAGAGAAGTGACATACAATTTTAGTAATAATGAGTGTCCTACAGCTTGAGAGTCTCCAGTTACAATGCCAGATGGTGCTGGAGAGGCTACGCAACAGAGAGCATAGCAGAAAAAAGGATGGTGTGCCTCCTCATGTGGTTAACATCTTTCCCTAACGGGTAATCACATCCATGCTAACTACATCAAGGTGGCACAGGTAACAATAGCAGGACTGAGGAGACAACACTGGCTGCAGACAATTTTGTGAATGGAATGACCACAGGGCAAGAAAGCCAACTGCATATGACAACATACTGGATTTCACAGGCTTTGGCCAGGGAGAACACATCACATCTGTTTTGTGGTAACTTAATTATAACTTAGTTATCCCTCTCACCCTCAAAACTCTGTCTTGGAAGTTACTGTTTGGGGAAAAGAACCCAAAATAAAAGAACAGAGCTTTTCATCAGGCTTTCTTCTAAATAAATGTGCTTGATATTTGATCAAATAAATTAATCTTTGTTAATTCCAGACACAGGAAAAACTCCAGTTTTGGTTGGAAAACAGATGTCATAACTAGAAAGTTTGTCTTAGACCAATGGAAAGAATCTGAGGAGCTTCAGATTAATTACAGACACGATAGGTTCGCTTTTTCTTCGCTCCTCCCTACTAGCTGCAATTTTAGTATAATCACTGGAGGCAATATCTGAAAATGTGAACATATAAAACAATGTAAATGATTTCAGTTAGATGCAGGGAATGGAGGAGGGGTAAGATCAAATTCCCCCTACCTGGCAAATACAGGGACAATATTCATGCTTCTTCTGGTCATTTCTTTTAGTGATTTAAATGGGTGATGTCAATAAACAAGGGACACTGAACACCACCCATCCTCTTACTTTCACCTAGGATCCATCATATGTCTGCAGCTTCATTTCTGCTTCTCTCACTGGAAACAGATACAGTTCTGAATAAATTTACTCAGAGCTGAGAGACACTAGTAGCCAAGAGCATGCACACTACCTGCTTTAAAAGGCTCATTTAGCGAAAATCGCAGCAAATTATTTCAGAAATTAAGAGATTATTTAAATGGATGAGATTTTCTGCCCTTTATCTTTGTAGCTAGAATGGTAACAATAAAAACGAACGTTCTCCCAAAAACCCTATTTCTGTGCAAATACGTTCAACAGTCAATCCTCATAAAACAGAATTACTTGATAAACGCATCTCCAGAATCACATGGAGCGGTGAATCTGGCTAATTACTAAATTAATCATTAGTGTCTTGAACAATGCTGAAGGGCTGCCCTACCCATCTTTATACAGTCACACAATGCAAGCCAATTCAAATTATATTGAATCAGGTCAACGATGATGTAAAAATCTAATGACTGCAAATGAATAAAAGGATGGTTTTTAATATCATATAAAAGAGCTGTCTTGCGAAGAATCAGGAAGAATTAGGTATTCTGAATACATATTGGGCATGTTCCTGCAGTTTCCATGAAGACAAACTTCCTAAGGAAATGTAAAAAAATTATGATTGGGGTATTTTTTTCTCTCATGGGGAAAATAGTCCACCATGAATCCCTTTTCATCTACTCCCCCTCTAACTGCTGTACTTTGGTAAACAGAGCTCTGATCTGTGCTGGTCACTGTTTCTTAACCAAAACCATCTCTCAGTGACAAATATGCCATAAAATATATTACATTCTACGATGCAACTTCAGTGTCAAAGGAGGCCAATGTGTTTTGCAGTGAGCAAAAAGGAAAACAGAAAACAGACCACCTCAAAGTGAAAATATTTCCAGCTTTGCACTGAGTTTCTGTGTTTGATAAAATTTCATTAAACGAGATCATCAGAACAGAAGTGTGAGGTTTCTGGGTGTTGTTGTGAATATTTTACAAAGACAATGGTATCCATTCAGTACGAGAAGCATGAGACACAGATTAAACACAGATCATGGCAGATATCAGTGGTGGCTTGAGCCGAAGTATGCAGCTATTCAGCATGCAGTAGCATAACCCTGTTGGAGCTTATGTGCTGGATGGGAAGAGCCACTAGACTAAGAATTTTGAGCGTGCAGCAGTAAAACTTGATAGAATCTCATTTTGTTTGCACTATGTCCAAGCCAAACACAATATCCTTTCCATGAGGCATCAAGATGTGGAAATAAACTCCGCTTAAAAAGTTGCTAGCATGAGATGCTTGGTAAACTTCTGAGAATCCGTTCCAGGCACAAGGTCAGCTGTTTAACCTTTGTCTCCTACTTGCAGGAAGAAAACGCTTTGTTGTAAATACTAGATCCCCAGAGAAGGAAGGAAATTGCTTTCTGAAAAGGTTAATAAAATATGTTAATAGATTGCTTCACAGTATCAGAGAGTTTCTGCTTATCAGCATGAAAGTCAGCTGAAATGTAGAAAGAGATCAAGAGCTGGGGTTCTTCTTCTGTGTTTATGTATGTGTGTATGGCAAATATGTGCAAGATACACTGGAATTAGCTGGAAAGCAATTCAGGTTCATAGTAGACATTGACATGAACCTATATTGACATAGGGCTGGCTGTGCACCTACACAGAACAGTGTCACCCAAAGTCACAGAAATGCATACATTTAATCTTTCTATAGCTAAACAAATTTAATACTAAAAAGTTATTTGGAAACTAATGCACTTTTAAAATTGAACTATTTTATACACATCTAAGTTAAACACTGAGAGAGAGATCATTACTTCTCATGCATAGAAAAACTACAACAATAGTTATTTCTATCTGCCTAATGTTCATATGAAATAAACACAGTATACTTTGAGCTTTTACTGCATGCATAAGAACATAAAGTTATGAATTTTACTTGCATATAATCAAAATCTCACTGTTTCCCTAGCCAGGAGCAGAATAATTTATTTAAAAGTATGCATAACATAATGATGCTGTGCCATCTTTCACATCATTGGGAAGGCTACCTATAATGATGCCATATTTTCATAGTCAAGGACTGCACTAGTTTAGAAATGTAAGATGTCAGAAATTCATGAATGAACAATGAAGAACCTGTATTAATAACTAAGGTTTCATTACCTTTCTGAAATTTATATAACATTATTATGATAGAGATACGATTTTGGTAGTTAATTTTGAAGTAGAACTGAAACATTCTATTCCTGAAGATGATAACTAAGGACTTAAGATGGATTTAAGCATTGCCTAACTGACAAACTCCATTATATATTACACCAAAAAGTGTAACTTTTACATGAAAGTCCAATGCCCCTGCTATTGCACAGGTCCTTTGGTTTACAGACTGCATCTTATGAAGAAATCAAGGAAGAGGAGTATAGTATGAGCAAAGTCAATAATCGTAGAAGTGGAGAAAGATAAGAGAGGACTTCCAAAGTGACACATCTTGGAAAAAAAGAAAAATTTAAGAATGACTACATTGCACTTCTTTTGCATTATCACAATCATTCAGCTAAATAACAACAAAAGGGAAATAGAGGATAGCTAGTCACTCTGTTCAGTAATTTATAGCCTTCAAAAACAGAAGTAAATTTACTGACTGGAGCAGTGGCATCTAGTACAGAGAGGAGTGAGGACAAAATCTGGTTTACACAGATGCTCATCACCACAGCTAGGAAGTCAGAGTTGCAGCATGTTAAGCTGAAGAGGCTCTTACTGAAAAATAGAAAGCCCAAATCATGTACATGATCCTACATAAGACTGTAGCCAATTAAATAAAAACAGCCTAAGAGTAGCAATCATTTGTTGCCATAAGCGGAAGCTCCATTGTAAGCAACAAAGATTCACTCTAACACACTTTTTTCCCCTTTTCACACTCAACTGTGAATCCTCTCAGCCTAACTGCAGCATCTTCAAAGAAAAACTTGTCTCTTTTGAAGTGAGTACAGTGAAGTCTCAGTGGAATTGAGTTTTCATGCCAACCTTTTTTTCTACCTTTTCCCCTCTTAGCCCTTACAAATTCTACAAAAATAGTACTGGCTCACAGGAATATCCACCAGGACTTTGATGCTCGAATAGACTTAGAAGACTTGGTCTTTCTTAACTTATCTCTCAGAAACTTATCTTTTTCCTACCATACAGTAGTCCTGTTCCATACAGGCTTTTCCCATTTTGTCCCTGAAATATCAGCTGGCTTCCTTCTGTATTTCCCTACCAGTGCTCCATTCCTTTAGGTCCACATGCTACTAAAAAGAAAGAAAAAAAGAAGGATCCATTTGGATGCTTTTCAACCTTCTTTCCTTATGTTCTCCTTTAGTTTTCTCACATTTGCAAATAAGCCAGAAGTAAACCATATGAACATGAATGCAGAGATGCTTCAGATGAGGAGGAACGAGTTTTATTCAGTCTTGAAAAGAACGGGAGAAGACAGAGTATATATGTAAGAATCAGTAATTCTAATGTAATTTTGAAATCTGGAAAATCAAATCCCTTCCGTCCGATTTTTTTCCTACATAATTGAAAAGCAATTCTTCCCCGAATCAAACTCATCCCTTGAAAAATAAGATTTTTTTTTGGTGTGTGTGTGTTAAGGATTAATATCTTCAGGAGACAACTCTGAACGAGCATTGGGAACATGTTTTTCTAAAAACCCAGCTCAGAGTCATTACACTTGGAACACTGAGTAATGTTTCCCTTCAATTTAGCAAGATGGAGTTATATAGCTAAAGCTTTTAGATGTGCTATAGCAGGGAAAGTGCAAAACCCCCCTTCTTAACAATTGACTCCAGGCACACCTTGCTGCCTACCTGAACGGAGATGGTATTTAACAAATGGAGAAAGACAGGATTTAAAAAACAAAGCAAACAAAAAACCTCAAAAAACTAATGAATAGGCAGTAAACAGTATATTTCATTTACTTTTAGTCATGCGTTATGTGCATTACAAAACAAACCAATAAATGACGAAAAAATCCCTCAAAAAACGAAAAAAAAACCCAAAGAAATGAACAAACAAACAAATAACCAAATACCACTCCCTCTCACCACTCCCCCCAAAAAAGGAAAGGAAAACACAAGGCACAAGAATAGGGTTATCTGTAACAAATAGTCAAATTATATATTTTTTAAAATGGCTTTTTATTTTAGGGATGTTCTACCATGAAGAGAGAGCAAGACATTTGGTTTCCTCGTTCGTTCAAGCGTGTGGTTTCATCCCCAGCATGCAAGTGGCAGAAAGTGAAGTGCCAACAAATTGGATCAGAATGGAAGTGCTGCCTTCACACACCTTGTCCAAGTGATGCACTGTCTACAGGTAAAATGCACAGCAACGGCGAAGTGGGAAGTTTCTGAAAATATCAAGTCCTAAAGAAGAAAACAGGCTCCTGGTTGCAGAAGTCGTGACAGGCAGTCCAAGAAATGGAGGATCCAGTTCATACAAGCTATTAGCATATTACAGTATGTGTTATTATCTTATAATACTTTTCTTAATTTTTTTTTTTTGCTACAAATCTGCATACTGCCCCTCCACAGGCACTGTTATGTGCTCCACATGCTCTTCAGCCTTTCTTCTTCACGCTCTTTCTAGCCCAGTAAGCTTGAAAAGCTTTTGCTTTCTCAAATGTTAGTATTTCAATTTTGCTAAACAATTTTTTTTATACAGTGTTCTCAAAATGGCAGTATACATACTCTCTCCCTAGTCAAGGTAATGCTATCTCCATGGAATACTCTGCGTACAGTTTTCTGCTGTTTGCTTCCTTATGAGGTAAAATCAGACAAATAGTAGCTGTTTCCTCATGGCTGTATGTTTAAAGAACATTTTCCTCAGATGCAGGAGTTAAAAAAAGAACAAGACTAACTGTCTCACAGTGATTTTGGCCTTTTTTCAAATATAAAAGCAAGACAGTACTGTCCTATCACGAATGACACAAGCATTGCTTTTTCTCAGAGAAGTAATTTTGCTCTGTAATTCAAGTACTTAATGCTCAGACCGGTTAATAACTCAAAATAACAACATAGGGTCTTTGCTAGAGCTAGACAGAAAACCTCCTGGTTTTAGTTTTTGTTTCTTATTACAGCAGTCCTCTCTCTTTCTCCAGTGTAGGCGATTAATCTCCTTATGTGGATATTAATAGATAATATTGCATTTCATCAGCAAATAACCACATCAGATAAAGCACCTGAATAACTCACACGGTGTAGGCGTACTAAACAGCACAACTTGGTTCAGATTTCTGCTAGTTTCCATTAGTGCAAACCATGCTTGCAGTCAGGGAGTGACAACCTACCTAACAAGGGGAAACTCAGAGGTACAAACATGTTTCAGTGAACGTCCTCTGCTTACCAGCGAAACAGGAGGATGCACTCTTTCAACATATTTCCTGAAAAACACAAGTTTTAAAAGCTGCCTCTGCTAAGTGCTGTCCAGGTCAAGGTGGCTGGCAATATATTTTTCTAGGATCAGTTCCTCCAGATGGGAAGACATTACCTGAATCACTGACGTGTAATTTGCATATTTTCCCTCTAGCTTGGGACGAATTTGAATACAGGGTTTCAGCTCTCGTCTCAATATCAAAAAGTATATTTTTAGTTCTTCCTTCAAAAAAGATATTTTCACCGAATTTCTCCCACTTTCCATGGTGCTGTCCACCACCCTGTTTTAAGAAAGAAAACAGGGATAATGGAGTAAAATGCTGGGATCACATTTTTGCCTAGTTTTGTTCATGTCATGAATGATATCTTTTTCTTAAATAGCTACCACAGTTCTTTAATTTCCAGGTTAAGAGACGAGATGTCCCTGAAGGATTTCAGCCAGGGTTGCATAGAACAGAGGTTAACCACAGAAACCTTGCCTTAAGTATAATTACTTATACTTTCCAAAGGAATTCAGCAGAAAACAATATTAGGTAAAAATTGAATGCAGAAAACTCTCAGTGGCTAAAGGGTAGACATCCCACAGAAGACTGAATAATGATACACCAGTCAAAGGTTTCAGTTTTCTCTTAAACCTACTGAATAAGTTCTATTTTTCTTAAGGAACATCTTCTTAATACCATTGTTTTTATTGTAAAAATTGCATCAGGACTCATTAATTGACATCAGAAACTATATCTCCATATCCAAGGTTATTCTTCTACTGTTAAATCTGCATTTGCCCTGAGCTAAAACAATTGTCTTCCACAAGAGCAATAGCTTGCTTGTGCACTCATAGCTATGTTTCAGGGTCAAAACTGACCCTATGGGAAGATACTTTGCTTTCACTGCAGTGTCTGTCTTAGCTGTGAATCCCAGTTACAAAAGGAGACGACAATCCAGGTTTCTAGAAGCATCAGTAGTTGCAGACAGCAACAGAGCTTGCTAGGTCTCAGCCTTCTCTACTTCAGTGACCAGGAAATATTTGTGACCAGGAAATCTACAAAGATTGGGACACTTGACTCTCCAAAACATCATCAGCATTAAGTTCCTCCTCTCACATACATCTTTGCTTACAACCTATCATAGGAAATTAGTGTAGATGTTTCAATTGCACCCGGCATCACTGTATCTCGAAATGCTTGCTCAGTTTTAATCTATTTGTGAGATGGTAACAATATCTACGATTCTAACAAAATAGTTACGAACACAGCACGTAGCTTTGTGGCTAGCAAAAGGTAAGAAATAAAAATGAGGTCTACCAAAATATTCTTAAAATTTTTTCTTGATATGGGTTTGACTGTCCAGATGCTATGTGTATTTTATAACAACAAAAAAATTCTACTCTCTATATACGTTCCTAAAAATTTTCAACAACCAAGAAATCTAAAACGATATTTAATTTCTGATCTGCTTAGACTGCTGAAAAACTCATATTACCTTTCTTTCAACATGGAAAACATTTACACTGGAGGTAACAACAATGGTAAGGTTCTCATATCTAGATTTTTTGGTGCTTTTCATTTTTATGTCTTCGATTACAGAAATAAATTTAAAAATTCACCACAGACTTTGGACATAAATGGTTTAAAACAACAATTAAATGTGCTGGCATATTCATGAGACGGTGCTATCTTGTTGAATATAAGTTTACATTACATTCACACATACACTAAACCTAAAGAGGATAACATTAGCCTTCCAAATGATGCAGTGATGTCTATACATAATGTCAAGCTTGAATGCATATTTATTTTAACCTTCTCATTTGCATTAATAACATAACTTGCAAGTTAATTATATTCTTGGTTAGATTAAGCATTATCTTGTTTATAAAAAAAATGGTTTTTGGAATGTTGGTATCCAAAATCTCAGTTATCACTGTGTTTGAGCAGAAAGAGGAGCAAAATGAAAGACGAAACAACAAACCAAAGGTTTCCATGTTGAAACTACAGACTGGAGGGTCAGTAATGTATTGGAGAAGAAAAGACAAACCGTATCATAGGGTGAGGGCGGCTTCCTGCTCTTGATAATATACTGTATGATAATCTGCAGTTATCATACAGTAATTATAGTAGTTCTGAAACTTTGCCAAAAGTTAATTCTATTATAAAATAAACTGTCAGAGGAGTCAATTTCAAGAAAAGATCAGCAGTAATACCTGACTAAATCTTTCATCTTGAGGACCACTCTGCACCAAGAGACATCATGTCAGATGCTCTTGAGTAGAATCAAGCTGTCTATGGATATATTCATGCAATTTTTTTTTTAATTTTATTTTTTGCTGAAGCCCCAAAAACCGACAGCAGCATAAATCAGGAGCATAAGGTGTCATCAGTCATCTTTCATTGACAAACGAAAGATATGAGTTTGCTACCATTCATTTTTCTAGATGCTCCATGGAAAACTCCTGCCACAATCTCCATAGCCATTAGCCACAGATTCATGTATCACCACGCACTGATATGCCTGCATGCATTCTATGAATCTGCATGCATCAAATCCACTGGCAGTGAACAACGACAAAAAGAATACTTTTAAAAAGGAACTGGATGGGAATTACACTAAAATCAATTCCTTTCTTTGCTGTAGACTCAGATACGCCAAAGCCCTCATAATACGCATGGATCTCTGCTGTTTGCTCCCCTCCCGTGTTTCCTTGCAGCAGTATGTATGTCCCCTGCATTCGTCCCACAGCAGGACAACTTCGATCTTTACAAGGGTCCAACAAGGCAGAGAGTGAATCAGATCCACAGATCCACCAGAAAATTGAATCTTCTACAGAGGAGTCTGGGGCACAATGGAAAGAAGCTGTGACACTATGATTCAGCCAGGTGCTCACATTTTCCAACAGGGGTGGTGCTCAGATGTGATGAACCTGCATCCACCACCACCTCTGCAGTGAGCACGAGGCCTCAGTTTCCATGAAATAACTCACCCATGCATGCCTACCTTGCCACAGAATACATCAGAATTTTGTTCTCATTACAGAATCTAGAGTATGGGATGAAGTGGAAGATACTGAACCATTTACTCATTTTGTATTTGGCTTGCTAAGGAAGATCACTCAGCTTAAAATATGGTGCCTATAAGGTTTCTTTGCAACTCTTATTTATCAGAATTCTCTACTCACATTTACAGCTTTTTGTGGAACGTAATGAACTCTGACATCCTTACAATGCCTGGCCTATATTATAATGAAAGTAATGGACTCTACTATAACACAGGTAAATGAGAACAAAAATGTGAAAGCTGAAATTAGCTTATATTATGCTTTCACACCAAGGAATGCAATTTCTTTGAATAGATATCTGTACTATAATTTTAAGACGTAGTAATGAAACTTTACTTTTTAAAATAACCTTTCACAGTTAGTATCGCAACAGTACAGCAATAATACCAAAGCAGCGCAGTATCAGATTACATATAATAAAATTTCATTCTTTACCTTTATTGTCACATACAGGAATAACAAGACATAGGACATTCAAAAAAGGTTTTAAAAATGCAAATTATGCAGACCAAAGTTGCTCCTAATGGCAGCTCTAATTTTATCCACTTACATAAATACATTAACATAAGATGTCATGCGATAAAAGACAGGATGGCATAGTGGCTTTGTGCTAGCAGAGGCCAGCACAATCACGCTGACTCATACCTGCTTAACACTGACACTGGCAAGACAGATTGTCTTAGTTTCTAACAGAAGTTACTTATCTCATAGTGTCTTCTATGAAGCTCTGCTTTTGTCCCAGAAGAAAAATAAAACTGGTAACACCTGGCAGTGTTGGACAGAGCCAAGGACATATTCTGTTCCTCAGTGAAGCGGTCAGGAGGCATAAGGAGCTGGGAACAGGGAGGGGATAGAACAAGGGCAGCTGACCAAAGTGACCAAAGAGCTATTCCATCCCACATCACATCACGTGAGATTTATGGAAGGGCAGTCTCTCAGAAGGAGGGGCTGATGGCTGGCTGGGTATCAGTTGTTGGTCCATTGCTATGTGCATCATCTATTTTTTTATTATATATATATATATGTATGTCATTTCTTTTATTTTCTCTACTTAGTATATTGCTTTTATCTCAACCCCCAAGTTCCATCATACTTTTTCCTTAATTCTCTCCCCCATCCCACTTGGGAGGTGGGAGGGTAAGTGAACCACGGTGTGCGACTTAGCTATCTGCCGGGTCAAACCACAAACGGGAAACAATCTCCTCCCTGCCATGCTGCCATTCCTCTGTTCATGCAGAGTGAAGGAGGTTGGAAGGGACCTTCAAGCCCATCCAGTTGCAATCCCCTGCGGTGTGCAGGGCTGTCCCCCACCAGATCAGGCTGCCCAGGGCCCCATCCAGCCTGGCCTTGAGCACCTCCAGGGACGGGGCATCCACGGCTCTCTGGGCAGCCTGTGCCAGGGCCTCACCACCCTCTGAGGGAAGAATTTCCTCCTAACTTCTCATCTCATTCTCCCCTCTTTTTCTTTGGAACCATTCCCTTTATTGCCATTGTAATCAGGCTGTGTCAAAAGTCCGTCTCCCTCCTCCTTATGGGCTCCTTCCAAGCACCGGAAGGCCACACGGAGATCTCCGCAGAGCTTTCTCTCATCCACGCTCAACACGGCCAGCTCCCTCAGCCTGCCTTCGGAGGAGAGGCGCTCCAGCCTCTCGGTGGCCCTCCCTAGAGCCGCTCCTACAGCTCCACGGACGCCTCGTGCTGGGGGCCTCAGGCCTGGACGCTGGGCTGCAGGCGGGGCCCGACGAGGGCACAGCAGAGGGGGACAGCCTCCTCCCTGGCCCTGCTCTTGCTGGGCTCCTAGTGCAGCTACCCCACAGGTGAAACAGGCTGCTTCCTTCTTCTTGGGCACGAGGCCAGTTCTCTAGCCACGTGCGGTTCAGACATGCTGCGGGTGGGCACCGGCCTGCTGCAGTGTGGGCCGTGGGGCTGTGACCTCACAGAGCTGTCCGCGCCCAATGGGCTGTGACCTCACGGCCGGCTGCATGCAAGGCACGGGCCAGCAGCCGGCCTCTGCCAGTGCGGTCGTGACCGGCGTTGAGCGATGGTTGACGACAGCGTTCGTGTTGCACTTGCGTATTCTGTGCTTCTCCCCGGCCTCCTGCTGCTGGGGGCCGGGGTCTACCTGCTCGTTGCCACCTGCTGCCGACTGGTAAGGGAGTTTGGGGCTGG
>WBMW01001486.1:118420-185749 GCA_013396635.1 Penelope pileata | reverse complement strand
CCCTCGCTGGCTCACGTTCAACACCCATCCTGTGCTCTCTCCTGGGCAGGTTGTGCTGGCCACTGCTCCCAGTCACGTGGGAACTGTCAGCAGCACATGTCTTTTTTTCTGTTGAACAGTAAATATGCTTTCTTAAACTAAAGCACATCACTAGAGCATAGATTTCATCAATGTTTTCCATCTGTACCTGTATTCGGGTCTGCGCCTGCCTTTGCTGCCTGGTGCAATGAATGCATTCCTCTACTATGGAATGCCTCGACGACCCCAATGCCCTCTGGCTGATGGAGGTTGATGTGGTACTGTCAGTACTTGGGGCTGCACCACGAGTACTCTCACGGCGTCCTCAGCGCAGGTTACAGATTTCCTGAAGGTTGAGAAAGAACAATGCATGAGACTCCCCTTTCCTCCCTTTACCATCACATCTCTGTAATTGGCTTCCTTCAGAACTATATTATACTTTTCCCTGTTTTAAGGGGAGACTTTCATTATGATCTAGAGCATGTTCGTGAGATCACAGTGATTTGCCTGAGATTTTTCTTCCATGGTTTGCTTTTTGTCGTTGTGTATCTTCTACATTATTTTGGATGTTTTAATTTTTTCCTAGTGAACCCAGTTATTTTTCCTTTTTTTCCTCTCTAAACGCAGTGGCATTTCTGATAAATCTGTATCAATAAGATGAGAGGTAGCTATTCCACCCCTCCACTGCCAGGTGTATGATAAAAAAAAAATATTAGAGGGAGAAAGAGGGAAGGAAATAATGAAATTGCTGCTCATGGTAGTGAATTAACAGCCCGAAGTTTGGTTGTAGAAAGCAGTGCCCATGAGAAAACTGAATCAAAAGATTTTCTCTTGAGCTTAATTTTGTTAGAGAAGATTTTTGTGTTTTTGCAAGAATGGAAAATTCCTGTTCCAGGGGGGAGAGTGGTCATAGATTGTAACATGCTTGCTTCAAAATGCAGGCAGAAATGCTTGTGCCAGATGTTCTTTGTCTTACAAAGGAACTTACACATGAAGTGCCCTTGGGATAAGATAGGGAAAGTCTTGAGAAATATCACCATGTTAGCATGAAGGAAAAGTACTGAATCATCTAAAGAAACAACAGGTTGGCAGTAAAAACAAAATGTAATTAGTAGTGGATTTGGAGTACCCAGCCAATGGGGAAACAGGGGAGGGAAGAAGTGTCAGGAAAGTAGGGTACAAAGAAGTGTAAAAAAAGTGGTGCTTCCACAAGTGTGCTCCTGTTTACAGGATGCCCGCCATTGCAATTGAGAATAAAAACTGCTTAAACTGCTTCACTAGAGGTCATGTCTCCGAAAAATTATTTGAGATTTTTCTCACAATTTTGTGTGCCAACATCTGGCTGAGAGGGATTTTTGGAAGAGAAAAATAAACTTGTTTCTAGGGTTAGGACCTAGGGCTTGAGGGGCCAGGACTTTGCTGAACCACCTTCATTCCTATAATCAGTAAATAGGTGTATTATTTAGCTGGGAAAAAAAAAAAATCTGTTTCATCTGGGATGAGAAAAATGTGAATCTGCTAATTTCCAGAGTTTCAAAATTACATTTTTTCCTAACTTGTCAAGCAACACCATTAAAACTCTACGCTTGAAAATACTTTTTCAAGAAGCGTCTTATTTTAACTGTGGTTAATAGTGAAAATAAAAGAACGTAAGAGAGAGCAGTCAGCAATTTTACTTGGGGCAAAGTTCTTAGTGGACATAAATTGAACATCTGAGGAAAGAAGCACGAGAACTAATTCTCAATTCAGTGAAGACAGAGATTTTCTTAGCCTTCAGGATATTGGATACAGCTAACAATCAGTGCAGATGTCACCTTATTTTTTGGCTTCTATTATTTCTAGGGAAGTCTGTGAACTGAAATTCAGTACCTGTCTTTTTTGCTGAGAGTCAGCACATAAAGCAGTGTCTTGAAGAGGGTGAAAATATTTGTGACTCTGAACAAATGTGCTTGATATTCATTTTTGAGAGGTTTTAAAGGTGCTGGTGTGATGCGAATTTTCACAAGCAGAGTTGCTAACAGCATTTTTCATTTGCGTGGAAAAGTCCCAAGGGCAGAATGCTTAAAACACAATGAAAAATCTGGATGCTACTTCATGGAGCATAAAGATAACAGCAATGTCATTGCACAAATGCTACAGAAAATCAGGTGTGTAAAACCCACTATTATTTTTTCCTCTTTGGAAAACCAGAGTGGACATGTATCATGCAGGTCTTGTTTTCTCATCAGCCTGGTCTGAAACAGCTACTCCTGACAAATTCTGTGTGGACACATGCTGCAGAAAGTGTCTGCTTCTATTCCAGTTCATTAAAAAGCCTGCAAAAAATTCTAAGGTCAATTTTAAATTACAGTTTTTCTACTTTTTTTAATGTATGGTATTATGTACATATACATATAATGTATGGCACAGCAGCAAAAGTGACAGGTAAAAGTACTCAAAATATTTGAAACAATAGGAAGGGAATTTTAAGTTTCTGAAACAAGAATCACAAGCAAAAATAAGAAAAATATTGGGGAGAAAAAGTAAATCTTTCTGCAGAAAGTATACTTGAGGTTATCATTAATTTTTAGAGACTTAAAGAGCCTTTCTATACTCTAAAAATGGGATGCACTCTTGCACAATGTGTTTTTGGTAGGTAGTAGGCTTTTACTTGTTTTTTGAATTAATTTTTTTTTTTTTTTGAGGAGGGGTTGTAATTAAAATACTTATTACAAATAAAATATCCTTCAGAATTTTGGAACACCAGTAAATATTACTGCCACTGTCAAACAAGATCAAGTTTTCCTGAACTGTTAATGTAGCTGAATTTTCTAAAAGCAAATGTAATGCTAATGAAGGAGCTGCACACATGAAGCAGATGAAATCCAGGCCTCAGCAAAGCAGCTTTTTCCATTCTTCCCCTTCAACTTTCCCAGCTCTGCCCTGGAAAGCCCCCATGCTGTCGGATGAAAGGGCAGCACACTTCCTTGCCATTCAGTGCCCAGCCTTCCTGTTACAGTGGGCACTAGGAAACTACAGTGACTGCAGTGGTTTTTGTGACAGGGAACAACTTACTTCAGATTCAGTCTTTTTTGTGCTAGCAGTGTGCTTTGTTCTTGTTTAAGGTCTTATTTTAAACTGTGAAAGGCTGTGTGAATAGTTTTTCTTGTTCTGGGGACAGGAAGGGAAAACTGAGTGTGTTTAAGATTTAGATAAATCAGCTCAAACAACTCTTATCCCTTACTCAAGAAACAGGCTTAAGCTGGTTTAACCCAAGGAGTGCACATAAAATTGAAGCGGATACCCCATCGTTCAGAGCTCTCATCTAGGACATGGGAGAACTGCGCTTAATTTCCTTCTGTCCACAACACACAATTGTTTATTCAAAGTGGAGCAGCTCCAGCAGGAGAGACGGTGAGAACCCAGCAGGTCAGCAGCGCAGCCGTTAGAGGATTCGTGGTGATAGGGCAAACCACAGTTAAGCCCTTGCTCAATATTCAGTCTTCTGCCTCCCGGGTGAGTACCATACCCCCGGGGCTGATGGATATACTGCAGAGCTCTTGGCGCAACTTTGATCAACACAACCAGGTCCAACCCAGGGAAGCACGCTTCTCCTGACCGAGCGTCTCTGGCGGGGGCCGCTGGCCAAGGTGCTGCAGAGCGGCCGCGGCCCCGCGCTCTGCTGCCCGCTCTTTGCCGCAGCACACCCGGCATCGATTTCCCACGTTTCTAAGAATCCCTGCTCCTGCTGTGAGCGCTTGATTTCCATAGTAATGTGCTTAGTGATCGTTACCATTGCTGGACTAATCTCACATTCTATTTAGGGCACACTCAATTGCCAGGCTGGATTTTTTTGTAGGGTCTACTGAAATAGCTACATTATTTTCAGTGCTATTGTCTGGTAACTCAGTTTTTCTCACTTTTTCTTTGGTTGTAATTTTCTGAATGAAAATTGAGTGTTTCTAGCATTCAAGGCAGAGACTTTTTCTTAAACTACAAACAGATGATACTCTTTTCAACCAAGCTGAGACAATTTAAGATGTCTTTACTTCCTGCTGCCCCCAAAGTGGGATGCTGCCCAAGCCCCATATGCATATATGTACACTCACAACCTCACTGCTGTGTTGAGATAGTTGGGACTGTTGCCTGTGCACTGAGGATGCTGGTGAGATCAGGTGAGAGATGATGATCCTCAAGCTCTTTCCCATTTTCCCCTGAGATATTTAGAGGGATAAACAAGCTCTCCAGCATATCAGCTGAAGGAAGTCCTGGAGGATTGTTTCTCATAAGGTTTCCTTTAACAGGAACAGGACTTTTTAGTGTGTCCAGCAGCACTCAATAGAATAGGCCAAACGTGAATGGTAAAAAATTGCTCTGGCTAGATAGCATAAAGAACAGTTCTTCATTTCAACAAACTTTGTCTTCTTCTCTTCTCTTCTCTTCTCTTCTCTTCTCTTCTCTTCTCTTCTCTTCTCTTCTCTTCTCTTCTCTTCTCTTCTCTTCTCTTCTCTTCTCTTC
Organism: Penelope pileata; assembly: GCA_013396635.1. Taxonomy (NCBI): domain Eukaryota; kingdom Metazoa; phylum Chordata; class Aves; order Galliformes; family Cracidae; genus Penelope; species Penelope pileata. Next base: position 181,234 of record WBMW01001486.1, on the reverse strand, counting down.
TCTTCTCTTCTCTTCTCTTCTCTTCTCTTCTCTTCTCTTCTCTTCTCTTCTCTTCTCTTCTCTTCTCTTCTCTTCTCTTCTCTTCTCTTCTCTTCTCTTCTCTTCTCTTCTCTTCTCTTCTCTTCTCTTCTCTTCTCTTCTCTTCTCTTCTCTTCTCTTCTCTTCTCTTCTCTTCTCTTCTCTTCTCTTCTCTTCTCTTCTCTTCTCTTCTCTTCTCTTCTCTTCTCTTCTCTTCTCTTCTCTTCTCTTCTCTTCTCTTCTCTTCTCTTCTCTTCTCTTCTCTTCTCTTCTCTTCTCTTCTCTTCTCTTCTCTTCTCTTCTCTTCTCTTCTCTTCTCTTCTCTTCTCTTCTCTTCTCTTCTCTTCTCTTCTCTTCTCTTCTCTTCTCTTCTCTTCTCTTCTCTTCTCTTCTCTTCTCTTCTCTTCTCTTCTCTTCTCTTCTCTTCTCTTCTCTTCTCTTCTCTTCTCTTCTCTTCTCTTCTCTTCTCTTCTCTTCTCTTCTCTTCTCTTCTCTTCTCTTCTCTTCTCTTCTCTTCTCTTCTCTTCTCTTCTCTTCTCTTCTCTTCTCTTCTCTTCTCTTCTCTTCTCTTCTCTTCTCTTCTCTTCTCTTCTCTTCTCTTCTCTTCTCTTCTCTTCTCTTCTCTTCTCTTCTCTTCTCTTCTCTTCTCTTCTCTTCTCTTCTCTTCTCTTCTCTTCTCTTCTCTTCTCTTCTCTTCTCTTCTCTTCTCTTCTCTTCTCTTCTCTTCTCCTTTTTCTTCTTTTGCTTTTGCTTTTGCTTTTGCTTTTGCTTTTGCTTTTGCTTTTGCTTTTGTCAGTGGACTGCATCATTTCACTTGGTATCTCTGATTAGTGTTCTTAAAACTCTAAGACACTCAGAGCAATGTGACTGACCTGATGACAGGTTTCTACAAATTTTGAATGTATGTATTAATGCTGCCATGTCACCAGGAGAGGGCATGTGCTTACCGTCTTTATCTTGCTTTTCAAATGCAGGCACCTTTGACTGTTATGTTTACCAAGTATTGTTTCTGCACATGGTATGAAAAGAAATATTTTCTTATTTTTGTGTATCCAATATTTACTTCATTCAGAGAAATATATGAATGTTGACTGGTGAAACACAGTAAGGTGTGGGTATTTCACTCCTGAGGAGACAGTTTCCCATGTAACTTATTTTATGGTGGGAGTTTTGTGGACTGGCTCATAATAAATAGTACATGCATTTTTGAGCATAAAGACAAGTGAGAATTGTTAGAACTAAGCAGGGAGTGTAAAGCACTGACACAGGTAGTTGTTCTTACAATCACAAAATCATAGAATCTTCAAGGTTGGAAAAGACATCCAAGATCACCTAGTCCAACTGTCCACCTGTCCTTGATAAGGCAAGGTTTTTTGTGGGGATATATCTCTTATCTGCCTTCTACCAAAGAACCATTTATTCTTCCAAGACAAAATCTAAGGTCAAAGGAAACAATGAGTACTGCAGGATCTGAAACTGGGGAAGGGTGGGTTTCAGTGATTGGCTAAGTGCTCCAGATGTAGCTGAAAAGGAATTTATCATCACATTGTCATTGATGGCCAAACAAAGCAAACATGAAATGTTCAAATTGTTTAAATAGCAAAAATAGCTTGTGTTTAGGATGAGGAAGTGTGTGAACACAGCATACTGATTGCTAAGGATGTTTTCTAAAGCATTCTTATAACTAATTGCTATGAAAAATTTAACTTTAATCTGAATGACTTTTCTATTATGGTTAATTTTTCTCCTTATAACTGTGTAAAATGTTTCCAAAGACCTTTCTTGGGGTCTGCTTAACACACTTGGAAAGTAGCATAGTTGTTGTAGGGCCATAACGTGAATTGTCAGCATTCCCGAGTCCGTAGATGCTGTCCTCTGCATTGAAATTTTTGTGTAGTATTGGCTGGAAAAGGAGTGATAGTGATAAAATAAGGGAAAATGTGACTTGCGTTTGCTGTATGTCTGACAATTTATGAGCCAGTCAAAGGCTAAATTACAGTTCCACTATCCTTCAGAGATCTCCAACTGTTTATTTTCAGCAGAAGCTCTGACGAAGTCTCCACAATGTTATCACCCAATAGCAGGTGCAGCTTTAAAACTATTTACAGAGCTTATTCATCTGTGTGGGACTGAATTGAATCTGGAGTCTGTAACAAGGAATTTCCAAAGGTTACATACAAATGTTTGGAGCTGGTTCTTTCTGCTTTTAGTAGTGGTAGCACATGGGCCTATATGCTGATTTTTGTTATTAATTCCGTTTCTATCTATAAAGCAATGTCGAATCATATGTCTTGAAAGATTTGAAAACTTTTAAGTCTTATTACTTTTTAGCTCTAAGTTCCCCTTTCCTTAAAAACTATCAACAGAATAAAGTTGGAGTTGTTCTTTTCCTGCATGAATGAAAGAATAAAGAAAATCCTGATTTCTGTATTTTCAAATATTTCAAAGGCCTCTAGATTTGAAAACAGATTAGGTTTCCTCATAACATTGGCTCTTGCCATCACTAAATTAGATTCTGTTGAGGTGTAACAGTTAACGTGAACATAAACAGACATTTTGTTGAGGGTGCAATTTCTGTTGAGTGAGGGACACAGATTCCCCATGTTGGCATAGTCGATGGCTATTCGACTGCAATTTTCTTGCTGCATACTTTCTATAATACTCTCTTTCTTCAAAATGTTGTTAATGAAAACCACAAACTGTAGAAACCTTCATCACTATGTGTTAGAGAATGCTAAAATATTTGAGCTGGGGGGAAACCTCTGGCAATTACCTAGTCCAACCAGTATGTCTTTTAAAATACTAGAGATAACAATTACAGTGCTGCATTTGTATGCAGCACTCGGTTCTGCTTTGCCAATGTGGCTTCAGTTCCACATCTGCTGACATCCTTGTCCATACAGGATATAAAATAAGAATGAGGAAATTACTCCCTTTCCTTCTACATATTCTTGAGAATTTTTTCTTGTACAGTTCTTGTCAGCAGAATCTGCTTTTCTGTAGTCTCAGCATAGTTAAATGTTTTATTTCTTCTCTTCCTGTACTTTTCAATTGCTTGCTATTTCTGTCATGCTCTAACTCTTAAGAGTTTGGAGATGACTTGTACATTCAGTGAAATAATAGTATAAATTGAGGTCAATCTACCATGGCTCACAACAACTTCCTTTTTATGAAATGGTGGTTGCAAGATAAGCAATTCTCCTTCTCCCTTTGAAAAAAAAAAAGTTGAAAGAAAGAAAAGAAACAATAGCTGTAAATATTAATGCCTTTCTTGAGGCTTTGTAGCTGTTGGAGTGGAGGACTATGTGCATAAGCTAGAAATCCTGCAGTGTAAATTCAAACTTCTGTTCTTGAGGACAACCGATTTGTGCAAAAATTGTCACCATAGAAATAAAATATTCACATTTATCAATGTAATATGAAAATTTTATTAATAAGTTCACTTTCCAAATTCCAACTTGCAGAAGGCACTTCCTTCACTGATCTGACATCTTGATTCCATACTTAAAAGGTTAGAGCGTTCAGCAAGAGGCACTGTAAAAATTCAGATTCTTCCTTCTGCGTCAGTAAGCCTTTGGTGTTCCCTGAACTGAAAAGTTTCTGATATGTAATTATTTCTTATTTCTCATGTCCTGAAATATTTCTGTATTTCAGGATTTGAAATGCTCCCCATCTCTTTTCTGTCTCTACTCACTAGATTGTTGTTCAGTTCAGTGGCTCCTTAAATCTGATTTTGTGACTCAAATTATTGGTTCTGTCAGTTTTATTTATATGTGGCTTCAGCCAGATACATAAAAGCAGCTCCAGCTGTGTTTTCCTTCTTTGTAGGTTCTCGCCAGCATTAATGATTTTATTTAAAGCCTTAGTTTAACACAAGCTGTCATACATCTCAAGTTACAAAATGGATGCATGGGATCAGACAGTAATCTTGCTCCCCTCCCTAAAAGACTGCAAGTATAACAGCAGAGTCTGAGACAAAACCTCCTGCACAGTATGTACGTTCCCATCTTTATACCAGAGAAAGTATGTCTTTTTATTTGTGGTATATCATGTGTAATTACAGTAAAAGTTAGGCTGGTTACTGCAATCTTCATTGGAAAGGAGCGTGCTGTAATGGTGGAGTTTCTCTGCACTGTTATGTAAAGGTGACCTAGAAATGGTTTCCATGGCAGTAGGATGTGCTGCACGCTACTGATGGCAGGTCTCAGAGGAGGCCCCCAGAGGCTATTAGGTTTAAAATCTGAGCACATTCCAGAGTGTCTTTCAAATGACTCTCAGAACCTGATGACATTTTTGGGTGACTATCAGTCCTTCAGTACATGAGTCAGTGGTGTGTCTCAGCCCAGGGCATGACAGATGTTTGTTCATAAGCAATTAGCAGCCACATGGACTTCTTCTGCTGTCCCTGGAGTTGATCCCTGCTGGTGAGAGCTGCAATGCTTGACAAGAAAGCAGTACTGCTGCATGTGCTGGACTAGCATTGTGAATGTAGAATGAGTTTTATCTTCCAGATTAGTTTTAAAACAAAATGACTCTCCCCTTGCTATTGCATATTCTTTATTTAAAAATAACTTTTTTTGTCTAAATAGTATGTTGTCTCCTTGTATTCCTTGTATCTTTACACTCTCTTTTTTTTTTAGCCAACATTCAGAGATAGAATTTGCTTTATCAGAGCAATTTCTTCCTCTTGTACTTGTGAAAAAAAGAAATCAATGATAAAGAGTCAGCAAAACAAGAACTATACAACAATGAAACTTTCTTCAAGTGCAAAAATTGTCTCCAACTATAATAAGACAGACACTGAGTTCTTATGACCTTTTTGCTTTGCAGTGAGGATGTGGGTGAAACCACTTGAATGCTGATCGTTTTCCAATGTCATCCTACAGTCGTTGCCTACTCCTTGACAAAGATAAGTTAGCTCATAGCTCTGTGAGGCAGAATCATAAAATAGTCATTTATAGGGTAATTGGTGTTGTGCTCTCAAAAGTACTATTCATAAAAAATAAAAAAAATAATTAAAAAAAACACAGAGATTATCTGAGTGTGGTTTGGAAGCGTGTACAAACACCAGCAACCTTTTGGAGAAGCTCTGGCTGGAGATTGCCACATTCATGTGGTGGAAAATTTCCTAAATCCCATAGGTGACAGGGACTTCCAGCTGCTTCAGAGAGAGACTCAATGAAAATATAGGGTTTAATTATTAAACAACCTCGTATAGCAGGTAGAGTTTAAAATACTAATAGTTAATAACTTGTAGAAAGTAAAAAATAATGGGAGGAGGAAACTTTACTTGAAAAATGTAACTTGTGCTAGAAATGCTGCAGACCCTGAAGCGCTGGCTCTCAGCTAGGAGTACTCCAAATGGTAAGTGAGAAGGGCACTGGGAGAAGATAGTGTTGTGAGAATGAAGTCAATTCAGAAGGCTTGTTTTGTTGGGAGCACGGTGGGTATCAGTGCTTCATTTCTAGCATGAATTATAGGGGATGTGTGATGGTAGCTGCTAAGAAAGTGAGTTTGCTCACAATTTGCGGAGATCTAATGCTAAACTGCTAAGGCCAGGGAAGTGCAAATACATTCTATGAGCAAAGTGAGAGCTAAACCACCAGGTTTAGAGGATGTGAGCAGGAGAAGGGCAAAGCCCCTGAGACTTGTAGGAGTGAGGTTAGGAGTGCTGAGAGCCCTCCAGGCAGCTCACTGAGGGAAAGACTGGGCATCACTGTTACGGCATGAAATCCAAGAGCCTGAGGACTTATCGTCCTGCAATTAGTGGTGGAGAAGGAATTCTCTGTGGTAAATTAATTACATTAGGAAGTCCCAGCAGATGTAACTCAGAGGAAGCAAACTGTCCTTTTTGTAAGAACAGAATTATTACCTGGCAAAAAAAAAAAATTAAAAAAAATCTAGAATTTGGAATGAGCATGCTGGGGAGATTGATGCCCGTTGTCTTTTTAACCAAAGATCTGTTCAGTTAGCTCCTACAGACAAGACCTAAGTGATGCTTTACCAGCTGGAACCTGTACAGCAGGGCTCTGGTCTCATCTGGCAGCATGCCATGTGTGCTTCTCCAAACTGCTTTTCCTACTGAGCAAAGGAATGGTGGGAAGGCATGCTCTGATGGGCTTTGACCACTTACTCAAAGTGTTAGATGGGCAATTGCACTTGCTGTGCTCATAGCAGATGTGCTCTCTGTGATTCCTTTCTTTACTGGTAAGCCAACATGGAAGCAAATGGCCGTTTTGTTACCATTTGGTAAACGTAAAGTGTTTGCAGAGATCTGAGATACTAGGTTTGTAGTGGTACCTTTTAAATGGAAGGCTCTTGAGTGAGTTTGCTTTGTTATCTTTTCAGCTTTTGTCATACAGGGATTATTATTTTTTTATTTTATTTTATTTTTTTACAAAATGGTGGTATGTTCTCTGTAATGTGAAGTGCTAGATTCCAAAAATCTGAGATCTGTGTGCTAGATGAGCAATTGCAGAGTGTGTTACTGTGAGTCTGTTCCAAGGAGGTATTTGTTGTGCAGCCAACAGTGTGGGTAATTACTGCTTTCGTGTTATTGTTTGGAATATTGTGAAGCTATTAATGAGACACGATCAGGTATTTGTTTATTTGAGAAAAATTCCAATTCTCAAAAAGCCTATATATATATATATATATATATATATAGGCTTTTTGAGAATTGGANTTTTCATAAAAAGTAGCTGAAATCTGCTGCGGTGACTAGGCTGAAGGAGGTCCCCAGAAAACCTAGAGATTTGTGTTTGCTTCCGAGGATTACTGTGCAATCTCTTTGGAATGGGTTCCCAAGAATAAATGAAGCTGTTGAAGCCTACCTGCTTTTGAGGCAGAGCTAGAAATTTCTCAGTTGCATTGATATAAAATCACAGATTTATACAGCCAGAGCAACACTGAGGCTGACACACTTAGTATAAAACATTGAGGTAAAAGTATTTCAGAAAATAACCAACTTTAAGGTCAACAAAGAAGGTCTTTAAAAGCACAATGCCTTGTTCTGCCTCCGATTTCCAGGATTTGGCTGAGGGCTGCCTCTTATCCGTCCTGAAAAACAGATTCTTAGGAAATACTGCAAGTCGGACTTGCTCCTCATTAATTGCTTTTTGAAGTTAAAATAATCAGCTTTTTTTGGATGCACCTGGTTTGCTGCAGCACTAAAACATTCTCTCCAGTTATATCAAAATTAACAAAAGGAAGTCCAACTCAAAAGATTAGTCAGGACATGCTGATGTATCAAAAATCATTTTGATGTAGCCATTTCGTAAAGAAGATTTGAAGATAACAGGATATGTTTTAGGTGCTTCTTACGTCAGTTAAATGGCGCTTCTTTATTCACAACATCTTCAATTTATCTCAGCTGTTTCCTACTCTCTTAACACCAGCTTAGGTTTCCAGTGACATTTTCCAGCTTCTGTTTACGGCTCAGCTGCAGCACTCACTCAGATTGTATTCTCCCCTGTTTTGTCATTAGCACATCACTCTGCCTACATTTCTAGAAATAGATGAGAAAGTTAAGTAGAAACTCGGTGAGAACGATGCTACAACTATACAATTAGCACAGCACTATGAAGACACATAAGTATATATAATACAAGTGCACATGTATATGTATATCTGGAGTGGATACAGTAAATAATACTAATTTGAAAGCTGAAAGAATCCTGTGATACAGGAAGGCAGCCATCATCAGGCACGTACTTGCATTATAATCCTATTGGATTGTGGTATAGATATTTTTTTTAACATGAAATCCATTTTCATGGGAAAAATTCATACATGCACAGTTCTGAATTGAATGGTCTTATTTCATTGCTGGCTCTATCTCAGGGAAGTCATTTCACATTCTTAAAAGATCGCCAGTGCATCTTTTTAATAACATACATTCAGCTGGATGGTTTAAGTGGAATGAAACAGGGAAAGTATTATGGAAGCATACTTTTTAATTTTTGCTTCCAGGAATTATTCTGTTGCTGATTAAAATGTTACATGGCACCGTGGTTAGGCCCAGCATTTTACTTTAATTTGTTTGCAAGCGTGGCCTAGCTTTGTGTCTGTCCTTTTGCTCTGAGAACATAAATTAAATGAGAGCACAAAGTCTGTGTAAGGGGAACACTGGGTCACAGCCTGCATCAGTGATTGAGCACCTGGTGAANAAAAAAAAAAAATTAAAAAAAATCTAGAATTTGGAATGAGCATGCTGGGGAGATTGATGCCCGTTGTCTTTTTAACCAAAGATCTGTTCAGTTAGCTCCTACAGACAAGACCTAAGTGATGCTTTACCAGCTGGAACCTGTACAGCAGGGCTCTGGTCTCATCTGGCAGCATGCCATGTGTGCTTCTCCAAACTGCTTTTCCTACTGAGCAAAGGAATGGTGGGAAGGCATGCTCTGATGGGCTTTGACCACTTACTCAAAGTGTTAGATGGGCAATTGCACTTGCTGTGCTCATAGCAGATGTGCTCTCTGTGATTCCTTTCTTTACTGGTAAGCCAACATGGAAGCAAATGGCCGTTTTGTTACCATTTGGTAAACGTAAAGTGTTTGCAGAGATCTGAGATACTAGGTTTGTAGTGGTACCTTTTAAATGGAAGGCTCTTGAGTGAGTTTGCTTTGTTATCTTTTCAGCTTTTGTCATACAGGGATTATTATTTTTTTATTTTATTTTATTTTTTTACAAAATGGTGGTATGTTCTCTGTAATGTGAAGTGCTAGATTCCAAAAATCTGAGATCTGTGTGCTAGATGAGCAATTGCAGAGTGTGTTACTGTGAGTCTGTTCCAAGGAGGTATTTGTTGTGCAGCCAACAGTGTGGGTAATTACTGCTTTCGTGTTATTGTTTGGAATATTGTGAAGCTATTAATGAGACACGATCAGGTATTTGTTTATTTGAGAAAAATTCCAATTCTCAAAAAGCCTNTAAAACATTGAGGTAAAAGTATTTCAGAAAATAACCAACTTTAAGGTCAACAAAGAAGGTCTTTAAAAGCACAATGCCTTGTTCTGCCTCCGATTTCCAGGATTTGGCTGAGGGCTGCCTCTTATCCGTCCTGAAAAACAGATTCTTAGGAAATACTGCAAGTCGGACTTGCTCCTCATTAATTGCTTTTTGAAGTTAAAATAATCAGCTTTTTTTGGATGCACCTGGTTTGCTGCAGCACTAAAACATTCTCTCCAGTTATATCAAAATTAACAAAAGGAAGTCCAACTCAAAAGATTAGTCAGGACATGCTGATGTATCAAAAATCATTTTGATGTAGCCATTTCGTAAAGAAGATTTGAAGATAACAGGATATGTTTTAGGTGCTTCTTACGTCAGTTAAATGGCGCTTCTTTATTCACAACATCTTCAATTTATCTCAGCTGTTTCCTACTCTCTTAACACCAGCTTAGGTTTCCAGTGACATTTTCCAGCTTCTGTTTACGGCTCAGCTGCAGCACTCACTCAGATTGTATTCTCCCCTGTTTTGTCATTAGCACATCACTCTGCCTACATTTCTAGAAATAGATGAGAAAGTTAAGTAGAAACTCGGTGAGAACGATGCTACAACTATACAATTAGCACAGCACTATGAAGACACATAAGTATATATAATACAAGTGCACATGTATATGTATATCTGGAGTGGATACAGTAAATAATACTAATTTGAAAGCTGAAAGAATCCTGTGATACAGGAAGGCAGCCATCATCAGGCACGTACTTGCATTATAATCCTATTGGATTGTGGTATAGATATTTTTTTTAACATGAAATCCATTTTCATGGGAAAAATTCATACATGCACAGTTCTGAATTGAATGGTCTTATTTCATTGCTGGCTCTATCTCAGGGAAGTCATTTCACATTCTTAAAAGATCGCCAGTGCATCTTTTTAATAACATACATTCAGCTGGATGGTTTAAGTGGAATGAAACAGGGAAAGTATTATGGAAGCATACTTTTTAATTTTTGCTTCCAGGAATTATTCTGTTGCTGATTAAAATGTTACATGGCACCGTGGTTAGGCCCAGCATTTTACTTTAATTTGTTTGCAAGCGTGGCCTAGCTTTGTGTCTGTCCTTTTGCTCTGAGAACATAAATTAAATGAGAGCACAAAGTCTGTGTAAGGGGAACACTGGGTCACAGCCTGCATCAGTGATTGAGCACCTGGTGAAGGGCGGTGGCTGCCTGGGGAGCACAGGCAAATTGTTTGCACCTGTGCCCCCCCCTCCCCCCATGACCAGAAGGGGTGGACCCAGGGTGGGGCTGCCCTGGGCTCATTTAAGAGCCAGCTGCTGAGGGGAACGTGTCTCTTGTGGGATCTGGCTGCTCCTGGGGGAAGTGTTATCATCTTGGTGGGGATCACCATTATGTGAGTCCAATACTTTCTGTTACTCCTGTTTATGACTGTAAAACTATCAAATACTTTACCTGGGATTGCTAGAAATCTATCTGAAGCAATCTCACTCCTTCATTTGTATGAGTCAGGTGCTGCAAATGGCATTTGTAATGTGACAGTGGTTCAGCCCTTCCCTGGGAACTTGGGAGCAACACTGCACTGTACCTTTTTCAAGAAGTAAGATGTAAATTTTAATATAAAATCTAAAACTATCATTAGCAAAGGCTGTTGCGGGCATCTCCATAATTGTGAATAAAAAACTCAGCAGAGCAATAACAAATCTATCTTTAGAGTTAAATAAGGAGAATAATTGAATCACATATACAGATGCACACACATACATTTTATACATGAGTCCTTAAAACTTGCACTACTGGCATACACTTGAGTGTATGTTTATAACGTAGTCACTTGGTTACTTGTGTGCTACAGAAGCAGTTTAATTGCTGCTGAATACACAGGCTGCCTTTTGCTTTTGAATTATCACAGGAACTAGAATTTGTGCCCAGGCAGCGTGCAGCCAGGGCTGTAGATCTAAATGGTTCAGGTCAATGTATTTGGAATTCTTTTTATTTGGTTAACCAGTTCCGTTCCAGGACCGTCATGCAAGGATGGCAAGGCTGCTGCTGGAGATGGACACTGCTGCGTAATCCTCACAGAAGGGAATGCTTGCTCATGTAAGGAAGGATGTGATGTTAGCTGAGGAACTGGTGCTCTTCCCAGAAGCAGCATACCTCTGACATCACGGCTTAGTTATTCTATTACCTTGCTCCATTACTGAGTTCCTTCGAATTTGACAAATCTTTGTTACTCATCCCATGAGTGAATGTGTGAGAGCTGTTGCTCAGCTGGCCGTGTGGCTGTAGCTGGCACTGCTGCTCAGCAGGAGATGACCAGTGGGTTAGACAAGGACTGGTGACTCTGAGCCTTCTCCAGAGGCTGGCTTTGTAAGAGTTCGCAGGCTGTCAGCTCCTGGTAGAGAGTATCTAGGACTTCAAATAGGTGGGCTTTTCCTTTAAAAAGAAAATTGCAAACGTTGTCATTTGAACAAAGACAGAAATTTGCGCTTTAACATAACTAAAGCTGTCTTCTTTATAGGTGCCATTGCAAGTAATTAACATAAAATATTCATATTTTGAGACCAGGTGATGAATTTTTTTCTATAAAAATGAGAACAGAACTGAGATCAAGGTCTGTCTTAACTGTTTCTCTTGGTTCACTCACTGCCTATTGAGTTCTCCCCTACCTGTATACCAAAGACTATTCTGCATAATAGTAAAGCTATTCATTCAACTATCCACTTACTTAGTGGTGTCAAATAGGAAGGAAACGTTTGATTCCAAAGACTTAGGGAAGCTGCTGAAGTCCCATCAAGTGCATAGCCAGAAAAGTGAAAGCAGAGAAGACAAACAGCTTGTGGCAATGGTGATGCAGAAGGTGCAGAGAGCTTCATGAGGCTCCTTTGCTATTTAACTCACTGGTGTCATTTTGGGGGGGCCTGAACTGTGCTGCAGTACAGAGGGAGGTCATTTGTTTCAGCAGCATCAGTCAGTGTTCCCCTGCAGCATAAGTAGCAGTACCCTCTGGACATGTGTAATGTGGATTCTAGCAGTCTCCTTGTGTTTGACAAGACAGCATCTGCCCTGTGGGTCACATTGTTTCTCTCCATGTTGGTGTCTTGGAACCAACAAGTCTTTCTATGCCTTCTTTTCCCTGCTTTGTCTGCAGCCTTTGGGAACAGCACAGAACAGCTCTGGGCTGCCTGTGTCCTCAGTTGCTGCACACTAACAGCAACAAGGCTTTGGAACAGGAAAACCCAGAATTGTTTCTATGTTTTTCTTAAGTCACTGTTACTAATATTCTCCAAAACCAAACCCTCAGGCCACATCTGCTCTTCTATAATCTTATTTCTGACTGCTGCCTCCCTGTTAGAAGCCCCCCTACAAACCATGTTCTTAGGTTTGGTACAGAATGTTCATTTCTTGAAGGTAAGTACAGATGCTTTGCTAATAGGAACAAAACAATCAAGTCTAAACCTCCAGGTTGTGATCCCTGTATAGTCCCTACAAAGGCAGCTCTGGCACACTGGGCCACTGTCAGGGGAGAGGAGGTTACGCGCTTAATTTTCATAAGGGGAACGTGAAAGATTATTGTTAGATGAGTGCAAGGTTGAAGCAGTTTCTTTACAGAAATGTCTTCGTATCCCTTGTTTGTGTTGCAGAACAAGAACACAACATGCACCAGGACAGCAACCTGATGAATAGCTGGCTTACATATTGTGTCATGTTTTTGTATCAATGAAGCCCTAAAGACATTAGTGGAATACTGAAATGTTCCCCCACAGCCAAATGCTAATTAAAACCTAGCTAAAAAAGCCCTGGATGCTTTTCTGTTTCTGAAGTGTGGCAGACTAGAAAGCATCTATTGTCTATTGGTAATTTTCTTGTACAGTACTTCCTTCTCCCCACCCTGTCCCCCAGCATTTGAAATATTTTTTCCTACTTGTTTGTTCCTTATCTAGTGTTTTTCCCAACAGGAAACTTTTTTCACGCTTCTTGTTCTTCATATCTGATTTATTTTCTTACCATGTTGGGGATCATGACAGGATTCCAAAGTGCTCAGCAAGATTTTTCCCAAGGCTCGCTTAGATATGTTCTTTAAAAAACAAAATAGTATTACGGCACAATCATGTTCTTCATCAGTTTAAATGTACACAACAGCTACTCACATTGTATTTGCATTTGAGAAATTGAAACAGAATGAAGCTGAATCCTTGGGACCTGGTATTGACTTTATTTTCAAGCATTTTAACTTAGATAGTGTTCAGATAACAGCAGTTTGTGTAGGTCCCAGTCCCTTAATATGGCCTTGAAAAGAGAATCGTTATTCTGTGGAAAATAGTTTTCTCAAGCTTGTGCCTGAACAAACCTAGATGGCAAGAGATGTAAGCAGGGCATGCATGACAAAAGCTCATTCAGGCCTCTGCTAAGCCTGTGTGGAAAGAGAAACAATCACATGTTGTAGTCTCACCTCAGAAGGAAGCTTCTCAGCCCCATCGGTTCTAAGATTTACCGGAGACTGCTCTAGGTGTAGACAAACCAGAAGAGATTGCACATATGTCATGTGGCAGGCCCACTGTCAGCTCTACTTTGAGATGTAATAATCATCAGCCAAAGTGAGAGGACTCTAAAAGCTACGTAGGAGTTGGATGGTCTGTTTTAGATGTAGTTTTATATCAAATCTCTTGGGATTTTACATAATGGATCTGGAAAGCAAACTCTGCATTAGCATCTAGATAACAAATGAATGCTTTCTGGGAAATGGTCTTGCAATGAGTTTAATTAGCACGTAGAGCCCTGTGCCTGTAGGGACAGATTGTTCTTGTTAAAACTTCAGGAATTTAAACTAGGTGGGAGCTGTTGTACGTGGCCTTTCCTGCACCAGCCAGCAGTGCAGGCAGCCCTGCCACCGCACGCTGATGCTGCTCATCTGCCTCTGCCCCACTGGGGCTGGTGTGTACTGAAAAGCAGTTTGTGGTAGATCTCTGCAACACAGTGTGAGGTTTTAATAGTCCTGGCAAAGCATTTGCCTTTAGACCGTTGCTGCTTTGTAGCAGATTCTGTTGCAGATGAGATCATTGGGATATTTGTAACATGAGGGTGAGTATGCTGGGAAAGCAAGGCTTAGAACTATAGTTACTGGTGAATAAGTTTTCCTTTGTTTGAAGCATAGCCTTGCTCAATTCTAGTGGGAATGCTGAAAATCACCTTGTTTGTTGACAGCTTTGTTGCCTGTGCTTGTGCTATGGAAGCAGGCAGCACGCAGTGGCTCCTTTCCAGCAGTGACTGGCACGAAGCACTACTGTCACTGGGACACGGCACAGCGGGGGATGGACTGCCTCCTAAGCAGAGATGATCTGCAGTAATATGACTGACCAGTGAATGACATGCTGAAGTCTTGACACCAAAGGTTATTATGCTTGCTGCCACTCATAGTCTGTATCAGTTTAATCCTTCACTGGATTGTTATTGATGCATCTGTCAGACCTCCAATATGAAAGTAGAATTTTCATGTCAAGTGCTAAAATAAGTTACCAAATTATGAGATATTGCACTTGTTCCCTAGAGTCATAAGTGGAATATGAGCATCTTCTAGTAGGGCAAAGTGATCATCTGAGGAAGCATTCTCATCTCTCACAGATTAGGCAAAGCTTTGCTGAAAATTGAGGAGAATCCTGAGTCATTATGGATGAAATGAGCTCCCAGCAGCACAGCATGGCTCCCAGCGTGCTCTGAGTTCTGCAGATTATCTGATTTGCCTGTCTCTTGGCAAGCCTGTACCATTATCAGTCCCCAGGCAAGAAATTTAGATTTGTTTTCTAAAGGACGGCCACAGTGTGCTCCCATGGGCATCCCATGTGCTTCTGGGATGCTCTTGAATCAGCCTTTATAAATCTGTTTGGATTATCAATCAGATAAGAAACTTCTCACAGAAAAATACCTTATTTGGTATATGGGAAGGGGCATTATCCCTTTAATACTAACTCAGTGCTACTGCAGTATGCAGTTAAAGGCTCCCAGCATTATTATTTAATTTTGCTGCAGTCTTCCTTGTGTTTGCATGGGGAGAAGATGGGCTTAGTTCTGCAACTATAAGCAGATTTTCCTGGAGGAAGACTCACAGTGCTTTGCAATGAATAAAGAGAGCCTTATTCTAAGCCTTCATGAAAATGTCGTATGGCCCAGCTACTCTTGGGTTTGCATGATGTGAGCATACAAACCGTGATGTGAAACAATGCGCACACAAAGAATGCTGGCTACATCTAGAATTTGGTACATTGACATCAAATTGATTTACAATTTGAGATTTCTGTGGGACAAACAGGAAAAAAGTGTCTTCTAGAAAGAAAAATAATCTGGAATCTTTCTAATTACCAGCATTTTCATTTTCTGTTTCCTTTACATTTTTATTTAGAAGATAATGAGAGCTTGAAGATCTAGATGCAAGGAAATCTGCAGGCCTCTTTTGGAAAGTCATCCTTAGGGGTTTAGAAGTTCTGTTAATTTTTTTCTGACATCACAGTTCCACGGGCAAATTCATGTAAAAATGTTTCTTGGTGTAAAAGACTTTGTGCTGGATCGTCTGGAAAGGACACATCAAATCTAGCCTTAAGTTACTGGACTACCTTCTTGCCATACCAAATCTCGAAGCTGTTGAAGCAGCTGTAAGACATCCACGAGCTTTTCTTCCACCAGTGACAGCCTAACTCTCTCAGTCTCCAACATCTGCAGCTCCATCTTCAGCATTTCAGTCTCCTCCACCTTTTGCTGCAGTTCAGTTAGCAATGGTCCTTTCATCTGGATAATGACACAGGACATTAAAAGCACTTGAGCTTCTAACTTTCTTGCTTAGCAATTGCACAGCTAAGTTTTCCCCTTTATCTGGTAAACATCAGTTCACTCTAGATTTATCTAGAAAAGCACACTTCCTTATGTACTACATAAGTAAAGAGTCAGCAGCTGCTAGGAACTGCATGCTTTGTGCTTGCACACACTGACAGTTCATTCAACGCTGGATGCCAGCACATGATTCAGAAATTTTAATTCCTATTTCATTTTTCTGACCCTTTGCATTCCTGCAGTCCTCTCTAAAAGAACTGATGTGTGCCCTCAGCAATGTGATCGTGTTTTGCTCTTGCAGTTTCTACCTGTCAATTATCTGTATATTCACTGAAACAAGGAGGTAACTAGATAATTTCTTCAAAATGTTTTGGTTTGAAAACCAAAAAGTCTGAGTATGATTTCTAAGATTCTGGTTCTGCAAAACACTGGCATACTTTGCAACTAAGCACAAAAATGTCCAGATTCAACAAAGCTTTTGCATGCTCTACAGAAAGTCCAGGCAGGAGTGGCCTTCTCAAACCTTCCAAAGCTGAAGCGACCTGTAGGTTTTCTCAAACCTACCTGTGACAAAATGTTAAGAATTTGAAACATTGCTTTTGTTTCAATGCAGAATTCAAGTGACTGCTGTACCAGAAAGCTGCCACACCATTTGATAAAGTAAATATCTTTGCTTGCCACAGACCCAGGCCTGTTGCAGATACATGGCTAAGTTGCTAAAATGAGCCTGAGAAGCATCTTTGGAAAGTAGTCACATATATATTGATTTCAGACCTTTGAGAGCACTGACAGATTTTGGTTTTATTAATAAACTTCATTTCCCATTCATTGCTGTGCCCAGCATTCTGAAATTACCATTTTATGCAATTTCTTGTTGCAAACAGTATCTACATATGGTTGTTAGTATTACACTGAAAGCCAAGCTCGCGGGGTAAATGCCAGGTCTGCTGGCTCTGCCAAGCTCTTTTTGTGGTCATCTTTCATCTTTGTTGCAGTTTTAGAAATAATTACAGAGAGCTGAACTAGAAAAGCTGCAGGCATTGGTATGTGCAGTATTTAATAGATTTTATTTGTGGAGACTTCTATCCTAATGGATTTCTAATAGATGAGAAAGAATTTCAGTTCCCTAAAACACAAATATCATCAGAATAAAAAAAGAAAACAATCCCTGGTCCACAATGAGCCTTCTAGAAGGCTGTTTTAGTTTCTGACACTTCTAAAAGTATGTGTTGTTTGGTGCTTATTCCCCCCTCTAAGGGAAGTTCCCTGGTACATTAACTCTCCGTGAGCTTTGCTCAGTGAGACTCCTCTGAGCTACGCAATGGCTACAGCAGCTGGATTGCTGAATGGGGTCCATCTGCCAAGCAGTGGTTTCAGCACTGCTGCCTGAACAGCCTTTCTCGATAAAGAAACTGGCGTTTTCCTGCATGTGGTGCCAACTTTGTTACCACCAATGTGGCAGCATTGACTGAGACATAACGAAAGCTCTGGAGGCTGTGAGGTTTTCAGTGAATCAAACAGGCTTCCTTTATTACGTTGCAGAATGCCTCTGCACTGTAAATACCACCTGTCCTGGATGTAGTGACACAGGAAGCAGTTATGTTCCCCTGTACAGCTGAGGCAGTGTCACATAAAATAACAGGGAGAAGGTCATTATTTCTATGCATAAAATGGACTTTCCAAAAATGCAGTTAAACAGATGCTCGTGGAAATTCATAACTGGCACAAATCCATTCTGGCCATGTACCCTGCCTGTGCCCATAAGGTCACCCAGCTGCTGCTTTGGCCATGTTGGCTGGCCCACTGTAGCTGCAGCACTGCACACCGACTGCTCTGTGCTCTGAGGCTGTGCAGCGCAGACCTGAGCAGAAGCACTAACTTTTCTCTGCAGTGTTCCTGAGTTCTCTGTAGCTGTCCAGCATCATGACCAGCTGCTTAGTTTTTCTGGAGAGCACAGGCAATGACCTTAGCTGAGAGTGGTATTTGGGCATAGCATTTCTTGCTACTGCTGCCTTTTCTTCCTCTTCATTTTCACTGCTCCTAAAAATCAGCTCCCCCCCCCCCCCCCTTTTTTTCTTTTACTTTNNNCCCCCCCCCCCCCCCCCTTTTTTTCATATTTCCTGGGCTACGGCTGGTAGCAAACCCTTTTCCATAGCAATTACATTGTAACAGCCTCCAAGTCATATGTAGGGATGCTACTTTCTGGATACCTTTATACTTACATTTATATGTATGGGTGTGTAGGGTTTCTTTCCTCATCTTAACGTGCTTTCAGACAGTGGCTCAATGCAGCACTAAAACATTCTCCCAGACTGTTTTCCCTGGATTGGTTACATCTGTCCATACCTTAATGTTTGCAAATAGGACAATGCTGATTGTTAAGCACAAGCTATTTTTAAAACTTAGACAATGAGGAGGGATGGTCAGCAGCTAGGTCCCAGGGCTCAGAGCAGTGGGCTGTGCCCTCAGCTCTGTCCAGGTCCCCTGCATAGCCTGATTTTGAGTCTGTGCCTTGTTTGTGAGATGGAAATACTACCTTGCCAAGTATCAGTTTTGTGAACAAGTCAGCTGCTGATAGGGGGCCCTCTCATAAAAGAGAGTGAATGTCATGGAAAAATCTGGGCTCTGGAATACAGCACACAGTTACAGCTAGAACAAGGAATAATTACTAGGCAGAAGTCCCTGAAGGACTGCTAGAGAAAATCATTCCACTGTATTTTGTATGCAAGTGAAGGAGGCTCTTGCAATAGTCTCATGTTTGCAAGCAGTGAACCTGAGAAACCTTTTCAAAACACGAGGAAAACAGCAAAAAAGCTCCAAAACTAAGTGCCTAACTGTGCTGTGCAAATCATCTTTTAAATCAATTCACACTCAGAGGAATGGAGGGTGGCAAATACAGCACGGGTTTTTAGGGGATGCTGCAGAGATGATCTGAGGAACAGCAAATCACCTCGAGAGTGCCAGCAGTGCTGTCAGACAGATTGACAGGAACTGCAATGAAGAAGGGAGCTGGTGAATACAAAGACAAACGTAGTGAAGAATCTATTAGATTTCTTTGAGAGCAGACATGAATATGAAAGGATAATGTTGAATCAGATGAGCGTATTTTGAATCTGCATAAAGTTTTTGAGAAGAGGCATAGCCGAAATGTAACTGCTGCAGGACAGCAGTGCAGATGGCTCCTGCTGTGGCCTTACAGCAGGTTAAAAGATGGGGGCAGAGCACAATGACAGACCAGGACCAAAGGGGCAGCTTTCACAATGAAGGGTCTCACAAAGATCTGGGTTAAGACCTGAGCTCTTCGGCATTTTCATAAATAATTTTTAGGAAGGGTGAATGTCAAAGTGTTGGTTTGCCATCAATGCGATTTTGGAGTGGGGGGAGGAGAGCGTAATCAAAATTACAGCTGCATTGCAGGATACTGAATAACTGCAATAAAAGAGCAGATGAAATTCAATGTCAGTAATGCAAAATAAGGCATGTAAGAAAGGTTCACAATGTCTACAGCTCAAGGAGATCTAGGAGAGCTGTAAACTACTGGAAATAGCTCCATGGTCAGCAGAGATCAAAAAGATCAAAAGGATACTTGCTAGGAGCTATTAGAAAAGGAACTGGGGATAAAACAGAAGCTGTAATGGTGCCTTAATGGGCTTGCATTTGAATAATAAGCATATTTTCAGTTCTTCTCATTCAAAAAGAGTAATAGAACTTGAAAAGTACATTGAAGAATAAAACAAAGTAACAGAAGGAATGGTTTCTATACCGAGAGCTGAAGCAGACTAGGAGTGGTTATAAGGAGTGGTTTTCTGCACAAATAAAATAGAAGTAAGAACTTCTTCACAGTGCAGGTGATGGAGTGCTGGAACAGGCTGCCCAGGGAGGTGGTGAGGTCTCCTTCTCTGGAGATGCTCAACACCCCTCTGGATGCCTGCCTGTGTGACCTGCTGTAGGGAATTGCTTTGGCAGGGGGGTTGGACTCAGTGATCTCTAGAGGTCCAACCCCTACAACTCTGTGATTCTGTGATAAATGAGGCAGTATTTCTGGTGGTAAACATTTGTAAATGTTTTTCCCAAGGAAAAAAACTGAGTGACAGTGGATGATCAGGCATCAGATTTAAAGCAAACAAATACAAATCCTCAAAGCCTGTTTCTTTGTTACTAATCTGTGGGACTCCTAGCCCTGAGATGCAGCATGCCAGCTAAAGAAAGAAAGTAAAATCATGTTAGATAGCTCCTGTACTGGCATTAAAAATGACACTGTCCATGCAGTGTTGGTTTAAGATGTGTCTATCCCCCAAGTACTGGAAACCAAGTGAGTAAAAATTTTCCAAGAGGAAAATTCTCTGCACTGCTTCTCATTCCTTTTCTCTAAATAACTGCTGCTTGTTGTCATCAAGCACGCAACATTAGAATGAACTTTCCATTTGACCCCGTATGGCAGGTTATAAACTAGTTGTCTTTTTAATCAGGCTGGCAGTTTGCATGTGAGCTGTTCTAGAGAATCACTGGCATGTCTTTGCAGCACTACGCTTGGCAGCATCTCACCTTATTTTTAGAGTTCACTTTTTGCACCTATTATCCTGACATCTTCCTCCCTCTGTCTTCACTAGAAAGTATTTTCAGTGTGCAGTTCTTGGAAAGCAGAACTTTCAAGACATGAAAAATTTCACAGCTGGTTTTACAGTGTTAGATGGAATCAGCTATTAATCAGTATTTGGGGGTGCTGCTTTTCACATGCTGAGTTTGTGACTTGTTAGCTTTGCTGTTGTTTGTCTCTTCTTTTAGTATTGGGCTAGTCCGGACAGAAGTACACAGAGCAATGTATGAAGTACTTTTGTCAGGTCAGAGAAAGTGGTAACACATTGGTTTAATAAACCACCAAAACAAGTCAGATGAGAGAGAGCATTTCTCAGTCTTCAGTCTGCTTTGTGCTGATTACAGGAACAGTCATCTTTTTGAAAGTAATTACTTGCTATTTGTCTGTCTGTGTCACAGCAACAAGAAATACCAAAAGCTGCACAGGAGATGTAAGCACTGGGTGTGCAAAAGTAAGGGGGCTTAAGAGTAAACTTCTACCAGGCTCAAAACGATTCATCCTTCTGATTTTACATTCACATTGCAACGAGTTGGCAATCTATCTTATTTTGTTTCATAGAAAAATTGGTAATATTTAAATCCACGTCTACCAGTGGCTGACATTTGCTGAATTAAAATAGTAACATCACACAGGACTGCTAGGATGCTGCACTGAGGCTTGTAACTACTGTGGTTGTGACCTCTGTTGAAGGAAATGTGTGTTGCTAAACCAGAGAACTATTCTTTTATTTATAAATATGTTGGCTTAAGTCTGAGAACTGGCCAGAGTAAGTTGGATGATTTTCTTTTAAGGATTGCAAAACAGTGAACCTCTGCATCTCAGTCAGCTGGAGGGATTTCTTGGAAAGCTACTGTGCTCCCACAGGAGTATGAGGACACGAGGCGTGTTCCATCCAGAGCTGAGGGGCACATAACCTGCTTGTAGTAACCCTGCTGTTAATGTGCAGCTCTTCGGTCTGCAGCGGTACCAGTCCCAAGCACAGCATCAGTGAGCATCCCAAGGCAGGTCAGTAAGGGATGGTATTCGAAGGGCTTGGGTTTGACTGCAGCTGGTGCACATCTCGTCCTCCAAATAAATGGAGGTTCAGGTGGGAGCCACCCTGGAAATGCAGGTGTCACAGCAAAGCATGACGTGGTTTTGCTAACAAATGGCACAGGGAGAAGCAACAGAAAGAGGAATGGTTAGAACAGCATATCAATGCATGTGGGTGCAGGCATGGCTGCTTAAAGATGCATAAACAACTCCTTCACAATACTTGGCACCTGTTACCTCTTCCATATTTGTTTCCAGCTTATTCTCTGGGTGCTGTTTAAGCTCCAGCTTCTGGGTTAGCTGCAAGAGTTGCTCTGCTGGCTCCACTGGGGTCACTTCCTGGATGTCAGCACTGGTGGTCTCCAAGTAGGACAGTAGCTTTGTCCACACTTTTTCATCACATCTATGTATATAAAGAAAAAACAGGAGTGAAAACTCATAATGAAGATCCATGTTTGTAATAAAAACAAAACAAAACCCACACAAACCAACCTTCCCACAAAGTTTTTTGGCAGCACAGATAACGCAAGGGTCCCAGCTGATGCTGATGAGGATCAGGTGGGGCTGTTTAGTTTGTAGTTTCCCCTGCCCTGGAAAGCAGCCTGCTGACGTTGCTCTGCAGGATTGCTGCCTCTCACTGAAGCTGTGGTGCCTGCATGAGGCACTGTTCTCATAGGGCTCAGGTAAAATGAATCCCAGAAACATACCCACTGCTGTAGCAAGGTTGCTGGGCTGGTATTTTCTTCTCATGGGCCACCTGGGGCTGCTGCTCTCCTGCCCACTTCTCCTCCTCTTCATCAGAGGCAGCCTGGCCTTCCACAGCACGGAACAGCTGGTCCTCTGCAGAGAGATGCACAGTGCTCAGCCACAGAACAGCACCCAACATGCTGCTGTTGGGGCCACCTCAGCCCCGGAGGCTGGGGCTTAAAAGCCCCAGGGAGACACAGCATGGGACCCTTGGCCAGCCATGGGAAGGGGCTCCGAAGCTTTGGGCAAGGTGGCCTCAGCAGAGATAACTGCTTTGAGAGCCTTGAACGTTTCAGCGCTCCCTCGTGGGTAACCCATAGCTGTTTTCTTTACTTGTGTTTGAGTTACTCATGCATAAGGGTAAGTGTGAAGGGATGGTATGTTACTCAGAGCACAATTACCTTTCACATATGCAATTAAATATGTACTCTTCAGCAGAGTATGAAGACCCCACTGTAGTTGTTAAGGATTTTTTTTGTAGTCGTTGCACCATCCAAATGCGTACTCAGAATGCAAGAACTTGATTTAAATTTTCTCTGATTTGTTAGCTTGCTGTGTTTTGTGGGGACAGTGATTTGAGACCTATGGCTCTAATACTGCAGTTATGCATCCCGCTTTGTTGCGACTGCTCAGCACAAACCCAATGCCTCTTCCTGCGCAGAGGTGCTGCTGCCTGCAGCCCTCTTGGGGGCAGCCGTGCTCTGCCTCTTGGGCCCTGCCAACAGCCTCTGCGTGTTGGCTCTCCTTCGGTCAGCGCTCAGCACGTTTGTTAATGGAACTTTGATTCCAGTAGCATTAAGAGTACCTAACTCATAGGTTAACAAGTTCAACAGTTCATTGGCTAAGCATGAACAAATCTTAGCTCTACGCAGTGTTGCTCTTTGGAGAATGCATTCTTGTGCAGCTTTTTTGTTTTGCAATCCTAACACTGTGCAAGCTAATTTATGTTAGAAGTGTTGCTTTCTGCAAGGCTGTCCATTGCCAAAACAAGAAGACTTGATATCTTCAAGCCGTGACACATTAGCAGAGAGCTTAGTTTCTATGACTTTTTTTTTCTCCATAGGAGTTCAAAGGGACAACGATCAGAGCTCACAAATGTTTTGGCAGCCATGAGAACGGGTACTGCACAGCGTTACGGAGTCACTGAGCAGCCTCAAACCGGGATGTGAACCCGCGGCGTCACTGCTGCACCTGGGACAGCAGGCACTCAGGTGAGACTTACAAAAATAGGCAAAAAGCATATGAATCTCAAAATGATCTTCATGCTAAGGTACCTAAGACATTCCTAATGCTTTTTCTTTCTGTACATGGCAATTTGCTCTGCTCTGACTGGAAATGTATGCAGAAAAGGCAATCTTGTACATCCCTCATGCAGGTTGTGATTAGCAAGCTTGGAAATCAGGGAAAAGCAAAACTTCCTAGGCACCTCTCTCGATGTAAAGGCAGTATTTTCCTTCTTCTATCAACAGAATCGTAGAGCACTTCATTATTGTGATGCTTAGGCAGTAAGTTGTAGCTGATCTCATGCAGAATAATTTACACAATTCCGTTGATTCAAGTGCTCTCCTGCTGTTAGGAGTGAATATTTATTTATTGAAATATAACTAAAGATTTTTATAAATAAATTTGTACCTGAGTTTATCCCAGATGTTCAAACAATACTATGTGTGGAGGGAGAAGGAGAAAGCTGTGATATTACCTTTTATGTAGATCTAGGATTTCTAGCTACATGGAGATTTATTTGTGGCTTTGGCAGATTAATATCTAATTAGCTTTCTGCTGAGGATCTTAAAATTCAGTAAGGAAAGAAAATAGTTGGGTACTGGGCTCGTTACCATTCTCAGAAATCCCAGCTCCACCAGTGGGAGATCTCCGATCTTGTTGCACAACGGAGAAGCTGTATCTTCCATCTGGTAAAGCTGTCACGTCTTCCTGCTCTGGGCTGCTTCTGGAAGGAAGCTGAGATTTCACAATTCCTGATCTGGAAAAGAAAGACAAAATAAGGTGATTTTTCCAAGTTTCCTACAATTCCAATATGAATGTTTACAGTGCATCACACGAATGATGAATGGAAGATATTGTTCAGACGTGCTGTAGAAGAACAGGGTCATCGTCCTTCAATCCCGTGAAATCAAACTGCCAAGGGCTGCACTGGGCCTTTTTTGCTGGGAATGAAAAGTGGATTTCAACTATTCCTAGATTATGTAACAAGAACTAAATATTACTTGTAGCTTTTAGTTCATGTCAAGGGTATCTGGAATATATGGAAATAGTCTGCTCTGGCCACAAATTCTCCCTTCTCCACTGTCAGTGACAGAATGCATGCAGCATTTCGAACATGAACACGTTTGTGGCTGGGGTAGCAAGTCCTGCATCCAGTCACTTAGGCTGGCATTCAGACGTACACGTCAGGCTGCATGCTTCAGTGTTGAACTGAGCCTCAGCTCTGCCTGCAGAGCAGTACTGAAACACAGCTCTGCAGGAACATAACCTTAGTGCTAATATTAAAGACTTCTTGTGGGTTCCTCGAACCAAACTGAATGGAATGAGGTGTCACGTGGATAGCAGTAATGGCCAGCAGTGTTGCATTTCACAGGTTCAGATGCCTCATGTATTCACTGATTGGTTTTCATACTGCCCATATGAGGCATTTAATACACATTGTATGCAGAAGTATAAAGTTTGCGGTCTGCATTCACAAAGACCTGTAAGAAACTTGGCCCCATTTATTTTGGTGAGACTGAAATTTCTGAATTATTTCGTTTTCAAGAGCTTTTAATGAGATTATGCCATTAATTCAAAAACAAAGTCAAGATTAGTATGCAGTACTTCTGCCTTCTAATTCTGTGCTCAGTTATTTATAACAGAAGACATCAGGGAGATGCCTTCAGGAAGTTCAGATGTAGGTCTCCTGAGTACTGGGGATGAAGATACTGGAAAGTCAAAATGAGTGATACGTGACCAGTTGCACACCTGCAAACAGTGAGCAATGTGCGTCTGAATTGCTAACAGTCTCAAATCTGTCTTAAAGGAAACGATTTTCAAGGCATGGTACTCTGATCAGAAAGATTGCACAATACCTCGATATCAGCTGCACTGGGGATGAGTAGCATTGCTTCTGGGTAAAGAAAAATAATGTATACTTGATGAATGCGAGTCCTTAAGCTTGTCAACAAAATTTATTTTTTAAAAAGTGAAGAACAATGATTGTTCAGACTGAGAAGCTTAGAGTTACCTAAATAGGCAGCACTGGATGCCTTCAGGGAAATTCAAAGTATTAGAGGAATACTCCAGAGTATATTTACAGGTAGTTGAGTTTAAAGTGTTCTTACCCAATTGATAAAAAGACCCAGGCATCTAAAAAAGTAAAAATCATTCTGTGTAATAAAATGGAGACTTTTACTGTATGTGAAGCAAAATCTAAACCTAATCACATACAATTATTTTCTTAAAAACAAACAAAAAAAACTAATGAAAAATCCTATTTTGGAAATAATGGGAATGAAATGTGAAATGACCATGATGCTGAGTAAGCTGGGGTAGCCCTCTTCTCATGGGAGTACGTTTGGTTTGGTTCAGTTTGGCTCTCTTACTTGTGGTTTCTAATGGGTACATCAAAAGACTATTTCTGCTTCAGACAAAATACATGGCAGTAAGCAATATTGGAGAAACAGGAAATGAATCCCAATGCTCCTATTTGCATGCAAAGTAGTAGAAATGCAGCTCATGAAATTGAGAGGCAACATAGAATACTGAATTTATTTTTAGCAGTCTTTTTTACTATATATATGAAACTTCTACAAAATGTTGCTTAAATGAACAGAGTTCAGTCTGTCACAAGGTTGCATACATTACGTGTATGCTGTGTAAGGAAATGCAATATACTTCATTTAGAGTACTCTTCCATTGCTTCTCTTTTTACAATTGACAAAACAGTTTACTTTCAAGTTACATCAGAGTGCTTTCCCATTTAAACCAAGTGATTACACCTGACATTGTTTTTCCAGTAGGAGCCATAATGTAGTTCACAAAGAATCTACGTGCAGAAGAAAGAAAACCAGATACAGGAGATCAACATTAAGTCCCCTCCAAACTCTTCCTAGGATTAGCTTTGGTTTGATGAACACTGAATATTCCTTGCACGTACCGCATTTAATTCTCATTTTTTGTCAATGAATATTTAAACACTTAATTTAGTTCTACTGAAACAAGCTGTGTAACATGATCCTTTTATACAAATTTTCTAAGTACTTCCTGCCAGTAAGCTCAGCTACTGCTGGAAACAAGACTTCAGCTGCAGTAACAGAAAAGCTGGTGCCAAGTTAGAAGCACCGCTGGGAGCTTTTGTTTAAAACACCACAGCTGCTGCTGGTTTCTGCAGAGCCACACCGGCACTGCATCTCTTGGTGTTTGGGAGTGTACGTGCGCTGAGCAAATGCAGCCATGAGTTTAACAAAACAAAAAGTCTGTTTCAAATACCTGGAGGATAGAAGCTGAAGTCAGCCATGCTTAGGGATCACCACTTGTTTTTTTACTGCCTCCAGTAGATCTGACTGCACAGAAATTAACGATGTATTTTGTTTACAATTCATGGTATTAGCTTAGCAACAATCAGATTTCCTGTAAAGTCAAGGGAAATAGCAGCCTCCAGAACGAAGCCTGGCTGCTCATTTAGCTGTCGTTAGCTCAGGGAGTGGAAGGAGGGGGAGAAGTCATAAAACAGCCTGCAAGCAGCACGCCTGGGCACTCAGGATGGAGGCTCCCGGGTTCATTGCTGCAGGGTTTTGCTGTGAGTTTCAGAGCTTGGACAGTAACTATGGAATATAGTAGTATTTCCTCTAAGAAGGAAGTTACACTTTTTTCTGAAATGTGCTAACTTCATTTCTAAAGAAAAATAACTTGGGGCCTGATAGGCAACAGGAGTCATTTACAGTCTTTTGATGACTATCTGGTATTTTGTGGACTGTTGATTTTGAACTACAGCATAATTTACGTGTTTGCAGTTTATAGATGTCTAGAGTTAGTTTGCATAAAATAGAGACAGTTTTCATTGCATATTAACTGTAGTCTCAAAGGGGGGTAAGATTTTAACCCATAAAAGACTGAGAAGAATGTTGAAGTATCATGAAAAAAAGTGAGGAATTGCTGTAATGTTTAATGGGAGATCTGTTAATAGTATTAACGTCTTACATCTGGCAACCTGGTTTCAATTTAGCTTGCAGGCCAAAGAACACTGAACTTTTTTTTTTTTTTTTTTTTTTTTTAAAAGAGAGTCCTTCCCATAAAAATCAGTGCCTTTTGTCAGGACTTAAAATAACAGCCTGCATCCACCTCAACCAGCTTCAGAACAGACATAAACAATACCTTTCACATCTCTGCAGCTCTGATAAGGGAACAGACAATCATTTGATGAAATACAAAGTACAAACTCTGATTTTTTTTTCTATAGCAATTTTCCTGGAAGGAGGTGATCAGCTCTCTTCTAATGTGGAGAAAGCAGGAGAGCCATACAGATGGTGCGTTAGGTCTTCCTGCTCAATATGGGATTAAAGACAACCGTATCGTTCTTCTCTGCAGACATTCATCTGGGGAACTAGAGGAAAACGTGAACCTTGAGCAAGGGTTTTCAGACCTAGGTGCTTCCGAATTAAAAGTTTAGATCTGGCACAGGCTCTGTCATTTGTGCCTTAGGTTCTCCAACAGAAATACAGCAGTTAGAATTTCTTATGCCCTAAATAAAACGGCAGCATGGATTAAGCCTTGTTTTCTAGAACCAAGCATAGCAAGTGCAATTATTTCCAACTGTTTGGAAATGGAGCAGATCTGAAATGTGCACGATGGAACACGTGGCCGGACAAGCCGGAATTTCAGAGCTCTTCTGTGCCAGATAAAAATGAAGAAAACATGCAAGCGGGCAACATGAGTAAATATGAATGTTTTTAAAAGCAAACAAACAAAACACCCAAGAGATTTTATATTTGATGAGCTTAAAGAAAATGTCAAGGATCTGTTGGAAATAACTGCACTGGAGATATGCTGCGTTAGTGTGCCTTGCCAGGCATCCAGTAGAACATGCTGCTGGCCACTGCTTTATCCATAGTGGTGACCAGGGAAGGTGAAAGGAGAGGACCAACAGGTGCAGGGATGTATGGGGATGGGGAATGTCCCGTGCAATGGAGCTTCAAGGCAGGCATGCATAAACACCTGTTTCTCATTCCTGTAATCCAAAAATATTTTAAGACAATAGTCTGCCAAGCTCAGAGCCAAAGATCAGAGAGGCAGAGCTAGAGGTCTTTTTGTCTGTATGGAAAGTGAGGCAGAAAGGGAGCTGCTGACACAGCTCACAGAGCTGCAAGGGGATGCTGGGCATTCCTCTACAGCTATCGCTAGAAACTAGGTGTGATGGAGCGAAGGTTCTCACCTGAGATTGGGCACAGAACTAGAGCAGTAGGATTAATGATAGTGATGAATCTTTGCCTACTGGAAGAAAGGAACTGTTCCTGTGGAAAGAGGATCCCACGCTGAGCCTGGGGAATATTTCAAGAAGGCAGCAGATGTGTGGCTGGATTTGCTCAATTTTTCTGAACTTAAAAGTAGATGCAAACCAAACAGAGCAGAAGTTTGCTTCATGCTCCTTAGTCCACGCTGTTGGAGTACAGTATTTCATCATCCCAAAGTGAGGCGATGGAGGTGTGAATGAGGCTACGTTGAGGCTTATGGTGGTGGAACAGGGAAACGCCATGGTCTCCTGATCTCTCATCATGTGATTTAACCACTAAGTCATTTTTTCCTATCTGGGAGCTTTTATCGTTCAGCAAAACTTAGTGCTAGATCCAGGCACTTAATTTTGAGCTGGCAGAGATTCCAGGATTCAGAGACAAGCACAATGAAAGCGGCCAAGCAGTCTGTTTCCACTGTCATGGTGAATTCATAAAAGTGGAATCTCCACTCACTCTTACACGTAGATTTAATTCTTTTCTCATTAGTATTCATACAGCATCTAGTGGGTCTTCATAAATGAGAAGTGTGAATAAACAGCACGTTTGCTTAGGGCAAAGATCAGAGGGGCAAGTCGTTCTGGAGGTGCCTGGGAAGGTTTGGGCAGGGTGCGGTGCGGGGAGTTTCCCTGGTGACTGGCACATGGTCCCCGTGCACGCTCAGCTCTTTGTGCCGAGAATAATGGGCAGCTCCAGAGAAGGGAAATTGAAGAGTGCAGAGCTGGAAAGTACTGGACCTTAAAGTAATGTCCATGACTAATTGGCTTTTAATTGGCACTCCTCTTAGTGTTATGGAAACTTCCAACTGCAGCAAAAAGCACCCGCTTCTGGTGCTAAACAAGCCTTAACTCCTGACTAATCACAGGATAACTGAGGAATTACTTGGCTTCACGTTCATAGATCCATAACTAGTCCCTTTTAGGGACTTATTTAGAGCAGATCAAGCAACTGTGTGGATGTGCACGTGGCCCAGAGTACAGTTAGGCAGACTAAGCTATACTTTATTTTGTGTTTTCAGCTAAAATCAGGTGTCACTTCATTTTTGTACCACTTTTACCCAAACTGTCAGAGTTCAGGGAACTTGGAATGGTATCGGTTTTGGCTCATCTCCAACAGAGAATGGCAGAGCTCAGAGTGTGCATGTTTTGGTTTATTTATGGCTTTTCATGTATCATACATACAGATTAAATCTGTTTTCACATTGGAGCTGAAGGTTTTCTGAGTACATCTGCCTTTGGTTGACACTTTAAGCTGTGAACCCTTCTCCAACATAAGTGATGTTGAATGAACTGTCTACGAACAACTTAGATTTTAAATTGCTTAGTCTGTAAGGCATTAAATATAGATTTTTTTTTAAGTATTTTTTTTTTTTAGTATTTATAGTAACGATGACTAAATACCCTGGTTTTATACTGAAATAAGGACAAAACCATGTTAAGAGCTTCTGTAATACTGGTTACGGTTTGCGGAGGCTGATGACTAATTTTCTTGCCAAAATCACCATCTTCTAGACAAAATCATTGTGCTGATGGCAATGTTTTCTTACCAAATCTCTCCGTCTTTCTGCACATTGTACATAGGCAAACATGGAGAAAGGAGAAAGGATTGGGATACAGATAGAAAGAGACAGCAAATGAAATAAGCAGAAAAATGTACTTAAGGGCCAAGCGTACTCCCTAATAGGATGTGACGCGGTATCCAAGTTCTTGACATCTCACCATTCCTCTCCTATCAGTGAATCTTTAGGAAAAGCATCCACAAATTAGTTTCCCTTCCCCCCACTGCAGGTCCATGTGGAGGATGATAATTTACTGTGCTCTCAGCTGTTCAGTTAACCCAGAGCTGAAACCTGTGCAGAGAATGTAGAGAATCTGACCTAGTTGGTAGAAAACAGATGTCAGGACGGTTCTACCTGACACAAATTCTCGTGTTTTAAGCAGATTTTTTTTCCCAAGGCTCTCAGCTTATGCAATGTCAGAAGGTTGCCTTAACTCCTGGAGCATGCACATAAATTAGAGTTGTTTGTAAGATCACTGTTTGTTTTTCCTATGTGACCCTTGCCTCGCTCGTGAGGAGGTCACTTTCTCATCTGCAGAAGCTACAAGGAGCCATCAGGTGAGATGCCCCAGAACAGGCAGCATCATTGTTAAAGCAACAAAATGCTCCTTCAAGGAAGTTGGCTCTACTCCTGTCTGCTGGAGACTCCTCATAATGTTAGGCAAATTACCTTAGTTAGATAATTACCATGGCACATGCGTACAGTTAATTATTGGGTCCTGATTTTGGTGTGTGTGTGTGGGATTTGAGACTATGGGGTATGGGAATTGCATTTGAAATACGGAATCATGGAAGCTATAATTTGTGTGCTTTGCTTTGAAGTACTGCAAGCCTTCATGTAAGCCAGAGCAAGTGCCTAAAATTACCAGCAGATTTTGATGGTAATATTTCCTGCCTATTATATTATACTGTGAGATGAACTAATCATTTGTTTTCAGAGTAACACTTCTGGCCACTTTTGAAGTTAAGACATCATTTTGTTAAGCAAGACCCACCTACATACAAAATAGATGCTTCTATGCATGGATGCACATGCTCATACACACACACTTAAATTTGTTATAAATAAAAAAGGAAGCTGAAATAAGATTGCATGGGCAGCTTTCTTCCTGTGACTTGCAGAATACATCCCTTTCAGCTCTGAAATGCAGCTCAAGATTTGAGTATTGCTACATGATGCTTTCCTTAAATTTGTCTTTGAAACTTTGCCATTAATAAACTGTTATGCATTTGGGCTGCTTGATGGAAGATAAATAGGTTGAACAGATACAGAAATTATAATGCTTTTACAAATCCTATGCCTAGCTAGGGGTTATATTGTATGGTGGTAGTTCTGAGGACATACAAGGTGAATAAGACTGATTTTGTGCTGTGTGAGGGGTATTTTGTGGTTAATAGTCACTGAATTATCCAGGAGGAACATGCATCACTTTAGAATTATGTCACTCAGATATTGCTGCTCCCTTAATGAATTCTTTTGTAACAAAGTAATGGAAATAATTTCCAGATGTTGCTCCACTGGAACAAGAAGCTATCGCCACACCCTGCTGGTGAGATGTTCAGAGTAATTATCTGAATTTCTAGAGCTTAGATGCATGCAATGCAGATCTAATTAAAGCTAGAAAAAAACTTTGTATCACTTGTTCTTGACTGAAGTACTAGCTCAAAAGATATTTGCTAAACCTTTCACAAAACTTCTTGGAAGTTTGAGTGAAAACCCTGAATTCCACTTTCCTGCTAGGTATGGAAATGGCAATCATAGACCCATTACTCCATTTTCATCTTTCACACAGCTTTGAGCTTCCCTTCCTTCTGGATTGGAACAATTATTTTAATTTAGTGTAACTGAAGCTTGTGTTATGCAGTGTCAGAATTATTCCAAAAGCCAATAAAACTCAAAAGAGAGGGTATGTGGACTTAGCACTGGTGCTGGATCCCAAAATAATGACGCTGAGGGACCAGAAGGGCGTTACTTCATATTCTATTGTCCCACTGACTGACTGTTGGTTAAATAACAGCATTCCCTTGTTACACCAGTAGGGTTAAACCTTCTCTGTGCTGGGGGCTAAATGCCCCTTTGTGGACCTTGCTCATAGGCTGTGTGGATGCAGCAGCAGACAGCAGTACCTGGCTATGTGCAGGCTCATTAGGAAGCCTTCTGTTGCTGGTTTTCACATAGAAAAGATGGGCCAGACAGTATTGCCCAGTGGTGTAAATCCATCCTGCTGCCTGTCACTTGAGCACTTGAACCTGAGCGAGGCTTCTTTCTGCAATGCTTGACATCTCATGGGCTGCCCTTCCCCAGGCCAGCACCCTTCATCCATACTCTAAGGCAGGACATAGGTTCTTCTGCCTAGAGCTTGCTGAAGGTGCTGTACTGGCAGTACATTACAAGCCCATTTCAGAGAAGCATTGTAAATAAACTTCAGCTTATCACAAAGTTTGGGGCTGAAATGAGGCTGAAGCTCAGCTGAGAACAAGTTACCATGCGACTTCCAGCTCTCTTTGCTTCTAGTCAGGCCAGCAGTCCCATTAGTAAAACTCTAAGGCTGTTCTTTCTTCCTGATCTCCAAACGTTTATTTTCAGACTTTTCTCTCTCTCTCTCTCTCCTGGTGTCCCGGCTCATATTTTACAGAAAGGTTCTTTAAAGCCTACAACAGTAACTAAAATACTACAAAATCCTAAAATACTGGCAGATATAATAAAAGATACTGATATATGTCAGATCAACCAAAGCAGCAAAGCTGTGGTCCTGTAGATAATTTTCTTCTGCTATTGCTTGTATAACAAAGACAAGACCTTATATATTCCGTCACGTAGCCACGTGCTACTTAATCCCAAGGAATCCTTACCTTACCTCCTGTGAGCTACAGTGTGTGCCATTAAAATCCTTTTAACATCCCTAGATAAAGTGTTCTCCCTACAGGCGGTCAGGGAGTACTTATCAGTAGGGTGGAGAACCTACTGAATTTGGCTCTTAGAGCTTAAGCCATTTGATAAAGCATTGCTTTTCAGGTCTGTTTGCATGCATGTCAAACTGCAGGTGCCACTTAATGTGGCAGGAACTCTGCAAGTACCTGTTTACTGGCATGCAAATTCCTCCAGTACTTAGCTTCAGAGATCTAGAGCCTCATGAATGTGGAGAGGCAGAAAAGGAGGATGGCTCACTTACTGCTTTAATCTGGCTGCAAGTTATTTCTGAGTAGTTTTTACTGGGCATTTTGGAAAACATGACATTGATGTTAACAGGAGAGGCAGCAGCCATCAATTTTGTATCTAAGTCCGGTACTTAAGCTCTCACAGGAAAACTGTGTGAAGTGCCCGAGTGCTCCACACAGGAGCTGTCCTGATGTGAAGGATGAGCCCTGGAGCTGAGGGTGAGAGAGATGGAACCGCTGAGACCTGAGCCTGAGGTGTCGGTGCCAGCCGCTTTCTGCTGTGACTGTGGGGAAGCCGCAGCTTCCATGGTCCTCAGATCCTGTGTCAGGAAACGAGAATAACAATTACCTCATCATGTTGTGTTTTCTATTTCACTAATGTTTGTAAAACATCCTCAGATCTGTGAAGAAGGCTGTTTCATTATTAGATACTGTTTAATTCCCCAAGCTCCTTCATATTTACGCTGTGCCCACTATTCTGATGTTTGTTTTGAAGTAGTTTTAAGTTTCCTGAAAGCAGTGTGTCCATTGCTTTCCTGAGGTTTTGTGTTTCAGAAGGTGATTTGCAAAACATAACAGTGCCTTTACA
Organism: Penelope pileata; assembly: GCA_013396635.1. Classification (NCBI taxonomy): domain Eukaryota; kingdom Metazoa; phylum Chordata; class Aves; order Galliformes; family Cracidae; genus Penelope; species Penelope pileata. Next base: position 147,246 of record WBMW01001486.1, on the reverse strand, counting down.
GTAATCCCCAAACAATTACTTTCCTAAATGTTCATTAGCTATTTGCCAGTTCATAGAGGAAAGGTTGTCTGTCATTCCTGCATTATTAGGTATATTTTGACTAAAGCAGCTTCTATTTAGCCTTTTACTGGTTATATAGCTCAACAAGAAAAGTAGTTAGGAGGTGAAATGTTGACAACAAAAATGTAACATAACCATATATTGCTCCCCCTCACGTAAGAACTGATTTCTAACGCTTCATGTTCAGCACTGGCTCATCTGGTTCCTCCATGGGTGGATCTCTGCTCACCTCTGCAGACCCTCAGCTGGCAGATCTGTTTCTGTACCTGAAGAAGCCAAACCCAAGTAGGTTTACCAAGTACACATGGTATCGTTTCCTACAACAGCAAGGTGCTTTAGCAAAAATTACACACCTGCTCAAGGTGTAGTCTCATTGCCATAAAACAGATAAGCTGCATTTTAGTTTCACTGTATCAGTAGCAAACATTACATAAATCGTTAAATGCTTCCTTGAATGTTTTACAAAGATTTCAGTATTACTACTTTCAAAGAGGTGACCCCATCCAAGTTGAGGTTATACGAATTCATTCACCAGCTTTCTTCAGGCTTTTGTTTTACAGGACATCTTGCACCTTCTGTAATATGATGCTATGACATTCATTTCCATGATGTTCAATAACATGGTATCAGGATTCGTGATACCCCTCTAGGAAAAGCTCTCTTCCATCAGTTACAGTCACCTGGCATTTGCAGGATGGCAGTAAAAGCGACATAGCTGAACAAATAGGCTGTGAAATAAGTATGCATTAAAAGACAATTAAGAAGTGTAACTTTGGTACACAGCAGGTCAGCAAAGATGGGGACTAAAAATGTAATCGTGCTCATTAGCATTATCTGAATCCCTGAAAGCCGGCAATGTGGCTTGAAATGAATAGGTTACTGGCTAGATCTTGCAGGTTTCTCATTTCTTGAAATGTTTTTGCAGTGTTAAGGCTGGTACTCTCCTCACGTGTATGCATTTTATAAAAATGCACGCATGTTTTCAGGCTGCAGGACTGGTGCCATATGATGTAAATGATATAACTTAGGTATTTTGTGTCAGTGTAAGGGAATCGTGCCCCAATCTATGTGAAATCAGTAGGCACTACTGGCATAAAGATAAGATGGATAATGGCTTTTATTAGCAAAAGTAAAACCTAGCATTGTTGTAATTAATCCAGCAGTGATATCTTATGGCTGTGATAACACTCTAAGATTGCTTGCGTGCAGGCCCTTCAGAGCCTCCCAGGGCAAAGCATGCTCCCTATTAACTAGGACAGAGGTCCAACGAAATCCTGACAGGAACCCTTGAGATAATGGAAGTGATGTTGGGACTTATTTTTCAGGACAAAGGAACAGGTAGATTTTATTAGCAACTTAAAATAACAGATTCTTCTCCAGTCCCTTTTTTTTTTTTTTTTCAACTACATTTTAACAGAACAAGCAGAAAAATTGATCAAATATTAACTGTCCTGGAAACTGCACATAGATTATTTAAATAAGGGTATGAAAAATTGAAACAAAACCACTTTCCATCCTTTAGCAGTGCCTGCTGCTCTCCTCTTTGAAATATTCATACATCCAGAAGAGCTGCAGTATGTAAGATGTAAATATCACCTAAGCTCTGTGGACTCTAGCGGACTGTCAGAAATGGGCAATGAATCCAGTTGCATTTTTGGATTTTCCAGCACCACAGTCTGGAAACTTAAATGCCTAATGCAAATCAGAGCTGTGTTAAAGGTAATTCAAGTAATGCAAAAACAATTTTGAGTGATTCTGTTTCAGCTGCTGTATGTTTAAGGTATTGCAGAACTCGCTAACATTAGGTTATTAAAGAAGGTGGATTATTTTGGTAGGATCTTTTAATTCAGTGCTACTGTGCCTTGCTCCCTGGAAAATAACTGGCTGTAGGTGGACATCAGACTCGAGAGCAGCCCTGCAGTTCTCCTCAGTCAGGAGAGCTAACAGACGTGGTGGTGGAAGGGGCAGGTAGAAGTTGTTACTAGGAATGTTCTTCATAGGAAGGTTGGATAACTATTCATGTTTTCCCAGTCAATATTAATTTAGACTAGTTCTGATGAAAGGTTTTTGCTTCTTGCTTCTCCTATCTTTGTTTTTTCCTCTTTTATTTTTTAAGACGACAATACTTAATGACAGGGCTTTCCCTTCCCCTTGGGCTCCCCCCATGCAGTGACCCTGCTCCGTCAGCTGGATGCAGTCGGCCCCCCCGGGCTCACAGCTGCCCCCGTGGGACACGGCTCACAGCAGCAGGAGCCCCGCGGCAGGCAGACAACTCTTTTGGACAACCTCACAGGTAGTTGGAAGCAGACACTTCCTTTTGTTTTCATAGAGTTTCCTCAATAGATTTCAACAGGAAAAGAGGGAAATCTGTATGAAAAACAGGAAACAGTTCTCAGAAGCAGAGAACTGTAACACAGCACTTGGAGGAAGACTTAAAATAAATGCGGTTGTTTGAAACCTTAGGTGATACTACTTGTGTTACCTTACTGCAAAAACAATGAGTAAATTTAACATCACAGGGCTACTGCAAAAATTTTTTTAAAAAGTATTTATAAAAAATAAAAATATTTAGCCTTTCACTTCAGCCCACAGTAGGTGGCTGTTATCTAAACTTCTGCAACTAGATCTTTTAAGCCATATATTGTTTCTGATTTCTTTCCCTGGACAAGTCATGTGGAAAATCTCTCATATGCCTCAGCCTTGGGATGAGATCCCAAACTTCCTAATGCTGATCCATCCCTCTTGCATCCAATATGAGATGTAATTTTTTCCCTCAGTTTTTTCCAAATTTTACAATAGAACTTCAAATCCCGGGACTCATGGGTGTATTATGAGAAGGAAGAAAGGTCAGGATGAAACTTGACATGTAGAAAAACTTGTTAAAATCTTTAATAGATTTCATATTGAAGCTTCTTTCTGATCCATTCTCAAACTGCCATAGAGCTCCAGCTGTCTTGGAGAAGCTGTTCTGACTTTGCTGCAAGCACTGAGAAGGGCCATGAAGGGCTGTCTGTAACTCTCCACCTTAAAAACATGCATAGTCACACTAGGAAATCTGCTGGCTGCACTGGGAAACCTATTAGCCTACATAGACTTCTTTCTTTAAGAAATTAGAGCTTAATCTTTTATTTTGCACAGTTAATAAAGCCAAACCTTCAGGAAGATGGATATGGCCTTCACAGTGCGGTGTTTGTATTTGAGAACAACAGGAGTAATATGTGCTGTGCTCATTTCCTATAGAAATTAGGTGAAAAAACTAAGTAGAATATGGTTCTGAGTTTTATTGCCAGATTTTTAGTAAATAGAAGTTTTATGTTTCAAGGTATGTATGAAATAAAGTTCAAAATTCTCACAATGCAAGCGCATCTAACATCCCCTCTACCCTCAACAAAAGTAAACCCCTACCGAAAACCTTTTATCCATACCATTTGGCTGGCAATGCTGCTGCTTTAAAGCTATTCTACCTACATACCAGAACTTCACAAAAATGTCAGGCATGGTGTATTGTACTTCTTAAAAATTCCATTACAGTGAGTGAAAGAGGCTTTGCAGATCTGAAGCAGTCCCATTGAAATCAGAGCAGAAACAGGCTTGATATGCTGCGGTGTTTTCAAGTTTCTTCCAGCTTAGTCCCTCAATAAAGCCTGCAGGTTTTTATTTATGTGCTTGAGTTAACACCATTGAACAGACGAGTTTGTCGATACGTTCTGTGCAGAAGAACCTAAAGATATTTGAGATGGGCTGTAACAAAGCTGTAGTAGATTTCTGCAGTGAGTGTAGAACTTTTCTATAGATGCTTTAAATAACTACATGGGAGAAAAATCAATATACTGCAAGTGCAACATGTGTCACTAAGCCTGAAACTTTTAAGGAGAGACCCCTTCTCCCTCCGAACCAACAGTTAGAGCTATTAAAATGATCTTGATTGTACTTATTGCTTGAAGGGACTTGCAGCAATCTTTCATTATATGATGATTCGATGCTGTGTAGTGTGCCGTGTTGTTCAGTATCTGAGAGAGAGAGTAACAATCCTCTACCAGCAAATTTTTATGCACTGTAGTGATTAGGCTGGCAATAACAGCTAAGGGTAGAATCTAGCATGCTTTGCCTGGACTTTTGGTTATAAATTCCTTGAAACAGGGCATGAGTACGTAAATGTCAAATAGCTGGAGGGTCATTCAAAAAAAAAAAAATGCTAGCAGTAAACTAAGCCAGCTGTACATTTATGTCCTTGAAGGATTAATGACTGCATGCCATGAGCGTGCAGAAGTCTGGATTGCATTAGTAAGGGCTCATTGAATTGCATTCATCCTGGCCAGAACTAGAACATTTAGGATAAATACAGCTTGTTTTCGAGCTCCTATCCTACTGGGAATAGAAATGACCTTAGTTTCAGATGCAAGAGTCATTATCAATGCTTGTTTGAGAAGTGATGGGCTCCAGGTTTGATGAAAGGTCTAGGCTGGTTTAAAAAAAAAAAAAGGAAAAAAGGAAAAAAAAAAAAAAAAGCACCCTGGTGCATAAATTTCATTTTCTAGCAGAAGCATTTGTTTAAAAGCGAAAAGCCCTTCATTCCCAGATCTCTAGTTAAAACCCAAACACATCATTAACAACAGAAAGGATGTACTGCATGCAGGCCCCTTTCAGATGACTTCCAAATCTCATCATGCACAACTGCCTCAAGCAACCTCTGGGTGTCCGTGCTGGTGATGACAGGGAATATCTTGCGGTGAGAATTCTGGCAGCTGCTTTAAAAAATGTTATTTAAATACACTCACCAGAATAATAGCAATTTAGGTTCTTGGGTTCACAGCAGTGTAGGCAAGACACAATGGCAGGCATACAAGGTCCCAGTATCCCTTAAGACCACTGTTTGCTTCCTTTCTTAGAAAGGCCAGCTGGATCAAAGGTTACTTGAGAGTGTATCATTGCTGTTTAGCAAAGGTTTCAGCAATGTCTTGGCAAACAGAGAACTTAAATGCCTGCCTTTATTTCCAAGGAGATTCAGGCATGCAACATTTTAACTCGGCTCAAGCAATTTGATTTTGTGAAAATGTTTTTATTAGTGTATTTTCTGAAAACTAAACTAAACTGTGCAAAATTCTAGGAAATAGTGGTGTGGTGTTTTTTTTTTTTTTTTGTTCTGTGCAATTTGACATTGTCACTCCAGTTTTATTATTTGATAACTTTCCTGTTGCAGATGCAACCTAGATGTAGGGCTCTGATAGTTGCTGTTAAAACATGAACTGCTTGTTTAATGCATCTGCTGTGTGCACATTGCACTGTTTATGGCACTCCGTGTTTAGAGATGGAGACAACTGGAATACTGTTTAATGCATACCCTTCCAGTATGGTAACTCAGCAGAGCCAAACCCATCACACTGCAGGTTTTGGGACCTGTTACTGCTGCAGCTACCACTGTGTTTGTTTTCTGCACTGGGGCAGAGCCCACAGCAACGCTGTTGTTGCGGAAGCATTGAGGTGTGCCAGCAAGTCATGGTCTGAAGAGCGGGCAGGATTTATGTATGTACACATGCTAGTGTCAGCATGGATTCCTTGGTTATTCAAAAGGAGTACTGATGTCTCTGTGCTTAGGAAATTTTAATTGAATTCTGTTCTGTTGCATTCTTTTGGCTCAAGACCAAAGATCAAATAAGGCTTTATCTCCTATCTGCCAGTCCTGGTTCAGATCACCTATGCACAAATATGGTAGCCTGAGTAGTGGAAGGACCAAGGATTTCTCTGTACACCTCTAAAACCAGAAACACCACTGTACCATGAGGTAACTGCTCCCTAAACCTGCACATTCAGAGCTTGTGCTCATAGCAAAGGTGTCCTTGTCTGTCTGCTCATCGTCCTACAAGCTTTTGTAGAGGTTAAATCATGGGATAAAATGTTTACAGAGAACCTCAGAACAATGTGACATTCATCTTGGTTCATTTTCTACTGAAAGCTTTTAAAGCAAAAATGATTTTATGAGGGACTGAATTGAATTTTAGAAGTGACTTGAAGCAAAGGTTTGTTTATAAAGTTGATTAAAGACCCAGGTAGCATTGGGATTATCAGTCACTACTGAATAAAAACGGCAATCTAATTTCTATACCTTCTTAAATAGAGATAAGTCCACAAATTGGGAGCTTCATAATGTAGAATCCAAATTTCGTATCATGAAAATTATATCAGTGGCTCCATTTAAGCCACTTGGAGCCTGGTTTGAGTACTAGTCATGATGTTACATCACCATTTAATATAATAAGCTACAGAAAGCCAGATGAAATGTAAAGCTTTACAAGAATTTATTGTCTTGTAACTGAATACAAGAACATATATAAGAACTTAGGAACTACCATGCTAGGTTTAGAGTTTCAACTTGTCCACTCTTGGGTCTCTGAAAGGGATTTATGGTAGAAGCTTTGAAAAAGAATTACAGGAACAGAGTGAATTTAAAGAAACTTTTCCTCCCACTTCCAATAATGAGCATTTTGAAATTTCCACGCATCTAGTGTGCATATGGACTTCTGTGGTGTTTTACTGACATATAAAAACATCCTTAGAGATACGTAAAAGTTTATCTGAGTATTTACACAGCCCCATAATTTCCCAGAACTGTATCATTAATTTTGACAATATTATTCCTCTCTGTCAGGAAGGACATTGGTTAGACAGTGTGGAGGGCCCATTAAATGTTGGCTCTCCTTGCACACTAAAAATGAGCCAGACACGGGTTACAGCCTGTTACTTTAGGGTACTATGAGCAGTAGACAGAGGACAGTAATTCATGCGGAGCAGACAGACCTCTCCCACTTCTTGCAGTACAATAAAACCATGCTGTGCTTATGAACAGTGGATTGGAAGGCTCCGAAGGTCTCACAGGAGACTTAAGGAAGAAATCACATTTACTCTTTCCAAGCTCTGTTTCCTTCTGTCATTTCGCTAGGTTTTTAAAGACTGCATCTGAGCAAAGTTTTGCTTGCAGAATAGCCTTTTTTTTTCCCCAAGAGTGGGATTAGTTGATGGATTTTGACAGTTTCTATTAGGAAAATTGGATTTTAAACTGTAGCTACAGTGCTGCCCTGTTCAGTGCTCTCCCTGTTGTTGAACTCTCATGTCACTGTTACTACAGAAAAAAACACAAGCTGACAAATCTTAACACATTAATGAAATGCCACTTTGAAAGATGCTCAACTTCAACTCCTTAAAAATCTCCCAAATATTTTTTTAAAAATTTATTTTAAAAAAATAAGCATAGTGATCATATAGTCTGGCAGCTGCACCTCCTGCGGAAGTGTGTGGATGTTCTTATGCTTTGCAGGAGGTCTTAAGGGAGAGGATTCCCCATTAATGCATTTTAGAACCTCTTCATCCCTTTTTCAATTAGTTATAATGTTGTACTTTTATCTCATGGCTATCTGGACTAGAAAGGAGGGAAATCCCTCTTCCAGGGTTATAGAACACCGTTTTGTCTCCCTGATGGTCCTTGCCAGCATGGGAGAAGCCAAGTGAGATGTGCATTTAGGGGCAGGTACAGGTGACACACTTGCAGATGCACTGTGAATGTAAGGCATCACAAAGTCCTTGCACTACTGAACAGAATCATCAGTACCACATACGTATGTGCATAATAAGCAACTAAGAGTGAAATGAGAAGCTGTGAATGGAGCAATACCAACACGCCAATGACAGACAGCTGCAAATAGCATGAAGGCTAAGGGAACGTAAAAATACATATCTTATTTCTGATAAACATTCAGTATTTTGAAAATGATCTGCTTGCCCCCAGATCTTAAACTATGATGATAATCCAGTGTTGTTACAAATGTTCTTTTTCAGTTATTTGGCTGCATGTAGAGAAGGTTTGCTGTGCCAGCATGTCAGAAACTCTAAGCCTCGATTTTTGGATTAAATTTTGCCGTATGCATGAATGGATTAAAAGGATCTTTGCAATATTGGTATACTTGTCTTTTAGACAAAAACTGACAACTACATTGAGTAGTGTACACTGGTTCCCAGCTCGGTGGGGAACTTCTGCCATGTGAATGGAAATGAACTAAGTAAGTTGAGACTGGACAACAGACGTCTGTCAAGCCGAGTCCAGAATGTGGAAGCATGACCTGAAGGCAGGGACTTCTGCTGGGTTTTGTCATGTTTGATTTTGGTCAGGCTCTTCAGCTATTTAATCCTGCATCCTATTCATTATGTCCCACAAGCAGCTGCTTCTGAGCAGTGTGTGAGGCATCCCGAGACAGGCTGTTAACAGGGAGTTCCACCCACAGCTTACAGCCATGGTCTGACTAACACAGTGAAACAGAGGGGTCAGATTTTTTCCAAAATTCTAGCTAACGTTTATTGCTACAGCTCAGAAAGTCATTTTATTGGAGTAAAAATTAATCTATTTTAAACTCTGATCATCTCAGTACTTCAAATACGCCCTCAAAACCACCTCTCGTTTGGCTCCACGAAGAATGAAACAGCATCTGTACATTTGTAGTTTTTCTCTTCCAACCTAAAGGTAATTTAAAACCATTAAATAATGTGGGTAATAGCTGCCTACATCTGTGGTCATTATAACCTTAACTTTTTAGATGGGGAAACCGATATGAAGAAAATAATTTCAATGACTCTTCCAAAGCTACAGTCTGAAGTGTGAGTCAGGACTGAGCTTAGAGATTAAGATGGAGGTGTGTGAGGCAAGCCTGGCTTCTCAGGGAAGTCCTCCAGATTAAGATAAGGTGGTGTCAGAGATACCCTTAAGTTCAAATTATATATGAGAATTTCCAATATACATACTTTTCCCCTGATAATCACATATTCTTTCACATCCTTACTCCTTCCTGGGCAGTAGGTGTGTAGGCTTACTTAGTGACTCAGGTATTCAATGCTTGTGAAGGGTTTTTTAAATGAATATTTTAGTTGCTTTTAAAAATCCATGTAACCTTCCATCAAACGAAGGCTCTTGCAGGAAGGAGTTCCACTGTCACTTTACCTGCTGCATAGAAACTGCCTTTTTGTGCGCATCCTGGGTCTGCCTCCCGCTTTCATGTGGTGACCCACAGTTCCTCTACTGGACCAGACTGAACAATTATTCCCTATTCATCTTTCTGATGTCAGTGCAAATTTTATAGACTTTTATTGCGTTTCTCAGAAGTCCCTCTTTCAGGCTGAAATCCGCAAGTGGCTAAGATAGTTTCCACGCTTTTTTTTAATGCTTGTTGCATTTTCTATGGCTTTTCCAGTTCTATTCTAGCTTTTTTAGATGGAAGAATCACAACATCTGTGTCTGATGCAGGTGGTTTATAAAATCACAACTGTTTTGTTCCCTGTTTCTTTCCTAATAAATTTTAATAGGCTTTGCCTTCCTCACTGCAACTCAGCAACTGAACTGACACACTCCTGCCGTGTCAAAACCCAAAGACATAATTCCCAAGCAGCTGCAATAAGCTCAGTCCATCACTGTATCTGTGAAGCTGAAGTGGTTTTTTCCCCAGAGTGCCTCAGTTTTCATTAAGATGGTATCACCTGCCATTTTTATCATCCAGTCACTCAATATCCTAAGATTATTCTGCAATTCTTCTGTTGGCCCTTGTTTTTGACATTGAATAATTCCAAGTAATTTTTCATTATTTTTTTCTCTAGAATGGTAACCACACCATTGTAGCTTCCCTTGCTGGGTGATACAAAGCAGTGTGTTTTTCCAGCTGAAATACAGACTGAGAAAACCAAGCTTCCAAGTACTAACCAAGGCTACCAATCCCAATGAGCATCGGGATAAAACTGAAGTTATGCACCCAGCTTCCCAGGGACAGCAGATATTCTGATCTGAGTTCAGGCTGTGTGTTTCAGATGCCCTTTTAGTGAAGATGTGAATCAAGCTGCTCTGAGGTAGAACTTCACTACTTTCAATTCCAGAGATGAATTCAGACGCATCTCTGAACAACGGTGTCTTCTGCAGTGTTTTTAATAGGATACAAACACCTTGATGCACTGTGTTTGTCAATGTATTACAGAGTACCCTTTAATACAAGTCAATCTTCTGAACGTAAAATTTATAATGCATACCATTCACTAAGCGTATTAATGATGTATGCAGTATGAATTTGTTTAATTGAGGGGGGAACAAAGGCCCTTTAAGGATATGCAATCAAAGCTGTGCAAACTTTACTCCTGTTTTATAGCACTCACCTCTGACCCAGAACTTTGTGTATTTTATTCTGAGATAGATCATGTCCTCACAGTTTCATTTATAAAGCAATGGAAAAAATCTGTCATTCTTGTAAGCATACAAAGAAATGAGCATATCTTCCCAGAGTGCTGGGGGCATTTTTGTGTTCAAAAAGGTGCTTATTTTTAGGTTGGTTAAAACACAGAACAAGTATTCAAAAGCATCACTTTCCTTAACTTCATCAAAAATACATAAACCTGAAATGGAATGAGGGTTTCTGCGTACTGAACTGCTGGATACCTCACATAACTGTTTATAAAAACAATACATAGTTTTCTTCCTGGTTCAGCAGCTCTCCCAGCTCATGTTCACCTTGCCTACAGTGAGCTGTTACCCCATCCTCCTCGCAACGCACAGCTTCAGTAAAACGAGCTGGTTTTGTTGCCAGTATTACGATTTTATTTTGAACAAGCACTCTGACCATTTCTGAAGCCGATTAGTTCTTTGTTGCATTGTTCCTCCTACTAATCCTGTTCCCTTTGACCACAACATAAATATCCATGCATTACAGTTCATTTTATGCATGCAGGAGCCATACAGGCTGTGTTTGTAGATACAAAATGAAGTAGGGTCCATCTCCCCACCGGGGCTGTGCAAGCACCAGCTCTGTCATAATGAAATTGAGGAAACAAACAGCTGAGTGTTGTCTACCGCCTTTGGGTGGGCCCCCTTTGTACTGCTCTCCCCAGCCTCCTTTTTTGTTCAGTACACGCCATGCAGCTTCATCATTCATTCTGACTGTTTGATTTAAGCTTCCATTCCCTGGGTCAAAAAAGGCTGGCAAGGGAGGAAGGATGAAAGAAGGTGACACTTTGACAGCTCCTTTTTCACGGTAATGAGCAGAACTGCTCTTTCTTCCCCCCTGTTCCTGCTCACCATGGCCTTTTCTTTATTGAGCCACACGAAGGAAAAATTGTCAGCCGAGCTCTGCCTTCCAGGGACCGAGCAGATAAACTGGAGGGCTTCGTGTGTCTTTTGTGGGCTCTGCCTACGGAGTCACTGCTCTGTTCTGGGGCATGTTCTGTGTGTTTCCTTGTGTAACCACAAGTAAATGCAGGTTAATAGAATTAAACTTACAACCAGAGTACGTGGAGCTGCAAAGCCCATGGCTCCTTGCACCTTCTCACAACTTGGTCCTACCCAGGCAGGAATACTTTTCTCTGTTGCATGCTATGTGACTGACTCAACAAAGTGCTTGACAGGTTCTGTAATGGATAGCTGGCAACCAGAGTTCTGCTACAGAACATCAAACTTGTAATGACTTTTCTAATCAAAGCATTGTGTAGTTGCCCACTGAATAATTCATGCACTGAATATTGTTTACCTAAAAAGCTTTAAATGTGTTGTACTTTATTAAGTTTACTTTTAAAATGTATTTGAAATGTCACTTGGAAACTGGAAATCATAATGACCAAACAATAAAAATGTGGTCTGAAGCAGGGAGGTAGCAGAAGGAGAGAACAGGAGAACATGCCACAAGCTATAGGAAGGGCACTACTACAGAGGGTGTTTGCTCAACAAGAGACAAAAAGCAGCAAGTGCGAGAGTGGCAGCCCCAGAATAGAGCAAGTATATAACTCTGCTGTACAGAGATTAATCATAACCTTTCTGAAAGATATCAGCCCTCTGGATACACTGAGAGGTCTGGTTCAAAGCTGTGCATTGACCCAGGAATATTCCCCCAGTGGTGTAATATTTCACAGCCAAAGGACTTCCTGCAAGGCCAGGCTCATCGCAACCAGGGCTCCAGCAGCACCAGCTCTGAGCTAAATCAGAGCAGGCAGTGGTCCAGCTGTTACCCCACTCATGCCTGATCTGCCACCAAGTCAAACCACTACCAACAGCCCCATTTTCTCTTCCTTCTGCAATAGAGACTATCTATCAGAGTTGGGCTTTTAGGGATGTGAGCACGTTGTACGGTGTAAAAACCACATGAACTATAGCAGGGAGCTGGTGTTTGTGCCATGCAGCTCTGGGGTGCTCAGGACGTTGTGCTGATGTCACTTTGGCGACCCCAGTTTCAGAGCAGAGTCACTGGGTGTCAACACATTGGTGCACCACAAAGTACAGGTGTACCTCCAGGTGTACGTACTGTTGGACGTCCCACCTTTGGGCATGTGCTGGCACACATAACCTACTGTTCTGCCATTTCTGTAAGCATTGGCTTTGATTGCTCACAGTTCAGTCTTGTGTAATTTTCTGCTAGGCAGAGTGCTGCTTAGACCTTAGCAGCTTTGGGAGAGTGGAAATACTGCATTCAGAGCTCAGCTTCGACCTGACAAAGTTGTGCTTTCGGCTCAGCTGACCTCACCATATGCAGTACCAGATACTTTTATGTTATGTGAACCAGAGCCAAGGACACATGGTGGGGTCAAGTACAGAGAATAAAAGCAGAGCAGATGTGCTGCGCATACCAGGTTTTTCAGTGTTATGATTAATATGACATCATGAACCTGCACTGAGACATTGTGCTATGAAAAGAGACTTTACAAAACAGAGCACAGGGCCGGATTTCATTCTGTGCGCCTACTGAAAGGTTTGGGAGTTTTCCAATGTAATCTGATTCCTAACACTTGGCACCTCTTTCTTGAAATGGGTGATGTGTAATGTGATGGCAATTAGCACTTGAAACTCAGGCACCCTTGAGAGAACTTTCTTTTTTCCACAAACACGAGCGACCGCAACATGCAGTCAGTCACAGCCTCTGTGCCACATTTTTTCAAGGGCTTTTTAGGACTGTGCTATGAAGGCTGAAGTTATGTGTTTTACAGAAGTACATTTCTAAAGACGTGCCATGCTCAAGGCTTACATCTGACATATTTTCCAATCTATTTTTTCATAAAGTATGTTTCTATGAATGTACTGAATGAAATGGCATTTGTGAACACAGTCAGCACCCTGTGATAACAGGCACCTGCCATAACAAACAAGCTTCGTTCTCTGCTTTAAGTTTTTATGCCTTCGAAGTTGATCCAAAACTTTATGGTCCTTTAAGGACACACATCTATGCATTTTTCTCAAATTTAGTCAGATTTTCAGACGGGCATTATGAACAAAATCTAAAGCTAGGCTTCTAACATATCTCACAACTTCCATGTTGCTGGAGCTGAGCGCACAGATTGTTACGCATCTGGAATTGTGGAAATATCTCTTCTGTAGGATGGACTGAATCAAATACTTCAAACAGTTGATCACCCTTCTCTACTTCTTTCCCTCTTCCCCCTGAAAATGCAAGTCAGGAATTTCAGTTTGCTTCTTGAATTTACAATTTGGGAACATGAAGCTTTAAAATCAGATGTGGAGACTGCTTAATCAAAGTTTTAATTACAGTGTAGGGTATTCTTTTCTAGCTTTTTTTTTTACTTTGAGAGCAGCATTTTCGTTTAGGTTGTGTCAGTGGCTATGGTTCTGAATAACTGAGATGCGGATTGCCTGGCAAATCTGGCAAATATGCTGAGTACACAAAGAAAAGAACCTTAGCCAGGCTCTAGAAAGGCAAACATCAGTCTAGATTTCAATCATTCTGCATGGCATGCAGACAAGATGCTAATAAAGCTGAAAAAATGAACAGGAAAATGAAGAGAGTAGTGCAGTAAACACAGCCAATGATCCAACAGAAACTATGACTACAGCAAGACGATGAGCAAACAATGTGGCACTCCAGCAAATATTTGCAGTACTGCTAAATAACTGCCTTGTGTCATTGCAAATACAGAAATTGCCTGTATTGTCTTTCCTTACATCAGTGACATTTGTTAGCTCATCCCCCAACCTGCTCAGAGTCGAGGCAGACAGACCAACTGACTGCCTCTGTGTGAGGATGGCTGGCAGGGTGCTAAGCACTGTGATGGTATTCGAGATCTTTTGATCTTGCCTTTATTTTGCCAAGGATGGGGTTTAAGAGCTTGGTTTGACTGTGAGTTTTCATTATGGCAAGTCCTAAGTAAAGATATAAAGTCAGCAAGTTTTACTTTCTGGATATTTCCCAAGGTGTCTAGATAATTTAGTATTTATGTTACACACATGAGTTTTTTGAGCACTTGATGATGAAGCAGAATGGCTGCATGTGCATCCATTAAAAGGTGAGGCTAATTTCTGTCCCTGGGTGGCTAACTAACAGTTGTTGAAGGAAGCTGCAGAAACAGAACATGCTTCTTAAAAACGTTCAAGGGAGACATTTGAGTGGGTTTTTTCCTCCAGCACTTCCAGTTTTCAAGATTCTGTACTTTCTCCTAGCACACAAATTAAAAAAGATGTTTCGTTTTTAACTATCAGCTGCAACTCTCCCTTGAACTGTTCTAGGGTGACTTCATATCTTGTCAGATCATTGTCATTTTGGGGATATATTCAAGAGATGATGCCTCCTCCCCTGCAGATCATTAACCTTCCATGTTTTGAGAGATATTTGGCTCAACAGATCAGCATCTGTTTGCAAATGACCCTATTCGGTATCCTGAAAGAGAGATGAGGAGCAAAGAGTAAATAATTGCTTCTAATTATTTAAGTAGAATTCCTCCTCTAGTTTTCATGAAGTAATTTTCAGGTTTTATGTAGAAAAAAAATAAAAATTCCTTCCCTTTTCTACCTCCAGTGGAGTAAAAGGCTTAAAGGAATGCAGAGTTCTTTGCTTGTTCCTGAGCGTAGATTAGCGACCTTGTTTGATTTTCAAAGTAATTTATGTGAATTGACAGCAGAACATGCACTAAAGCCACTCGAGATAGGGCTGCTGTTTGGTTTGGTCTCTGGAGGGCTCAGCGGAGTCACTGAGCACTTCATACACGCGTGTGTTTGAGTGCCTGACTGAGGTGGGGCCAGAGCTCTGCTCAGGATCTAGCCCTGGTATTTTCCCTTAGATTTTTGTCAATATCTTCTTTTCTGTGCTGGAGGCATCCAGGAGCCGTGGTGGCACCCAGTGGCACAGTGCCTGGGTACAGGGAGCGGCTGGGCAGGGGCTGGCCCAACAATCAGAGCACTGCAGCTGAGCACCGTGTGTGATCTGGGTGCCTTTCTCTTGAAGTTTGGTTCTTGCAGTAATAGTGAGGGAGGGACTGTGTCCTGAGCAGCGTGCATAGCCCCTGGCAGGGACTGCATTTTTACCAAATGATGTGAAACGTGTACGTCAGAGGGAGCAGGATTTATGTTTAAGGAGTTATCTTAGTGCATTAAATTGATCCTTGGTTTTTGCTGGCATAACCCAAGATGGATAATACGTAGCAGCACCCAGAAGGTTTGGGAAGCAGGAGACATCTGTTTTCTGGGGGAAGGACGGTAAGAGCTGGGGATGCAGCTCGGGGCGGCCAGAGGCAGCGCAGCGCAGGCTGGCACTGCGGGCACCAGCTCTGAAAGGCGGCTGCGTGTGTCAGACACTGCGTACCTCCTGACAAAGCCAATTCCTTTGGCCTGCACTGCCTTTTGTTGCTGCTGCCTACAGCAAGGCTTGGCAGTACACCTGAGGGCTGCTGAGCAGCAGCTCCAGTCCCAACCCATAAATGGTTTGGTTCCTCTGCAGAGGAGCCCCAGCCCCACTGAAAGCACAGCCAGCCCAGTGACTGGCTGGTGCCACAGGTGTGCCCCGCTGCAGTGCTCACAGCAAATTACTCCAAACGCAGCAAACAAGGCAAGGAGATAAAAAGCAGAGCTTAGAGAGGAATCAGGGAAAGTTTTCCCCAAAGGAATGCTGTGTAACTGTGATCCCAGCACTGAAACAGGCCAGAAAACTGACTGCATGTCAGATGTCAAAATTAACGTGCAAGGTTCCTAATGGATAAATGGACTTGTGTTAATTCTAATGGATTTGAAGTAAAGATTTTGCTATTATTATAGGAAGTAAATATTGTTTTAAAAAAATTGAAAGACACTTACTGCATTTGAAGTAAAACTAGTGCTTCCACAAAAACAGATGCGATACATTTCCTTCAATGCTAACCTAATATATTTAAATTGCTCTTTACAATTCTTTCTATTATATATAAAAATACTTTCCATTATCCCTCTTTAGAAAATCAACGTTTTTCTTTAAGGTGTTTCAAATGAGGGTAGTAATTGGATTTGATGGTTTAGTTTATGATTCTTCTATCACTGGAGACATGCAAGTAGTCTAAGGTTTACAAGATGGGCACACAATGACCTGCTACTGTAAACTTCTGGAAAAACTTTTGAAATTCCAATATTTTTGGAAAACGTCTATGGAAAACTTCTCACAGTCTTAAGTAAAAATAAAAAAATTAGATATAAGCAAAATTAGAAAATGAGATGAGTTATCCAAAGCCTGAATGTTCTTGGAGATGAGGGCTCTATAAAGAAAGTTTGCTTAATGTCTCTGACCTCCGTGAGTTCAGCTTCCTGTCATTGTTCTTATCGACTGCCATCACTGTTCCCTGACTGCCACTGCTCTCGTCCAAGGATGTACTTATCATCCGTGGTTCTGTGCAGCCTGTTGGGTAGTCCAGCATGTATACACGTACAGGCTCCGTTCAAATTGTGCCATCTGATACATTCCCAAAATGTACTCAGCTTAAATCAGCAAGTAGCTGATACCGATGACACTACTCAAGCAGAAAGATATCCCGATTTTATTTCACGTCTAATTTTTTAAACAAAAGAACTGAATGCCCAAATATAAAATGTGCATTACCATTCAGACTGGAAATAACCTACTATATACCGCTTCTTTCATGTATAGTGTTTCCTTCCTAGCACTCTTCTTTCCTCACTTAACAGAGCTGATTCTGTATTGGTTTGGAATATTTCCATATTCCTCTCCTTTCCTTGGATTACTGATTTGGATCTGTTTGGTCCATCTTGCTATGTTTTAGAGATAAGGATAATCAGAGGAGTTATAGAAAAGATCAGGACACTATTTCCTAAAAAAAAAAAAAGAAAATTTGAACTACTTCTGTTGTAAGATAGCATAAAACATAACTATTTAGAAACATTCACATTGCTGACTCCATCAGAGAAATGGATGGGAGGCCAGAGGTCTCCATCTTCACATCGATAACAGAATATGAGGGAATGCAACAAGCCACTCTGCATTCCAAGTAAAAAAGACTCCTACTCATTAACACATACAAATGTTGATGGATAATTAAGTAATTTGGGAGACAGACCATGCATATGGGAAGCATTTTTGGTATTTTATGGCCCCTTTCACTGACCTATGTAATTACAGTCCTGCTGGCTGGCAGAGCAACATAAAACTTCTGCAAACATCTCCATAAGGAAGTTTGTTTCAAGTCTAAATGGCCTTTCCTTTTATGTCTTACGTTGGGATGAAAAAAGACACTGAAACTGTTAAATCTTATTATTCCCTGAAATGCTATTAAGGAGAAAACAAGTCTGTAAACTTTACTAAGTGATCAATTTTTACGCCACCTACAATGTAGTATAGAAACCAGAGCCAATTTATATTTGGCAAGAACAATTTGTGTCAAACCAATTCCATTTCCTTCTCTGACAGGGAAAATGGCTGAATGGAAAACTAGTAGACACAATGCTTTAATATGTGAGATTCCTTTAATATAAATCATAGGACTTTATTAGAATACATGGGTGGCGTCACCTTGAACTGGAACAAAATTTACTGGGAAAAAAAAAAAGATTTTAAGGAATAGCTGCTAATGATTTGCTCTCAGATTAAGATAATATATCAAGTGGAGGTAACCAGTCTGACCCATTCAGTATGTTCATTTATGCTTCAACTTACAAACGTGCAACAGACACTGAGGTGGGAGGGAATGACAGCATTTTGCAGGCTGACCCTCAGTAATAACACATGACAAGTCCTGTACCTAGGAAAAGGGAATCAAGTGTACCAGAACAAAATGAGAATAACTCTGGGAAGCACTGCATACAGACAAGGCCTGCATAACTTCCTAAGTTCTTCTGCACGCTGACATCATGATATCACGTTTTTGATATATGATAAAAAATACAAATTCTTGTGATACGTCTTTTTGTTCTGAAATGAATGTAACTCATGCTTTTCAGTAAGGAATTTTCTCAAAGTTTACATTTAAATTGTCTCAGCTGACTCATTAAATTGACAGGCATTAAAGGATAATTAAAAATTAGTAGAAATTTCTAATGGAGAAAGTAGGGAACTAAAACCCCACACATATCCAGTGTAGGAAGAACACAGTGTGCTCCTTAAGACGAGTCTTTGGTCTACTGGGTTGGCTTAGGATTCTGGTAACGTGATGGGGACATTTCAAACCCCGGTACAGGAAACCAAAAAAAGAAAAAGTTCATGTTTAAGTTATACAGGCTTCAGTTAGCAAATATTTACCAAACACATTGATAGCAACTTTTTGCATTAGATTTGCAGGAATATGAATACATGGGCAGAAAAAGCAATTGTTTGTAGGTGCTCCAATTCAGGAAAACATTGAATCACTTGCAGGTACTTAAATGCTTTCCTGAATAGATGCAAACTTTTTCCATATGGAAGCTGTTTCCTGAATTAGGGTTCATAAGGTCATTGTGACTGCAGGCCTAACTGATGGCATGATGGTGTAAAATGAAGCTCTAGAAGCAGGATTTAGACATTTACAGAGCTTTGAAAACCTGAACCTAAAGAAGAAATCATTTTCTCCTTTACTTTAGAAATATGAAAGTATAATGAGGAGAGCAGCACATAAACTCATAGGTTAGTCTCATTATTGAATATGAGCCTCTCGGAAAGGAACTGGGCTTTGCCCGAAGTCAAACAGTGGCCATACCAAACCAGTTACAGTAAAGTCTCAGGAGATGAACCTGCAGTCTCAAATGCTTTCTGTAGGATACTTGATCCCCACCAATTCTCTCTGCTGCTACCTTGCAGCATTAGTTCTTGCCAAACCGAGATCCTGCTCATGTGCTTACAGAGTTTTTGTGGCACATGGATACAGAGAACCAATCACTGGAGCAGTAACTTAAGTACATAGCAACTTAAATAAAATTACAATATGCTTGCCAGTTGACTGGTCTGAGAAACCTGCAGGACAGAGCAGCTGTTTCTCCATCTCTGTGCTTTGGCCAACTCATTGTCTTTCCCTCAACACGAGCTTCCTTGCATCTCAACTAAACTATGCCCAAGGGGTTTGGGCTTCTGCACAACAGAGTACTAGTCTCTGTGAGCAGAAGTTGTTTCTGACATCTGTATCACACCTGTGAGCAACCAAGTGAGTGGGACAAGCTATAATGTCAACGGCTGCGTAGGGAGAGAAAGCCAAGCAAGAGCGTTGAGCTCTTTCCTCACAGTAACACAGAGCTCTGCATTGCTTTCTTTACCTGATTGCTTGGGCATCTCTGTACCACACTGCAGAATATGTGGAACTAGAGAATTCCACATACTGTGGAATATGACCACAGGCACGCAAGTCACAACCACCGCTAAGTGGCTCTGTTGTTAGGCTGTTTAAGCTAAGAGCCGCATTATATGGAGATGGAAGTGCTCTATGGCTAACATGGAATCAAGACCCATTGAGGGGTCTTGCATGTGGGTGCTGGCCTGGTCCTGTGGTCAATCAGCTGCGTGGTCAGCCCAGCACCATTCCTGAGCTTTATATTCACTTTAAAGTACCATGTAATTTTTAAAAAAAATTACTACAAGTGAAGATTATCTTACAAAGAACACATAATTTCCATTTTTTAACTCCCACTGATTGTTTTGGTGTAACCCATACAAGTTCCTGCTCCGCAAGGCCCAGCTGAAGTTTCTTTCTGTCTTCAATTGGTTCATCTCCACCTGTTCAATGGTGATTTTTAATGACTTGTCATACTTTGGAAAAGTAATTCTGCAGCACAAGAACTCATCTCAAGTCTTTTGTGCTCGTGACAGAGAGAACTTGATAGACTAGGAGGTAGTGTAGACTAGGACGTACCCTCAGAGGAGAGGGTAGTATCATTCATCCAGATACCCCTGTAAATGACAGTCCTCTGGAACACTACGTGCCCTGATGGTGTTTTTAAAATCCTACAGACTTTTAAATAAACGCTTTTATCTTCTGCCGACACACAGATATTAACATACACAATGCTTATAGAAAGACACCGGATAAAATGATTATTTTTAGAATTTCCTTCATAAAAGAGCACAATGGCTATGATGCTACAAATAACTCACTATGAACTCTTCTTATAAGCAAACAGAGGAAGTATCAGTTTAGGAAGAGACAAGGAGCTCAGAATGGACAATATACTAAAATGCTAGTATTGAGTACAGTTAAAAACATTTAAGTATTGGCTTTGCTTCGGATCAGTAAAAATATACACAACATTTCATTCAGTAGGTCAATGTGAAACTTGGGCACAATCACCTGCCTAGCAATTAATAACCATCCAAGTTTTAACCAACCAAGTCCAAGCTTTATCTGAGATAAAAAGCAACAAAACCAGTGTACCACTAGATCTGTGACCAACTTTCTTAGTCCCGGAAACATATTCATGCTGCCATAAAAGTGGTTTGTAGTTAGGCTGTGTATTTTTCATTTGAGACTCCCACTGTATAATTGTGCGGTTTAATGTTAAGTGCTTTACTTTCTGGAGTTATATGGGGAATATGGAGCATTCCATATGATATCAGTGAAAAAGTGATGAAGTCACAGCAGAGTTTAAATCAGCTGCCCAGAGGTTGGTCTTCTGTAAGTGAAGCAGCTTTGGTAGGAGATGGAGCTCCAGACATCTGATTACAGTGGGGTTTGTATGTGCAATTTAACTAATGGGAAAAGACTGAATTTATCAGTTAGTTAAGGTGAAAATTAAGCGTTTCAGAAACAGGTTCTGAAGGACCATTAGGGATTGCTTTTGAGGTGTTCTTGAAGCATTACGGTGTTTGAGGAGTAACTTCAGCATCCATATTTGGGCCTACCTTCTAATGAACGTGCCGGGTTCCATTCTGGATCCCTACCAAGAAAATTGATAAGCAGCTCCTAATTTCCCTCTGCCTGTATTTTAGAAGATGCATTTGAGGATTCATTAAGCATTAACCAGTGATTTTCCAGCTAAATTGTGTTTACATACTGTGATTTTATAGCCGTTTTTTGACGGACTCAAACTTACCGATAGTGCTGCAGTTCAGCTTCTAGCTGCTGAATGTATAGCTGCAAGCGTGGCACTTGATTAGCTTGCACTTCCAGCTCCTTCACCTTGCCAAGGCTGTTGCGGACCGCCTGTCTCGCCTCTTCAACCTTCTTCCTCATTTCTGCCTGTTCCCTCTTCAGGTTACGGTTGCAGTCTTCCAGGCTGACCAGCGCTTCCTGAGAGCTCTTCAGCTCTCGTTCCAGTTCTTGATTGAACCTAATTGCTTCCTCAATTTGCCCATCCCTGGAGCTCCGGATGAGCTCCACTTCTTTCAGGACGCTCTGGAGGCACTTGGTCTGGGAGTGGCTCTGTGTTAGCAGTCTCTTACTCGCTATAAAACAGGTCCCCTCCTCCTTATGGTTAGCGTGGCTCTTCCGCAGTCCTACCTGTATTGAACGGGAGCACAAAGCAGGGACACATGAATGTAGTTTAAAACAATATCTGTCTCTGGAAGACAGTTTTTGAATATATATCTAGACATCTATTTTTTAAATGACTCGAGGAAAAGCGGAAAACCTTCTTGCACCAGTTTCTGTATAGCTTTGATGTTATCATCTTGCTCTGTTCTCAGGAGGCAAGTGGTGTTCTGAAAAAATGTTTCTGACTACATTTTTTTAAGCTGTGTTCAGCAGAAGTGGACTGAGAGCAGCTGGCAGTGCTATGGAGCTCTGACCTCTGTGCTCCTGACACTTTCTGGGGCCTTTCACTGGTGACTTCACATCCCTGTTCACTGCAGGGGAGTTGGGCCAGATGATCTTTACAGGTCCCTTCCAATTCTGTGATTCATGTTTCTGACTTCCCATTTGAAAATGGCAACCCCACCCTTCACTGCCACACTGGACGCTGGGAAGGGGCCGGCCAGCTAATGCCAAGCAGCAGTGGCACACACGGAGCAGAGCTCCACAGGTGCTGCGGTGGTGTCAAATGCCACCTGATCAGAGCCACCAGGACTGGGGAGCTCAGCCCTCCAGCGCTCCGCCTGCTCTGTGCTATTTCACGCCAGAGCAGTTTCCCTGCTGCTGGGTTCGTGCCTGCTTCGCTCCAGCGGTGCAGCAGGACCAGGGGCAGCTGCTGGGGCCCTGAGCAGGAGCGGGAGCTGATCCTCAGCACCCAAACAGAACGGCTCCAGCTCTGAGCTCTGATGGCTGTCCTCTGGAGAGAACACTGCTGATGTTCTGAGGGAAAGCACTTAGCAGTGAGTGACTGCATGTGCTCGTGCCGGTGAGGGTCCAACAGCTATTTCTCTGGAGAAGAGCCAGCAGCGTGTGACTGCTATCGAGCTGACTGGTGGCTGTGCAATGGGAAGCAGCAGCACGATGTGACCATGTGTGATAAACCAAAGCCTGCAACTGTAGCGGGATGGTCTGCAGTGCATCACTGAACTGCGGGGCTGTCACAGCTGTGGTAACACAGCATTTCTGCCCGAAGAGGCAAGAAGAGATGCAAACAGAACTTTGCTCCAAGTTAACACCAGACACAGGAGCGACCTCGGAGGGTGTCATCCGCAGGGGGTGAAGCACTCACCTGCAGCGCCAGGCAGCGGGCATCGCTGCTCTGCAGGGCGGCCCGCATGTCCTCCACCAGCTCCCGCAGGCTGCCGTTCTCCTCCTCCAGCGCGGCGATGCGGTCCTCGGCCCTCTCCAGCGCCACCACCTCNTCGGCCGAGACGCCGTCCCGCAGCGCCGCGCGCTCCTCGGGGTCCGCCGCCGCCTCCTCCAGCCCCAGCACCTGGCACAGCGTGCGGAAGTCCTCGCCCGGGATCCTGCCCTCCCCGGCGCAGTCCAGGTGGTGGAAGATCTCCTGCAGGTACTGGTCCAGGCCGGTGGCCAGCACCACGATCTCGTTCTCCACGCCGCGGTCCAGCCCGTAGTGGTACGCCAGGGCGCTCACCAGCCACTGCGTGCGCCGGGCCGGCCGCCCGTACGGGTCCCAGCCCTCAGGCGGCTCCATCGCGCCCGCGGAGCATCCTCAGCCGGCCCCGGCCCCGCGCCCGCAGCCGCTGCCCCGCCCCGTCCCGCCCCGCCGCTCCCCCGGGCCCTGCGGGGCAGAGCGGGCGGTGCCGCCCCTCAGAAGTTCGTCGCCAGGCTGTGGCTTTCTGGCTGCTCTCGGAGGTGAGCAGAAAGGCAGCGCTGCGGAACGCGGTGCGAGGAGCAGTGCCTGTGAACGCTCCCACTACATTCGTGAATGTGCTCAAATTTGGGCATCTTCCTGCTTGTTTGCTCAGTTGCGTTCAGCTCTGCGGCTGTGGTGTCTGTGTGGTGTTGGTACGTGTTTAGGCTGAAGTTTGTAGTAGAAATGAGTTGATGGAAAGTTAAATTGATTCAAATTGAACTTTGCAAAGCAGGGCAATCTGTCGCCTTCTGACTATGGAGTAGGACTGCTGTAAAGCCCAGGTGTGATTACGAGGCAGCACCTGGTCTCAACCTCCTCAGCCTTTCTGTAGGCACCACTCCACATTAGGCAGTGAGCACCTGCAAGGCTGCTCCTCATGCAGGGACAGGCCAGGAGCTGGCGGTGCCTGTGGCCGTGCCCCAGGTCTGACTGCGGTGTTGAAGCTCAGGTGGTGATAATGGGGTCTGTAACAGCCCTGGGCAGGGCAAGGTGGTGAACCAGGCCTGGGGCCATTGCAAGAAGCCCAGCCAAGAGCAGCAGCAATAGGGCCAGGGCTGGTGGAAGGGCTGCAGTGCAGATCCACGGTGCAGATCCATGCTCCATCTCAGGTGGAGCTCCTGGGCAGGGAGAGGGGGTGGGGGTCCTATGGAGGTGGCTGTGGGCAGGTGAGGGCTGCCGGTGCTCTGGGGGCACTGAGACTGCTTTTACTTCCCACCATTGAGTGGGAATATTGATTCACTTCCATGTACTGCGCGTCATCGAGAAAAAGCATCCTTTACAAGAAAGTCTCTTAACTTTCCTCTTTACTAAAAATCGGTGTTTTTGGTCGCTTCACTTGGTGGACTGACAACATACAAAGTTGTTTTACTGAAGATGTCCTTCTGGTTTTTGTGCTACAAGAGCCAGTGTTCCCCAGGATCAGGCTCCCTGTTTCCAAGGGCCGAGTTCTATCCACTGATGATCTTCGGTGGGTTTATTATCCAAGATAGCGGTGTGGTTTGTGATCTTACAGAAGAATCTCCTGTCTGGTTCATGGGTTTACTTCTGGTTTTGTTTTGTTTGTTTGTTGTTCTAGATGTTCTTGTATCTTTAAAGAGTGTTTCATTGTCCTCTTGTTTGAATTGATACATTATTAGCAATTTATGTTTTGATTGACTTGAGGAGTGGCTGCATGAAGTGATAGGTTTTTTTCACGCTAAACATATACAGATATATTCACTTTCACTATTGTAGATATATACACCTATAAAACTTTCCGTTTTCTTAGTTTGACAGTGTTGTTATTAAAATAAATTGATTTAGGTTCCACCAAATGTCCAGTATTGGAGAGAAAGAGACAGGAAAGACAAAACATAAATCTGGGGTGTTTTTAGCAAATATTATGTAAATCCACATCTGTTCTCCACACACAACAAACAGACTGATCCCAAACACAACCTAAGGCATAGAGGCCCTGGAGCTAGACAGTGCAATAATTTAAGCTTGTTTTGGTCTAGCTAGTTTCAATTGTAAAAATATTTATCAGGTAGAAATAATTGCTTTAAAGGCTGACAGAGCCCTCACCAGGCTATAAACATGTCAGCGTAAATTTTGCTTCAGTACCAGGGTTTCCAGTTGGGTTTCTTGGTGGTGTCTCTGGCTAGAAGAGAGGCATTGTGAGCAGTGCTGGGGAACATTTGGGCTTAATTGAATTCCTCATTGCCCATCTGCTATTCTTCTGTTTTAAAAGAATGCAGGATGCAAATGGCACGATGGATCTTTGGCTTTCTGTGCTATCACTGCAACAGGGAAATGAGTTTGTCAGAATTTTGTCAACTCACCAAAGTTTCCTCTTTGAAAGAAAGCAGCTACTAACAAAACCCTCGAGCATTTGGTCTTTTATCTTATTTGCTTTTTCAAGAAAAGATCTGATGCTAGATGGTTTTGTTTCACATCACGCTTCCTAAAACAACAACAACCAAGCCTGATACTTTTAAACACTAGACAACTGCAAAAACATTTGGGCCAGAGAAATCTCCTCCCTGTAACAAGGGGTTTGGATTTGGTAGAAGTAAGCTTTCCCTTTTGCAACTTGCCTTTAAAAAATGAAAAAAAAACAACCAATGCAAAACAGAAAAAACAAACCCAATTAAAATCAACAACTAAATCATGAATTCCTACTCAGCCTTTTCTCCAGGGCAGCACTACCAGCATCAGTGGTACAGAGAAGCCTGTAACTGCAATGACAATAGCTGCTGTGTTTGCTCCTGGCCATAGCAAGACCCAGACAAGATTTGCTTCATCCCTGACTTATGCTCTGAGCTTGCTCTCAGAGAACATTTTATCGAGTTTTCAAGGACTTTTTGCTTATAAAGTTGTTCCCAGTTCTGACAGTACACTGCAGCATGAAAGGATCTGGGAAGAGTCCGAGCTGTAGATAAGAGCTGATGGCAAAGCACGATTTGAATGGAGTGACTGTAACGACAGTGTTGTGACAACAGTTGGAAATCAGAAGAATATCAAAATACTGCATTTGGAATTGATTAACTGGAGATTTTTATTTTAAGAGGTTTATAGGTGCCATAATCAGGCTTCAGTTTGCCAACATCTTTGATGCAATGCTGCATTAAGTTGTTACCTAATGGTAACAATGGGATTAGGAAAGGCAAATAAACTATGTTTACAGGGAAAAATGTTCTGCAGTTAATTTAACTATGTTAATATTTCATTTCACAGTTTATGTACGTGGCGGGGCCAAGGAGCAGCTCAGTTTGCTTCTGTCCCTCCTGTCCCAGGAGATCGGTCCCATCCCGCTTGTGGGGAGCGCTGCCATCCAGCCGTGCTGCACACAGCCAGCCACAGCTGGTCGGCTGTGCAGAACGCTCATCTCGCAGCAAAAATCACTTTATTACTGTGAAAATTATTTTGTTTTGTCCAGACTTTCTCCTGTCAGTGAAAATGTAGTGCTTAATACCTAAAATCTGTTTTTCTGACCTTTTCCAACAAAGTCATACTGTGATGTTACAGATACTTTTTAAATTGTTTGGTGTTTATGAAACAGTTGCTGTCAGAAGGAACTTCAGAGATGAGTTAAAATAATATTAGTGGTGTGATGTTGTTCTTGGCATATTCTTTTAAGTTCATTGTAACTCCAGAAATGTTGGGCGTTGTCATCTTGTTTGTTAGGTCCAGCGTATTTGGAACAGCTCTGTGCACGGTGAGATAAAGAAGGAGAATGCAACTGAGCATCCCTATCTGTTCTGTAGCTCTGTACTGCAGAGTGCTTTTGTTTAGTACAAGATCTTAGATGTCCACGTCCCGTAAGCCTGTGGTAATTCTGACAAACTACGTAAAGAGAGGTTCTGTTTAGCTACAAGGAGAGCGTATTGCATGGAAACAGGAAAGAATTGCAGTAAGGAATTTAGGGAACCTTCGTAAGCTTCTGAGCGTAAGAAAAATGTGTATATGAAAATGGGACAAGAGCTGCTGTCTGGAGACTCTTCTGCTGTGGAGCTAACGGGAAACCACGGAGGTTAACAAAAGCCCTCCCCTAACTGCAGTTTGGTTTTCATCCCGAGATAATGCTACTGCTAATTGCAGCGTGGCCTTTCTCTTGGTGTAATCCATCTGAAGGGAAGAAACAATGTGACGTAGCCTGCAGAGGAAACAGCTGCAGCTCCCTGAATACCCAGATGTGTTATCTGACATTTCTTAGCTATTCGGCATCTGGAGCAGTTTTAAGGAGCTTCTACGTTAATTAGAGAAAAAGAAACCTACAGCTTTCAACTTGAAATTAGTGGTGCTCATGGGGGAAATGTTTCTATTTTATGAACAAATTCCAGAATAAATTGAGGAGGGAAACTGCACCTTTGCAGTAATGTGAGAGCAGCACGTGGCTGTGGCTGCTCCCGTGGCGTCCCAGCCCCGGGCTCCTGGAGGACCAGGATCAGCTGTGGGGTGAGCAGGTGGGGTGAGGGGAATGCCCTCCCCAAAGCCGGCATTCTGGGGAGGGTGCTGCACGGAGATGGGCAGCACAAGGCACGTGGGTGTCCCCGTTCCTTGTTATTCCAAAGTCACAGGTGCTGTGCTGAGGAGCCAGAGCCCGGCAGGCACCACGGGCACAGCTCTGCGCTGTGTGTGGGCAGGCGGTGTTGGTCGCTTCCACTGCGATGGTGGTGCCTGGGGCTCCACATGTCCACAGGAGCCCGTACCTGTCCGTAAGAGCCCCTAAGAACGTCTTTCCGCAGAAACAGAGGGAAGTGGCCTCGTGCTCTGCGCACTCCGCAGCCCCGGCGGTCGNCCCCCCGCTCTCAGCCCGCCGCGTGCGCGGCCGTTGGCGCAGGGGCGGCGGCTCGGGGGCTCCGCGCAGACGAAGCCGCTTTCACAGCGCAGCTGGCGGCCTCCGACGGCGATCCCCGGCGATCCCCTTCTCACCAGCGTGAGCTTTGTGCGTTCGCTGAGCGCACCGCGCGCTGTTGGCTCCGCTTGTTGCTCGGCGACCTCCGGGTGGGGACGGTCCCTCCGCCCAGCACTGAATCCGCGGGTACATTGGGTGTTACCTGCTTGAGAGCGTTTTTGAAATGGGAATGTGTTGACCTCACATTGTCCTTTCGTGCTTCTGTCGTGGTCTGTGTGGGGAATTTTGTTCGTTCTGCGCAGCAGCTCTGAAATAAGGCCGCTCCTGTCTTGTAGCCCCGGAGGCGTTGACTGGCCGCGCCATGGCACAGCGGAGGCAGGAGGGTTAGCGGTCCGTGCACCGGGAGCAGATGGAGCAGGGAGGCGAAGAAGAGGTGGCAGAGCTGGGCGCGGCCGCCTCCAGGAGCACTCTTGGAAGAGCTGTGCATGGCAGCCCGGAGGTGCCCGGGGCCCTGACCCCGGTGGAGGGGAGCAGCACGTGTGGCCCTTTGGAAGGTGCTTCAGGGGAGCTGGGAGGCTCCCACACGGTGCCCTGCACGCTCACTGTCTCGCTGGTTGTCCCAGTTCCTGCCACCAGTAAGTACCCGGCACAGGTTTTCATAGGAACGCTTCTTCATTCCTTTGAAGACTCCACCACAGATGTTTATAGTGGTCTAAGGAGATAATGTTGGAAAAGATGTTGGCTGGTTGGAATCTTCCCAGGTGGATTGCCCAGGACAGTGTCAGTGGGACATGGGAGCTCTTCATCACTGGGTGATTGTGATCGGTGGCTGAAATCCCTCCCAGCTGCCGCTCCTCANCTCCGCAGCCCCGGCGGTCGGTCAGGCCGCTCCTAGGCGTCGGGACACGGCAGCCTGCGGCCCCGCCTCGCGCTGTGCCGCGGGTCCCTGCGCGGCCGGGCTGCGCCGCTCTTAGCAACGCGCAGGGAGCGCCGGGGCCGCTCCGGGCCGGAGGGGGACGGCGGGAGCGGGCAGCGCGG
>WBMW01001486.1:71565-118307 GCA_013396635.1 Penelope pileata | reverse complement strand
GAGCGTTTTTGAAATGGGAATGTGTTGACCTCACATTGTCCTTTCGTGCTTCTGTCGTGGTCTGTGTGGGGAATTTTGTTCGTTCTGCGCAGCAGCTCTGAAATAAGGCCGCTCCTGTCTTGTAGCCCCGGAGGCGTTGTCTGGCCGCGCCATGGCACAGCAGAGGCAGGAGGGTTAGTGGTCTGTGCACCGGGAGCAGATGGAGCAGGGAGGCGAAGAAGAGGTGGCAGAGCTGGGCACGGCCGCCTCCAGGAGCACTCTTGGAAGAGCTGTGCATGGCAGCCCGGAGGTGCCCGGGGCCCTGACCCCGGTGGAGGGGAGCAGCACGTGTGGCCCTTTGGAAGGTGCTTCAGGGGAGCTGGGAGGCTCCCACACGGTGCCCTGCACGCTCACTGTCTCGCTGGTTGTCCCAGTTCCTGCCACCAGTAAGTACCCGGCACAGGTTTTCATAGGAACGCTTCTTCATTCCTTTGAAGACTCCACCACAGATGTTTATAGTGGTCTAAGGAGATAATGTTGGAAAAGATGTTGGCTGGTTGGAATCTTCCCAGGTGGATTGCCCAGGACAGTGTCAGTGGGACATGGGAGCTCTTCATCACTGGGTGATTGTGATCGGTGGCTGAAATCCCTCCCAGCTGCCGCTCCTCAGCAGTCGCCGTTACTCACATTGGTGATGTTAGCTGCTGCTTATACATCAGTCACAGCCTAACGATGAAAAAGGGTTTTTTTACCCAAATAGTCAACTTGTGTAGTTTAAGGGTAGGAGTGTCATTTTGGGAGAAGGCAGCAGCCACTGAAGAGATGGGGTTTTGCGGCATGGGGATGTTTGGTGGTGGCAGGAACACTTACATGCAGCTCCCCCTGAGCAGCTCTGCCTTGTGCTGGCTGTCTGGGTGGTGGGACATGTCTGCTTGGGAACTGCAGGTACAGGAAGGCAGGCTGCAGGCAGAGCATGGAGGGAGGGCCCTGGAACTTTATGGGCCCTTCTGGCAGCTAAACCTGAGAAAAGAGCTGGGTGTTGGGCGCTGGGGTAAGGGTTTCACCTTCAGCAGTCATCTGTGTTCAATCAATCGTTTTTCTGATGTCCTTTTTAAACTCTTGTTGCCATTTAATCATTGCAGAGAGCATTAATTTTTCGATGAAAGTATCATATTTGATCTAATATTTTCTCTAGAAGAAAAGCAGAAGTCAGCCAGTCCACCTGATGGGCAAGGAGAGGGAGTTCAAGCTGATGAGTCGAAAGCTGCTGAAAAAACCCAGAGTTACTATCACATGGAGTGCTTCCTTCTGCCAGATGATCTTGTGCCTCAACAACTGGATTTGGTGGTGTTTGGGACGGTTGCAAAGCTATTTACAGGATCCAATTCCAAGGTAACATATCATAAGACAGAATAATCCCAGATTTTGCATATGGGATGTAGGAGAATGTTTTCAGAAGTGGAGTGTTGTAGTTGTATTAACAACTGCTTAGGCCTTATCTGCGCTCACAGGTATGGAAACAAGTACTGAGGGTAGAACTTGATGTTCCTACTCCAGGTTGGCAGTTGCTTCTTACATTTGTAGTAAGAGGTTGTTGTATTTCAGAGCATTTTTATCATCTGCTGAAAATTACTTTTATTTTCCTCTAGATTATCAGGCTGCCTGGGATTCAATCTTCTAAGTACAAACATAATAATATAATAATTTGAATGCAAATGTCCATTTTGTTAAAATGAAGAAAAAATGAAATGTATGCTTCTGATCTTCTTTGAGGAGGGGAAAAGGTTTTTAAGGTACTTGAAGGATTTTGCAATTTTTTTTGTTAAGACACACACCTAAATAAGTTCTGTGCATTCAAATCCATGCACCTAAGCATTGGATGTATTGTTCTGAGCATTGCATTTTTTCCTTGTATATATTTCTTTAATAACTCAAATAACATATAAATCTTGTCTTCATCGTAGTTTTCTCTTTTAATTAAAATATATGTGCACACAGGAATACTTATTTGACCTTTGAGAAGTCAGATATTTGTCTTCCTAGCTGAAGACATTTATGCTTGAAGCCTTAAGTCGCTGTAGAACTTTTTCTGAATTCTGATATCTTTTGGTGAGAAACTTGACTTGGATGAAAACAAAAAGGAGCAGTGCTTCCGTAACAGGAAACAGATACGTATGTATGGTGTATGTGTACCTTACCCAGTGTCTGTTCCAGCTGGATGACTTCATTGTAGTGGAATTTTCAAGGGGTGGAAAGATGAGGGACGCACAGGAGTTTATTTACTTGTAAATAGTGCATACACTGCGTTTTGACCTCAGAGAACATTAGCAGACGCCAAAAATTCCTCTGAAATGAAGACTGATAGAGACAAATGTTATGTAAGAAGCCAGCCAATATTTAGCCTCTAGTGCAGATTTAAAGCAATCCATATAGCATACAGATGTTTATTTATTAAGCACACACATATGTAGATGGTAACTGTGTATGTTCACCATTCATAGTGTGGTTGGGTTAACTGTGTAACTGGTATTGCTGAAACATGAATCACTTGCAAGAGAGGCATAGGTGTGCAACCTTCTGAAGCAGAAAAAGCAGCGGAGGTAGAACCAGCTGGATAGCAAAGAATCATCCTCTGAAACAGGAGCTAGAGTGTGTTAGGATGTGTTCTCTATGTTCAGTGACCTGCTGATGCTGATTTTGGTGGTGTATAATGAAATACAACTCAGGAGAGAGAAGGGAACTGACAAGAAAAGTACCAAACACATTGCAATGGATGAATGTAAATAAAAATTATCAGGTTGAGGCCCCACAGTTGTGACTTAACAGAATAGCACACTGACCTCAGAGGTCAAAGCTGTCTTGACGCAAGCCTCAATTTCATTGTAATAAAGAACTGCAAGTGAATCTAGCTATGTGTGTGTAAATGATTATATTTATAATGGCATTACGAACAAAATTCTGCTTTTCTTTCTTCCATGAGCATTAACTGGCTTTTCCCATCAGTGGGAACAGACTGTGTGTGTTCACCATGTTGTATATCTTCATATTCGCAGAGTAGATGTGATGAGGTCACCTAGCACTGTGTATTCTGAGGTTTCATCTTTGTATGACAGTTTTTCTTATGCCCTGCTTTGGTTGATTTACTCTCCTGAGTGTCAGTTTGAGGTTCGTGTTAAACAACGTGCTCTTACAAAGTTGCTCATGGCAATATGTTGTATTGGCAGCTCTGGGTTCTTACACATTGCCAGCATTCACAGTACCTCGGAAGTCCAGTGCTCAGCTTCTGTTTTGTGAACGCCTGTTCAGCATTTTAAAGTGTTTATATTAGCTTTCATGGTATTCCATTAAGCCTTCCCTGCACAGTGTCGTGCTAAACAAGAGCTTAATTGCTGGTTTTTCTTACCTCATGTCTTCATGTCAGGTGTTGGCTTGCTAAGAATGTTTTTTCTGAATCCAGCAAAATGTGCTGCTCTGGCACAGCAAGGGGGTTCGTGTGGGACCTAGCATGAGCTGGAGAAATAAGGAATGTGCACTTTGAGAGCAGTGGTGATAGTGGTCAGCATGTGAATTTAATGTTGGCTCTGGCTCACCTCTGTGTTAATAGACTCTTGCACCGTGGATTGAAAATGACCGGATGTGGATATCGTGGAACCATAGTACTGATGTCAACGTCACTAACGAGTTTCTAATAAAATTAAGAGATCACAAAATGACTTTAAAACTCTGGGATAGCAAGGACAAAGTTTCGCCAGAAGCAAAGAATAGTAAACCAGCCGCTGTTTCCTCACTGGAAGGAGATGCAGAGGCCGTTGGTAAGTGTCGTGCAAACAGATGCGTTATAAAATGTGCCTTGAAAATGTGACTGCCCCTATTAGTAAGGTATTGATGAGATTATCTGATGCTCATGTCATTCCCGTTAAAATAGTTCTAGCTTGTTTCTACTTCAATGAATGCTTTAGTCTCTAAAAAATTTAATGGCAGAAAAATATAATCAGGGCTATGATGTGAACCTTTGTGAGCTGAGGAGTTATTTGAGGCCATTGGATAGAAATTGAAGTTTTTTTTGTTATTCTTGTTGTCTTGAGAAGAAATGGAACTTGTACAACTATTTTTATGCTGTGCATTTTTCTGTTTCATCTCTCCCTCTTGCTACCTCCCACAACCATGTAACTTGAACCTATGGCTAAATTTTGGCCGTGCTAAGTTGAAGGTCAGTGCTCTCTATTGTGCGATAGAGCTGAGTTTTACTAGTTGATTGACCAGTTGAGCTAATTTAATTAGAGGGGAGAGACCTTGTTAGGGCTCCTATGGACATGTATGAAATGAGATCTCGGTCCTTAATAAATAGCAGAGAACTAACATGAGATGAAATGCATAGGAAATGGAGAATCCTTCATTCTGAAGACATGGAACTACTCTTAAAATTAGTTTTACTATTAAAATGTGCTTCATTCATTAGTAAAACTCTGTAACAGCTCTCTGTGTATCAGTGGATATAGAGATTTGGTGATGCTGCAAGATTTCAAATGCCAATTAATACAGGCTTGGGTTTCTTTTTGACTGAACTGATACTAATAAATGTTTGCTCAGGTATGGTGAGCCTTGTGAGTAACTGGGCTTTGCATTTGGCTGTGTCTGTAAGATTGAGCGCCTCATTTAGCTGTTGCTGAGGAATGGAAACTTGTTTGTAGTTCCTTCTTTTCTGAGCAGCGGCTGTACAGCTTAGCAATAGGGGGAGGGCAAGACCAAGGATTAAAAGCTTTCCTTTCTGAAGTTGGACTGTTGCAGAGGAGCCTGTGTGGGGAGGTCCTACACCTCTCTGCCAGGGCTGTTTGCCTTGTGTGCAAGCCCAGTGTTCTGGGAGCTCTCACAAGCCTCACCTGCCCCAGTATTTTCCTCCCTTGTTGAGGGAGAGCATTTTATGTGTGATTCTTCAGCAGGCTTTTAGGTAATGCTGGTGCTTTTCATTTCCAGCATGTGCCATGGGAAAAAAAATTGCTCAAGATTTGAGTGGCCCAAGCAGAATAAGCAGAAAAATCAAGGAACTTTTTTTTCCTTCTCTTGATAGATGGGGTGAAACACACAGTGCTGTTGCAAACAAAACTCTATGAAGAGAGTCAGCCAGCACCAAGCTGTACAAAAATAAGGGAAGCAAAGAAATCCGAGGCACAGAAAAAGTCTTCAGCCCTTCCTGTCGAAGGTATAATAGGACGACTGGAACTGGTTTATAGGCTGAAAGGCAGAGGGGGAGTTATGGGCACCCTGAGCAATGGGTGTGCAGGAACAGGATGGAGGGTTCTGATGAGGGAGCAAGGTGCTGCCGGAAGACTGAGGATATCATAGTTGGAGCAATTTTTAGATAGCTTTGGAATAGAATTCAGTCACAAAAGAGATTTAGCTGGCTCATGGAAGGCTTTTAAGGGACACTAGAAAAAGTGTCAGGGTCCTTCTGCTGCATCACGTTTGTAAGTGATTGCATAAGTATCCAGAACTTTGACTGGAACTTAAGTTTCTGGCGTCTTACTGTTTCTTTGTTGTTGGTAGATAGCTGGAGTCCAATAGCAGAATGTTACGTTTCCTTTGAATT
The DNA here is from genome assembly GCA_013396635.1 of Penelope pileata. Taxonomy (NCBI): domain Eukaryota; kingdom Metazoa; phylum Chordata; class Aves; order Galliformes; family Cracidae; genus Penelope; species Penelope pileata. The sequence continues at coordinate 112,741 of WBMW01001486.1, read as the reverse complement.
GTTACTGCATGGAGAAGTATGAAATTTTATTCCTGACATTGGTACACTGGTGGGACCCTGATTTTGTGCAGCTGAGTAATCTGGTCTTGCCCTGTGCCAGTTGAGAAACTGCAGCAATACTGCCACAAATAAAATGTGGCCAGCAGCACCAGTTGAGCAAAGAAGGGGCAGAGTTCTCCATCTAGCGGCAGCGCTGTTGGGAGCCCTGCCTTGAGAACGCTGCTGCTCGCTTGTGTCCCTTGGGGCCCTGTGAAGCCCATGGGCAGGAGAGCTGCCTGCTGGGACTGCTGTGCACCTGGGCTCTGCTGGACTGCGCAGAGTGGTTTGCTGGGAACTCCAAAAGCACGTGCCTTCAAAGCACTTTATTTACTTAGTTTTATGGTTTAATGGTGAAAGTAAAAACCAGCTAGGTTCTTTCTATGCTCTGTCTGTGATTTTGTTAGATCTACAGACAGAAAATCTTGGGACTTGCCAAGTATTTAGACAGGATTCTCCAAAGGGAACTAAGGTCCTGGGGGTTTAATTGATAACGTGATTTCCTCCTACATCAGTATCTGATGCAAGACTCCATATATCCTTGATACCCTGCATCACCAGTTTCATCCGATTGTCTTTAAAATTGTTTTTAGTTTTTCTAAAGATTCGTGGCATGCTTCCTCGTAGTAAGAGCAGGTGAAATTCTGGTGCAATTAGGCTGGCAGAATGCATCTGCGTTTTGGTGGTAGTGCCATCTACTGACGGGTCAGGAGGGGACTGATGGACCAAAAGCAGTCTGAGCAGGCAGAGTGCTCAGGGAGCTAAATGGGCAGGAACCTGGCTTCCAGTGCAGGTGAACGGAAAGTGCCAGTGTATTCCCTAAATTCTGCCCTGTTCTACGTTAAGGAAGAAAGGAATGTTTTGAAGGTCTCCTTCTGTTTTTTTGTTATTGATCTGGAAAAACTACGTGCACTACTGAGTTTGCAACTACTTGTGCGCTGGAAAACAGATAAGTAGTGGTCATTCCTCAGTTTCCCGTTTATATAGCAGGGTGAAAACCTAATATTCCATGGATCCATCTTTGCTTCCTTCCAGATAGTGACAAATTTTGTTCTTTATTGTGTGGAGCTTGTTCAGCTATTCAAGAGCAAATTTTCCTTGCCATCCATACAGTATTGATGTGCTCTAATCTCACTGTAATTAAGATGTATCTTCTTGTAATTAAGACTGATACTTTGTGAGGCTAAACGTGAATAATTAACACTTAGGTCTGTTACTGTTAAGTGTTTTTCTATAATTAAATGGCATCTGGAGCCAGCTAGGTATGTTATACCATACTGCTGGCACATATAATCACTGAACAAATATCAGGGCCCTTCTGTATATTGTGTAAGATCGGGACACTGGGAACATTACTTTGTTTTCCTTTTCTTTCTTACTCCCCCCTCCCCAAATTCGCTAGAATAGCTATTGGAATAGTTTGTTAGAATAGGCAGAAATCATGCATGATGTTATGTATACATTAAGATATGTTATTGAGCTTAGTACCTGCTTAAGTACAGGTAGGACATTCACTGCTAACAAAATATTATTTGGATACTCATACCTCATTTTAATTACTTTTTAATTCCTATTTTTTTTGAAGTGCAGCATGATAATTACTGTGGAACTTAATTTTCTAGGAAACAAAGCTTGACTTCATAATATTTTTGTTTCTCTTCATGATCTCTCAAAGTCCCTCAAAATTATTTTATTTTGTAGATTTTAGGCTTATTCACACTCAGTCTTGACACAAAGACAAAAATTGAATGGCTCATGGTTTACAAGTACAGCTTGCATAAGATTTCTCAGCATTTTTTCCTAAAGCTTCACAGATGTGCTTTCTTAGTCTTGTGGGAGTTGTCAAAAATAGTTGTAGTAACAAATTTAAAGCCTGTTTTAATTCGACAGAAGAAATTGATCAGAGTGGACTAGGAACATCTGGCTGTGGTGTACCACGTCCTTCAGGGACAGATGACCTCCCTACGACGAGGTAAGAATGTTGTACTTCCACTGGGAAATGTTCCTGTGTGAAAAATATGATCAAAGATGCCTTTTTTTTTTTTTTTTTTCAGTATCTGTGGTGGGGAGGTTTCCAACAAATCCACCAATAAATTCCATATTATCTCCATGAACTTTGCAGTACAGCTTCCTTTGCTTATTGTTAACACACGGAGGTTCATGTATGTTGCACTGGTCTCTAGGGCCTCAGGCTCTGCAGTGATTTTCTTTTATTGATGCAAGTGAAACAGCCTTATTATTTTTAATTTTAGTGGATCTGTTTTTTTTCTTACTGTGATCATTTACTTTTAAAACCACCTGTAAGCTTTTTTTTTTTTTTTTTTTAATTTGCAAAAAACAGATTTGAAGACAAGGCCCAGTTTCTGAAACAGAAAGCAGTTTCTGTTCCTTCAGGTAATACAGTGTCAGAAAAAACTGAGAAAACACCAAATAATGTGGGAATTCTGACGTATCTAGCAGACAAGAGAGCTGCCTCTCGTGGTAAGTTCTGGATGGCATTATGGACTGGGATTTTTTAAAGGTAGATTTTGAAAGATAGATACGGAATTCTGTTTATGTATTATTGCTCAAAAGGAATTGAAGGTTAAGGGAGTGTTACAGGACCTACATCTTAGTCTCAGTTTTGTGTGGTTCTTCAGTAGCAAATTAAACTTTCTTTAGGGATGATGATGGTCCTTTTCCACCACTCTAAGTTAAGTGTTCCAGGGGTGAAATTATGGATATAAGGAACTTGGGTGTGCAGTAATGAAATCTGTAAAACATTTAAAAAATATTGTTGGAGCTAGAACAACTGTTACAATTGTGAAATTATCAAGCTGTTGTTTCATTTAACTTGGGTTGCTATTTCCACTAGAGGTTGGGTTTCGATTTGTGATTTACAGTCTGTATTTGTTTCCAGTGCTTGTTCATGCTGTTAAATGAAGAAACACAGCCCCACTGGCTGATAGTTTGCTCTCTCATTTGTAGCTCATAATTGTCTGAGTTCCTATGAAAGAGTGGAGGAGGTGATAACCCCAGCAGCAGCACTAAAATATATATTAAATCACCCATGTTAAATGGCATGCCTGTCTGGCCAAGAACTAGCATGGCATCACAGGATTGCAGCCCACATTGCCCCACTACACATTATAAAATGGACATTTGCTTATCAACGAGCATCACTAAGCATGAGTGATAGCATTCAGTTGTAGTTCTGTCCAATGAAGTGAATGCACCAGTGGTGTCAATCACGTCTTTACTTGACTGAGCTGTGTTGCCACTGACTGTGGCAGAGCTTGGTGCTTGTTTTTCGAATGAACCTTTTGAAGAGCAGGAAAGAAAGTGGCAATGCACAACAGGGCATGCAGATAAACAGGCATTTTGGAGGCTTCCCATGTGTGTGCAGATGGAGGTAGGCAGCTCAGGTAGCAGCGCAGGAATCTGTTTGAAGAGCTTAATCCAGAGCTACATCTGCCCTGTTTACTTTGTTGCTCGGGTTCAGTCTTCATTTCCCATGTCGCTGGAGACCCGTGACATGTAAGATCAGTTCTACGTGCTTCTCTCTCAAACTTCCACTGTTTCTTTCACGATGAAGCAGTTGGAACTTCTCATTTACAGGCTTTTGATAAACAGTGTATTGCAGGGAGTAATCTGTGTGCGTTATCATTTTGCTTATGTTCGGAGTGGATTGTTTTTCACCAGTGTAATTTCAATATTGCTCGTACTTCTTGTCACATAACTTGTTATTAAAAAGGAAAAAACCTTCAGTAATACATTTGGTAATACTCTCATTTCATTTCAGTGTTAGTTTTTTTCTTAAAAGATTCTGCCTTTCCTTTTATCATAGGAATAATAATAATAAGCCAAGCCTAGTATTTCTACAGTTCTTATTTACAGTTGCTGGGTTTCCTTAATACATTTTTTTTTTTTTGTCAAATTTAAACTACTTCTGCTGAAATTCTGTGCTTGCTTAGTTAACTGGTTGGGCAGAGCTTCTGAAGGCAGATGGAGACTGAGGCTGGTTGTGCTTTTACTGACTGAGTAAAGGGTGAATGTGGGTGAGAGGAATCTTGGGAATCATTACTCAGCATCTGAGAAAATTGTAGATATTGATAAGTTTATCTTCATGATATCCTTGGGAGTTAAAGGAATAGCAATGTTCCTGTTTTGTAGACACGAAGTTAAAAAATAGAGGTTTCTGGAAACAATAGCTTACATACAGCAAAGAATATCATATGTGCATCATAATACATATGCGAAAGATGGCAAAGGTAAATATAATTTTGATAATTCCATGAACTTTTAATGCCTGCTTTTGCAAATTTAAATCTCTTAGTAGATGTTTCGTATGTAATAATACAGTGCACTGTGCAGTGGAGTTCTAAGCATATGGAAATACCAGCCTAAATTGATTTTAAAGTTTAGAATTGACATATTTTTCTAAGGTAGCATAACTCAGAGTCATCCTACTACAGTAATTTTAAATTGTTTCTTTGATTAATTGCAATAAGATATTTCCTCTTTCCTACTTGGTCTAATCCTGCCTTCCATAAACAGGTAGAAGAGAGTCTCGTGCTGAAAAAGATGTTGATGCAAAGAGATGCATCGCTGCTTCCCTGCAGTTGGATCCCATGCCTCTTCTCTCAGGTATTATTCTGTAAGGAAGAGGCAGGGAGGGAGCAGCATGCTAGGTGTACTGCATGCCTCTGACGCATCCTGAGAGAATTTTGTAATTTGTCTCAAAGCTAGCTGATGAAGAAATATTTGAGTTTTGGTTTTGATCTGGGGGAAGCTGACATGAGTATGTACACCTGAGTTCTTTTATCCTGTTCTGTTCAGAACACGTTGGGAATGGGATACTGGTCAGACGAAAGTGAATTATTTCTATGACTTTCTGATTGTAACTAGGTGAACTTTATATTGTCCCGTTTTTGTGTGTAGCGACTTAAATCTCGCTGTGCACAGAGAAGTACTGAGATGTCAGAGCATGGAGCTCAGCTGCTGGCTGTAAATATGAACATAGCAAAATTCAACATTCAGAAATTTTAAAATGTTTCTATGCCTTCAACAAAAACTTTAATTGTGATGAAAAGTCTCTGAACTGCTTTGATGTTTATGTGAACTCTATATTTGCATCTTCAAAATGATGTAAACTTCTGCGTGCTTTCAGCAGTTAGCCCAAGTAGGAGTTCTGACACTGTTTTAGGTACTACTTCCATCCTCACTGTAAAAGATAGATAATATATGAAGCAATTATTATTACTCTTAATAAAAATTCTGTGGAGGTTTTTAATTAATCAAATACTGATGCCTTGACGAGACAACTTCTCTAATGATATTTCATCCCCTTATGTTTAAAGGAGAGAAATCGGTGATCAGTCGAGTGGAAGGAATCAGTCCGACTGTTCTAGATGCTTATGTGTCTTTCACTGTAGAAACACCTCTTCTGTCTGAAAGACAAAGACATGAGTTGAATCCATTGATTATAAAGATTTATTCAGCTACCCGCCTCCCAAACACTCCTGTACCAATACAAGTGCTGCAGGTAATGCATACCACTGCTTCCTTCTGAAGGAATTCCTTCATTATGCTGAAGGAACTGCTTAAAACATGGGCTTGGTTCTAAAGGGAGTTTTTCTTATTCCCCCGTTATTCTTATTTTGGATAACATGACTAGTGTTTCCTGAAAGAGATGTCACCAGATTAGTCCCTACGTATTGTAGGCACTGGCAACAGAACAGCAACCCTTGTGTTTTCCGAGGGCAATAAGTTACATATAGTCCTCATATTTTTATTTCTGAGCAGTGAATCTTGAGTAAGCCAGGGATTCTGTTCAGTCACTGTGCTATATTGTTTGAAACCATTTGATGATTTAGGACAACTTCTGTGTTGACGGTGTTATTCAACTTAAAAAAGTGAATGTTTTACTTCTTTAAAAACACTGTGCATAAAAAAAAGTTCTGTATAGGTAAGAGCTATAGCTCAAAGTTTTTGTTCTTGCATTTGTAGATTTTGAGTGATGAGACAGGAAAATATGTTTTCTTGTGAAATGTTTGGATCTTTAGACTTAGAGAAATGATATTAAAAAAGGTGTTGTCAGAGTACTGCATGTTGTTGATGTGAAATTGAAATTAAAGTCAAAAGATGTTGTATTTCAGGAGCTATTCGGTTGATACGCAGTTGGGGTGGAATTATAAGAAAATAGTACATGAAAGATCTGGTCCAGGTTGCATCAGCCTGGTCCTTAATAGTTGTTGCTTTTGTGGAAGTAGTTTAATAATATTATGTGTCAGGAACTGCTTGTATTTCTGTGGTTGAGTTGCATGTTACAGAACTCTTATGACAGATTAGGCCAATTGGCTTAGCATGTGTGGAAAGTGACTTACATTACATGGTTTCTAATGCAGTCTGCAGAGTGATCACAGAAGTTCTGATCAGTTTTATTTCCTGTGCCAAGTGTGGTGAAATAATGCTTTGTTGAAAACTAGGAATTGCCAGGATAGTCCTTGACAAGCAGCTTCTGCTCTGTGCAGGCTGCCTTAATGCTGATGATCACTTGCACAGAAGAACCACAAGTACTGTGGAATGGATCCTGCTATTTACCCCCCCAGGATGTGTAATGAAATGGCAAACAATGGAGATCATACAGTCCGTTCACTACAATATCTCTCGATAATTGTTGAATTTTCTGTAGGCATTTATTTCAGGCCTTGAACCCTACAGGTAAATGCATAGAGAGGAAAAAAAATCTAGGAGCTGTTGCAGTCATGTGAGTCCCCTACATGCTCCTGTAATGATCTAGAAAGAAGGAGGGTAGTGGTTTTTGTTGTTTTTTTTTTTTTAATACATCTGGAAAATCAGCAAAGTTGGGGAGAGGCAAATGAAGGGGACAGTAACTTCCTGAAACCTGGGATCCAGGCGTGTAGAATGGCCTCCTTGTTGCCCTGAAAGGCATAGTCTGTGCCATTGAAGTACATCCCCCCTGCCTTCCCTACAAGAAAAGCTGATTATTCTGTGATGTTAAAAATAAAGAGGAAAGAAGTTAATGCTTCAAGTATGTTTCTCCCATTTCTTTGTTTATTTATTTATTTTTTAAAGGGATTGTGTCTTCCTGTCTACTGCAAATACAAATTTCACAACTTTCCACCTCATCAAACTCATGGACAAATCCACGGAACTCATGTCTACTTTAAGGATGTCGGCGTATTTCTAACAGGAACAATGAAACCTGGGGAGTTACAGAGGTATCTTAGAGGTCCGCCTTTGGAGATTGAAGTTCATGACCGGGATAGAAAGGTGGAAGACAACAGAGGAAAACCATGTTTGTTTGGGGAGGATCAAGCTGATGAAAAAGTGGGAGAGGTGAGCCTCCGTGCTTGCAAACCCACTATCTATATTTCTTCAACAGAGAATGGAGCGTGGCATCCACATGGGGTGGCTGAAGTAGATCTGACTGATCTACTGTTGGGTAAAAAGTGCTTGACCATCCGCGCACCCATTCATAGCTGTTCAACACCAAATACAGCTGCTCTCAATAAAGAGGATAAAAATGAGAAGATAGCAGGATCTGTGGTTGCTGCTTCCCGATTACCTATGGGTCATTATCTACAGTCAGACTCACTCTTGAAAGTAAGAGTGGAAATAGCAGTGCCATTGAATATAGATGCAGAAATTGCTGATGTTCCAGTGACAGGTGGCCCCTACGGTTGTATCATCTACATTTTTGACTACAATAATTGGTCTTTATTACATGATTTGGTGGAAGAGATTACAGAAATCAATTCTGAAGCTCTTCAGCTGGACTGTTCTCCTGCACACTTAATCAGAGCGGCTCTTGCTGCATTAAAACCAAAAACCACCCTTGGGAAGGTTTCTGAGTTAGATATTGTTACTGGTTTTCACTTACTGGATGGAGTTACTCATCTTTTTGTCTTGGAGGGATTGAAAGACAAAGCCATCAAGAGACTCTGGGATAGACACTTTGAGAGGTAAGAGTGAAGTTTTTCATCAGTTATTTCCTTAGGCAGCTGAAAGTTGTTGCTTCTCAAAGTGAATTCTGCAATTTTATACATGTAAATAGAAGAAAGGGCAAGGAAAATGATTGAAAAAGCTCAGAATCTTGAAACTCTATTTTAAAAATGAGATTATAATACTTCACATCTTGAGGATGCATCTGCACAGTAAAGGCAGTATAGTTTAAATAATGTGAAGAATACATACCTGACTCAGATAGTACAGGTTATCTTAATTCACATCGCTTACATCCATGTGGAGCCCCATGCTTTCTGCATTGGCCACGTATCTGTCCTGGCTTGCAGTTGGCCATGCCAATATGCTTCCCATTGTATTTGGCCAGGGGACAGCTTGGCACATAATCTGTCATCATCTAGCACGTCTGTCATTGAAAACGTGACAAATTCAAATCTAGTATCCCTCAAATGTTGTGTCTAAAAGATAGCTTTTTTTTTTTTCCATCACTATAACATGTTGAAGCTTTCCAATATTCTCTTTTCTTCTGATGCAAGTCACTTCATTGCAATTACTGAAGTTATTTGTCACGTGAAAAGTTGTCTCTTGTCAGTGAACTCGGTTGAAGCTGTGTTTTACTGCTGCAGTATGAATTTTGGTGTTCCAGTAGAAACATGTAGAGAATGCTTCTGTGTAGCTATAACAAGGCTGGTAAGGGGCACAACACAGAGGAAACTCAGGTGAGCTTCCTTTCGGATGATTGCCTTGTGGTTTAAAAAGAAAATCTGTTCAACTCATTTGTGACAGAGAGGTTTTGATATTCTCTTTGCAATTTTGTCCATAGTCATTCTTGCAGAGCAGTTCATGTGAAGTGAAGGCTGTGGAGTAAGATGTTCCATCTAGAGGAATTTATTTATTGAGTTTATTGAGAGGCAGCAATTGCACTGCAGAACTAAGGCAACCTGAGATGCAGGCTGATGGTTTCAACCTTGTCGTTGGGGTACTCTGTTACAGGGCTTACAGACACGAAGATGGACAACTGAAAGTACTGTATAATTCACAACTGTCTTTGAGCCAACGCTTATATACAGACCTGGAAGCTATCTTTTATCATTTCTGCCTCAATAAGCCCCTCTTCACTGTACTGAAACTGCCTCTTCTTTATGTCAGAGGAACGGTTCCTTGGGCGTGTTTCCAAGCCTTGTCCAGGTATGACTCCTAGATTTGTAGTCAAGAAATCAAGAAATGAAATATTATGAGAGGAGAGAGAATATTTGATATAAAAAGAGACATTCTTTCATCTTTTCCACGAAAGCAATGTGAGGGCCTGGCAGATGATTCAGATTTCAGATGAGTTCTGGTAAATGAGAAGAGCATGGCTTACTAGCAACGGGTATAAGGTAACTGGGTGTTGGTGAGCTCCCTGTTTGTGTGGGCAGGAGTTCACATGTTTTTAAGGAAGAGGGGTATGTTGGGAGGATAGTGTATATATATACATGCCTGAATATAATACACATGGAAAATTCTGGTGTCAGGAGCAGCAGCTGGGAAGTATTTAATTCTCTGTTCTGTTCTCTTAGAGAGATGGAATAGGACTGAATAAAGAAGAAGGACTTGATAGGTTTGGAAAGCCACTTAACTAAGTGGGGAATTCTAAAAACGGTTTTCCTAAGGAAACTGGAGAAAGGAAGAGTTCTGTGTGAGCTGGGGAGAATCTGTTTTCTCTTCCTAGCATTTTCTTTTAAGTTCTGTTGAATGATTTATTGCTGGATCTGATAGGTTGCTCACTTTGTCAGCGTGCAGCTATTCACAGCTGTTAGACTTAAATTCACAGCTGTTAGACTTAAAGCATCTTGACGTTACATCTTGTGAGAGGGATTAAAGGAGAAGTGGATGAAGTTGCATGTGCATACACTGTATCACTTAAACCAATGAAATATATTCTGTTTTTTTTTTTTTTAATGAATACCGTATAGGATGAAAGTTGATCAAAATGAGAAGTACAGTAAAGGTGGGGCAGAGGCAGTCTCAGTGGATGCTCAACATAAATATGAGTCATGCACTAGAACCAGCATGCGTGAAGGGAGTCTGCTTCATTTGGCTCTTCATCCAGAGGCTAGAGAAGTTCAGCAGCTAATCATTTATCTCATAGCCAGTTCTAATGCCAGCAACATTCCTGGACTATTCCTGGTAGTTTTGTTACACTGCTAGCCTTCTTTATTGCTGCCAAATGCTAGCATAACTGAGCCGACCCAAATTTCGTCAATAGATACTTAAAGTTGTGTAGTTTTCCCCTGTAATCTTAGCTGTAGTGATTTGATTGCCATAAAGTTTTGTAAACTAATGAAATGTTACTGTCTGTCCGTAGGCTCAGTTCCCTGTGTCACAGTCAGACACTGAGGGATGTAATTCACGGGGATCTGCTGCCCTCGGCAGAAATGATCACAGTCTTGGGTCAGCAGTGTGGAGCTTCATTAACTGCTGAGGATCTCTTCACTCAGAAACCTCCTTTACTCTCGTTTTCCTCTGATGATTACACGCTACCAGGAAAGGTTAGCAGAGAGAAGAAGGCAGCATGTTCTTCATTGGACTGCTACAATGAGAAGTATGTGCAGTGGAAGAAGGCAATAGACAGAATGTCCTTTGAGAGGAACTATGTTAAGGTGAGCTGTTGTGCAGGTGGCAAGCCTAATAGCTACAGATTTTCATATCCTTAATGAAAACCTCCTTTTCCTGAAACATTAGACTTAAAAACTTCTCTAAGGTATTTCTAGGTATCGTACAAACATTATTAAAAAGTGCAGGGAAATTTTATTGTGCAGAAGTAACTGTTTCTCAAGGGGGAAAGCAAAAGAAATTAGAGGAGGTGCTGTGTGAGTGGTAAGGAAACTGGTCATTTAAAGGGTTTGCCATTTTCTTTGTCCCTTTCTTCTCCATCGCTCCCCCACCATGCTCCAGCCAGTTCCACAGCCTTCAGATGCTGTGTGGGGCCAGGCCAGCTAAGCCCATATACAAACTGCACTTCTTTATCTTGCCCTGCAAAATACTTGTGCTTAGACAGCCAGAGTGGTTGACTAAATAAAACCAGCAGCTGCAGACAGAGCTGAGCTTTAAAGAAATGTTGAAAAATTTTATTACCTCTTCTGGCTAGCTATGGGCAGCCATCTGCCTCTTCTGTTGCCTCAGGGATAACACATCGAAACCTCTCCTGTTTGTAAAGACATCTAAGAAGAGAGATGTTGCTTGGGAGCCTGGAGTGGTTTTTGGAGTCCCTTGCTTAGTTGAGGACTCCACCCATGGTTTGTGAAGTGTAGTTGTGAGTGGTTTTAATGCAAAGAGGTTTCCTTGACGTTGAAAGCTGTGCATCTTGGAGTTATTGAAAGACATTTAACCTCTAAATATTTCCATTTTCACTCTTAGTCTCTTGATAAAGGAGTATGTAGATGAGGCTTGAAAGGAAAATGATCCTAAGTAGCAGCTCCTGGTACCTGTGTGTGTAACATCAGTGGGGGATGCAGCAGCACTCTTAGGTCTGAACATTCTGTGTGGATGAAATGTAGGGTAATGTTTCTTGTTTGTTTGAAGTTTGCAGTCTGCCAGTATACGTGCTATAACCAGTTCTTATTTTACAAATGCTTTTGAATCAAGAGGGTAATAGAGGGACTGAGAAGCCCCCTATGGATCAGAAAATGAGAAATTCTTAATAGCAGGTTTGATTTAAAAAAATATTTTTGGTCTAAAACACTGAATGTGTTAGGGAGCTTTTAAACATTATCACAGGGAAGTGACATCCAAAATGGGATTCTGCTCTTTTGCTGTAGTTACCTGTTCTGGCACAGTCTGAACTCAAAGCCACAGCTAGGATGAACACAGTCAAATAGGGTTTGCAAGTGGATGAAAAGATACGAGGGTTTAATTGTGCTGTGTCAGCAGAGAAACTTGAGTTGTAACGAATATTGTTGCTCACGTAACTGTAATTGCTGGAGTGCTAATGGAATGGTAGAAATGACAAAACTGATCTTCATGTGATGAAGGAAGGCAGCAGCTCTCCAGAGCAGCGGTTTAGCTCTGAGCAGAAGTCGTTCTCTGCTGAGTGCCTGTCTGCAGGGCACGGCTGTTGGTCTCCCAGCACGTCGTGTGAGGCTGGAAGGAGGGACTGAGCTGTAGAAAAAACGATGCTGTTTCTTTTTAATGAAGTCTTTCTGTGGAGTGTTCTGTTAACAAAGAACACTAACTATTATATATATAAATACTTTTTCAATTTAGCATCTTTTCAAAGTTTTCTAATGTTTACAGTATTGTTTGCTTGTTTGATATTTTTCAATGGCACTCTAAATTCCCAATTCAGACAGAACTCGTGTAATCTCTCTTTGCAGGCTAACATTGATGCTGTACGCCACCCTAAAGGAAAGACGAGGAAGCCAAAGTTTCAAACTTTCAGGATTTTTCCTGCTGATGGCAAATCTGTTTATAACTACAGCTGTCAGAGCCTGAATTCTGCAGAACTTGCCAAGAAGTGTCTTTGCAAGGAAATGGCAAAGGTGAACGGAGACACGAAAATGGAAGACCTTGGCTTGTTGTATATAGTGCTAAAAAAGAGATGAATTAAATAGATCAACCTTGGTAACTTCTGTATGCGTGTGTAGGGTTGGCAGTCGGTACCCCAAAAGTGGTGTTCTTTCTTGCTGTGTAAAATTCTGCTCTTAACGTTGTCCTTTATGGTCAAGTTGTCTCATCTTCATGACTTGGCTCTAATTTTGACTGTGGACTTTGATAATGTAGAGGTCATAGTCCTGAGTGTCACACATTTGTAAGTGGGAGAATCTGAGTAATTGATTGCAAAGTCGATGTATGTGATACAAAGTCATTTGAAGAACACGTTTAAGAACATACTTGAGGAATCACATTTATCTGCTTTTCTTGGAATAGCTGGCTTCAATCTTAATAACAAATGTTGTTTTCCTGTTTGCTAATTATTGTAGCTCTGCAAAAAGTGGTCATGGTGTACCCACGAACACAGTATGAGCTAAAATTGCCTTTTTGCAGCCATAACTAAATGAAAATAATGTTCAAAATATTTCTTCCATTCTTGGATCATAGTAGAATGAAATGCAGAAATTATTTTTTGAGTATTTAATTCTTCTTAGTTCTTCTCCCTGTTCTTACTTAGTTCCTCTGTCTTAGTTCTTCTCATTTCGCTTTTCTCCCTGTGTAATTTTCATCTACGATTACTTCAAGTCTTAAGTAAGTAAATGGTGCTGGTTCTGTACCTTAGATTGTATTTTCCAAGGGAATGGTCTCTTCTCCCAGCAAAGGAAAGTTCAGGTTACCAAAAATGTCTACTTTTTTTCTGTTGTAGGAGCCAAAAACCAGGTTCACTTACTGTCAGGAGTATCTTTCAGCCACGTTTGACCCAACTGATGTGCTTGCTGCCTGTAAGAAGTCCTTTACGAAATCCAAGTGTGTGTGGCTGTCACCAGACGGGTTTAAGAGCAGTACTGAAAGCAGCCTGTACCCTCGGACACCTGATGAGGCACGTGTGGAGGAGTTAAGTGAGGTAACAAAACTTAAATGAATTGTGCACAGTGAACTGAAGCATTTTGGGCTTGAAAGAGGACAACTGCTTTAGCACTTGGAATTCTGTGGGGCACAGCCCAGGGAAGCTCTTCTGAGGCTGACACCTGTATGTGCAGTTCAGGTATACCAGAACCCAGGTGATGCTTTGTTTGGATACACAAATTGTGCTCTGAGCATGTACAGAAAACCTGTTTGCCAATATTAACTGGTTTTTAATAATAATGGATTACATCATATTTTGTTTTACATGTACAAGTGGGGAACCAGCATCAAAAATTTGTAATGTTGCATCCTATGATGGATGGGTTCCAGGCTGTTCTTCATGAATTGCCGATCTCACGTGGCCTTCCTTCATGCTTCCAAATTCCCTCCCTACTTATTTTTCCTCCATTTTTTATTTATGGCTTGTAGTTGCAGTTTTATGATGTGTTTTCTATCGGTTTCTTGCTTCCCTGTGTCCTCCCTTTCTTCTCCCTTTTATTCTTTACTATTGAACTTCTTGGTTTCTGCCATTTTCCTGCCTCATCAGCTTGGCAAGCTCACTCTTCCCTATTTTGAACAGTCTTCAGCATTGTGCACACCCAGGCACTTGTGGTGTACTGTTAGGAAGATGATTTGTATGTTACTAGAATTGACAAGGTAAGGAAATAAAGGGAACAGAACGGATTTTGTGTGTGTGCAGGATCAGTGAATTTTGCCAAATTAATTGGATGCAGTAAGAGCACGCATTGGAGTGGGCTGACCACTTGGAGGCTTGTCACCTTTCAAAAATTCCAGCTTGTGAGAATGTGTAGTTCATTTAATTTTCAGACTTTATTTACCTTTTTTTTGTCTACAAATCAAAATAATTTCTCAAAAAGATTAGAGCATAACTGAAGTGCAATAGTGAAGCAGAGTGCTTTCTTGTAGTGCATGATGCTGAAGAATGCCCCTTCTCCTGAAGGGGAGAGAAGAGTCCCTGATGGAGAGTAGCAGAAGCAAGTTGGTGCAGTGCCATTTTTGTTGCCTTTAGTTGAAGAGACCAAACAGAGGAGGGGAGCTAAGCTCAGACTTGACAAGCTGATAAAAGGGGCAGCAAAAGGGCCAGCAGGCTTCTTACAGGGGTTCAAATTTAATTTAGAAATGGCAGGAGAGCGCTCTGTGTGCTGACATGAAGCCGCTGCCGTCACGAGACAGATGGAGCTGGGACAAACAGCACGTGGGTTTTGATCTCTGCAGGAAGCCACCTGCACGCTCGGTGACAGCAGCCCCCCTGGCAGGTAACGTGTTGCTACGTTAGCTGGTAACGAAACCTCTAACGTGGAGCTCTGACATACGGTCCTGAAGCTTGTTCAGCTCTGCCACAAGAAGAGGAGCATGAATGCAAAGAGCTTTATCACAGGGCATCAATGAACAGCAAAACTCCACACTTGAGCATGTGAAAAATCATAGAATGATAGACCTTGACCGTACTCCCATTTTACCCTTCCAGTTGTTTAACTCCTTAGCATTAGTTCCTTTGTCTGCAGTATGACACGGCAGGAAGGCACTTAGAGCGCTCTTGGCTCACCCTTCTGTAAAAGTAGCTCTGTTGGCTGCCTGCTCTTCCTTTGTGTGAATTGGTAGCAATTAGCTTGTGTTGCTTCTCAGGCCAGACAAAGAGCTGCATCACCCACTGCAAGTAATGCCAGCAGGTGAGTGCAGAGGGGGGCCAGGAGGAGCCGGTTCGAGCCGCGTGCTGTCAGCACAGCAGCCGGTGGCACGTGCCTTGGTGAGGTGCTCGGTGTACGTATGCACATGTTCTCCATAAATAGTACAAGAAGAAGTTGCATTTAATTCTGATACGGCATTTTTAAAAGTTTGCTGTGTGTTTCTTTTGCCAGAACCTTGTGAGACTCACAGGAATGTTTAAGGGAAGAAAATAATAGATTTATTGTGATTCCTAAAATTATTTATCTTGTACAATTTCTCTGCTGGCACGTTATCCTGTAAGTTGCACAACACTTGATTAGTGCACTTCTCAGTTGCTTCTTACAGAGCAATGCTTCTGGAAGTAGGCAGGATTAATTCGTCCATTCATGGAACCTACAAGACCATGAAGTGTCGTTGCTGTGAGGCACCAGCCTTTGCTCTAACACCGGCATCATCTGTTCTGGTCGATTCCTTGTGAGGAAGCAATAGCAGGCTTTTAGCATCCTTATTCCAACTGTCTTATCTTTTCCACCTGACTGCTTTCTGGTGCCTGGGTGTTTGGATTTCTTTTTTCCCCCAGTCTCTTTTGGCCTGGTGAAGGGGTTACTCAGTTTGTGCAAACTGCATTGGGTGATACCAAGCTGAAAGTTCACCTGTGCTCTGCAGCAGCCGAGTTGTGCACACGGGGGCCGGGAGCCAGTTCTCAGCTACGGAACCTCCAAGGACTTGTGAAGGACAAGCCGCGGCAGTTCTCAGTCGGGAAGCCAGGACTCATTCTGAAGGTAAGGGGTAGCTATCTTTGGGTGCTGATCTTGGCACCTGCCTTTGTAGCAGCAGCAGCGCTGTGCTCTGTGGCAGGCAGATGTATTGTGCTACATTAAGCATACTTTTTGAAGTACAAATACTAACTTGATGGTGATATGAAGTGGTTGACTCAGACTTATCAAAGTCTTAGAAAAATATTGGACAGGGCACAAAATTATTATATTTATTTCTTATTTCTTTCCTTCAGTGGTCAGAGATAATGGAGTACAGGGGAGGAGTTCTGTTCAGTTAACTAACTCGCAGTGTGTCAGTGTGCAGGGGGTGAGAAAGGAAGAATTTTTGACCAGCTGGCTTAGCAGCTTTAAAAAAGAGATTGTGCGGTCCCCTAAAGAAATCTGGGGGTGAAGGGACTTGTATTGGCTGCAAGCGAAGCGTCTCACCCTGTGCTTGATTGCCATGGTGCTGTACAGGCTTCCTGAGCACCGCAGTCAGCCTGGCGGTGCAGAAATCCCACACAGACACCTCTGCTTTGGAAGACAAAAAGATTTGTGCTCATTAATATGAAAAGCTGTGTGGGTGGCCTGCACCTGACTGTTCTTGTGTTGGCTGGGTCATAGTCAGTGCTTGCACATAAATGAATGACCCAAACACCGAGTATGAGTAAAAGCTGATTTTGGTCAATGGAAATGAAATGCTCTGCTGGCTACAAATGCTCTCGGAACACAAACACAGTAACTATGAGAACCATGACAAAAGCAGAGATAACCCTTCCCCCCCTTTTTTTTAAAGAAAAAAATACTCTATATGTGCTAGTTCTTGTATTCAGCGGACACTTAGCAGCAAGATATCTGTCCTCAGTTCAGTGTCAGCTTTGAAGTGAACTCTGCTTTGTGCTCTGCCTTCTGTTTTGGTTTGGCTCTTTGAAATGTGTCCCTCTTGGACTCTGCTTGTTTTCTGTAATTTTAATACACAGCCTTTTTTGTTAGATTGCATATTATTTCAGTATTACTAGTTTATTATATAACTTACAGCTTGCACCTTATGACATCATATTTGGTATCAAACTTTTGGCCATCCTATCCCAAGTTTTTTAAACACATTTCAAGGTTTCCTGCTGTAGCCCAGAGGAAGCCGTTTCTGTCTTGTGTCACCAAATCATTGACTGATTTGTGAAGACACCTCTCTGTGAAGGAGATGTTACATGCAATACCTACCCGTGGTCTACTTTGTGAGAAACAAGCTGGGAGGGAGAGGGTAAGACAGAAGGGGAAGGAAACCGTCCATAACCAACCATGTTTTCTTGTCCCAGCCCATGGCAGCCCTGTCGGTGCTGGCCAGCCAACCCTCTCAGAACATTGCAGATGTCCTGCTGGAGAAGAAGCGGCTGTAGTGGCTTTGTACCAGGTCCTGAAGACCACTGCAGCCTGAAGTTGAACATTATCCCCATCACAACAGAGAGCGTAAGAAATTTGAAAAACTGAACGGTGCCGATTTCCAGTAAGATAACCTAATTGTTTGGAATAGCTAATTGCAAAAAGGGGGGTGGGGGGGGACGGGGCTACTCTGTTAAAGGCTCCCAAAACTATTGATGTGGTGCATGTCAGGAGTTACAGGCATTACAATGGTAAATTACTTGATGAATTTTTTTTTTTTAGGGTGTATCTAAATGAAATCAGTTATGGGGGAGACACGTCTAGGTGTTCTGAGGAGGTTGTCCTTTCAAGTCTAAATCCTGTTACAAAGGGGTCACGTTTACCACTGGTGCTGGTTTGCAGTGGGTGTCATGGTGCTTCAGCTGTCCCAGATTGAGCTTTGCACAGTACTGGTACGAGCGACTGGCACTTCAGCTGCGTGTCTGACCTTACGTTGGTTGGAGGATGTGGTCTGCAGCCTTTCTAGTCTAAGAAATACAGAGATGTTCTTTCTGAACGATTTTACCTTTTTGGGTTAGTTAACTTGCTAGAAACTTGAGGAAATTTCTTGTTGTTTGGACTTCCTAAACTATATCAGACAGCAAATCTAGCATTAGCAGGAAATTTTTAGTTACTATCATCTCAACTACATATGAAGGAATGTAAAGTGGTTTAATGGTGTACTATTTCTTATTGCGGGAAATCATTTTTTTTTGTCCCTTATTTTGCAATCAGATCTTCTAAGATACTGCCATGTGTCATTTACTTGCTCAGTTCTTGCAGAATAGCACTCTTCCAGAATCCTGTGCTTGATTATCAGTCATGCTTAACGAGGTCAGGCTTCAGCCTTTTCAGTGCCAACTTGTGAAACAATGGCTCGTTAGCTGTTATGTTGAACCTGATCTTCTGGTAGGTTAAACAGTACATCTGAAGAGTGGAGCAACAAGAATGAGGTGACATGGTCACAGTAACCACTACGTGGGGCAAGCTCATTGGCTATCACAGTAAATTGAACAGATTCAGTGGAATTTAGCAAACCTCTTAATTTGTGTTGTAATTACTCTCATTTAGAAACTTGTGGATTAAAGAGATGCAGCTTAATCTTAGTCCTTTTCCATTCCAGTTTCCTTTGCTATAACCAATCAATTTACAAGAGTGACCACGAAGAAGGAGCAGGAGGAGGCACTGCTGCCATCTGCCCATGACAGGAAGACCCTCTCCAGCATGATATGCCTGAGTCAACAGTTAGTCTGGATACAAGTAAAAGCACTCTGAGCCTAAAATAATTGCCTTGTTAATGAAATCTGGCTGGCAAAATATCTATCATCTAACTGTTTGTGTGTTGCAGGATAAAACTGATGTGCTGAGCTAATAGAGAGGTAACTAAATTAACATTTGATGTTACCAAGAGGGTAGGGGAAAGATGTGTACATTGTCAAGTCTGAAAAAGTTTATGAAAAATCTATTGTCCCATGACATTTTTTTTTTTTTTTTTTTTTTTTAGCAAAGATGATGATAGTTCTTCTTTCTTGAAATAAATTGCTAGAAAAAAAAATGGGCTACAGAACATAAAGTTCTGATTAAATATGGGAAAAAATTTCTAAATGAGGGTAGAGGACTCAAAAGTGGCATGGACAAGGCAACGATGATCGTGGTTGGCCCTGCTAAGCTCCTGAGGTCCCTTCCAAACTACGTGGTCCTGGTTCTCCAAATCATTCAGTGCTTATCTAAAAGGTAAGGAAATAGTGGATTTAAGCTTAAAGATGCAAAAGTCCACATCCTCTTCCTGGGAAAATGTATCTCAATCTGACTCTCAGTAGTTTTTTTTAGCATCAAAGGAAACAGGCGTACATCTATAAAGATAACTTGAGAATGACATAAAATTTATTTATCCTCTTTATATAAAGGTTTTTTTTTTTTTTACACAGATACAGCTAACTACATTTGGTATACTCAGGAAGTTGTTATTTTTTAAGGTGTCAGATACTTCATCTGCAGAAAATGAGTTGCTGTTCATTTTACATTCATCAATATTTGTTGTCAGTGAAGTAATTAGAACGTCCTGTCCAGTGGATGTGAACAGATGTAAGCTCTCTTTTCCAGCACCTGCTTTGCAGCTTTTTTAATAGAGTCATCCAGATTTTCATCCGCATCTGTGGAAAAGCAAAAGGAAAGTTAACTGGAGTACAGTGAACAGCTTCTCTACATTTCTTTCAGAAAGGATTTTAGAATACAAATTCAAGTATCTGAACTCCAGGGCAGCAATTTTCAGTGTCGTCTTAAAAGATTCTGATACTGCAGGCAGAATAGTTCAGTGTAAACTCCTAACTGGTTAATAGTTTGAGGGATAGGTCAGATACCTGTCTTACCTTCTTTGCAGCAGTATTTGCAAACTATTGATAAATTTTGTATTCTTCCACAGTTGAAAAAACAGTATCTCTGCAAGTTTTTTTTAGCTATGATGAAAGAGCAGAGACTATTCCACTGGGACCAGTTCTGTTCCTCATCCTAACTAAAGGCAGAGCAGAACTGTTCTGTTGGTCATATCAAAAATTCCTACTTTTGTTTAGAGTCTGAAAGCCATACAGTATAAAAAATACTTTATTTTATAGAGCTTACATTTCTGTAATTGAGCCATGGCGTAATTATTCTTGAAATATGCTTCTGTGCAGAAAATATTTGTAAGAAGCACCTGCAAAAAGAGCAGTAAAATTAGAACTAGTAAATTACTTTCATAAACAAAACAAAAAACCATTGGTTTAAGCTTCTGCATGTCTAGCTTTATATCTTTACATATGGAGTCCTGAAAGACAGTGACGTATGCTGCAAGCTTACTTATTTATTTCCCACGGCTACTGAGTCTCAGTGTTGGGATGACGCCTCACTGATACTGACCAGATGACATTTGTGGCAGTAAATCCAGGAGGGGGTTACACACAAAATATGAAGACCACCAAGGACTGAATTTAATCTCACAATTAATTGTAGCAAACTTGCTTGCCATGTAGCATAATTGTAACCACAAAACCTTAAATGAGCTACTATATAATCACCTGTCAAGTCTCATTATACTGTCAAGACATTTAGTGACAAAATGTTGTTATACATTATTAATTGGTAATATGGAAAGAGTTTGGGAAGGACAGCATGATATTAGCAGGTTTAAGAGAACACACAAATTCCTAATCCATTCATAAATGTGTAGATGTTAAAATATTTTAAATACTTTGACAATATTTCAGAAAACCAGAGAGGTAATTGGTGTGGTTATGGCATTCTCGCACCAATCAGTACAGAAACAAACTGATTGCAGTTTCAGTTTTATGGGAGTTTGTTTGCTGCAGCAGATACACATTCTTAACAAATACACAACGCAGTTTTAGTGTACTGAAAGCTATTTGTCACTGAGGTTATGCAAAGTCTGAGACATGAACACGCAACGTCGACAGTTCAGCACACTTTTAGAACAGCATCATGCTTGTGTAG
This sequence comes from Penelope pileata, assembly GCA_013396635.1. Classification (NCBI taxonomy): domain Eukaryota; kingdom Metazoa; phylum Chordata; class Aves; order Galliformes; family Cracidae; genus Penelope; species Penelope pileata. Next base: position 91,847 of record WBMW01001486.1, on the reverse strand, counting down.
CAAAGAATGCAAGCGTATTTCACAGGTGAGGGGAAAGCTGGCTAGTCAGGGCAAAGGCAGCTGATTTTAGACTTGTAAAAATTATCCAGGCTGTAATACCTCAAAGAAAAGGCTGAGGATACACACAATGACTCTTACTCATAAAACATGTAACTAGGCTGAATGGCTGTAAATGCTGATTTATAAGTGGCATGATCCATGGAATGTGGGTGTTAAATGGCTGTGACTGATACTGAAGGACACTTACTTCGTGGTCGTGGTTTCTTAGGCCAATACTGATGGACCGGCTCGCTCTGGAAAGAGCTGCTGTCATGGCGTACAAATTAATAACTATATCCGCCACTCTCTTCAGAACCAACTGCTCATCCACTATTGTCTAGAAGAACAGAAATGATTAGCTGTACATTTTAATCAAATTATTTTTTTCCATACCTTTTGTATCTATGTTCATACTTATTTAGCATAGACAGGTAAGTCACTACCTAGAATTTCTACCTCTACTCAGTCAGTATATTTTGGATTACAACTATGTTCCACCTTTTACAGTCTTTCTGGCTGCAGCCAGAAACTGCTTTGGTAAGTGCTAAAATCACAGAAATGAAAGTACCAAAAAATACTAAGCCTACCCCAAAAATCTGTTAAGGCTGAATGCTCCATGGCACAGTCAGATAAACATTCTCAGAACGCATCAGGTAACTCATAAATCTAGAGAGTATCCTATCATATCTCTTTTAATTTAGCTAAGCCACTTTGCATGGCATAATTGTAGATGCATTTACTGTAGAATATGAATGGATAAGCAGAATTCAAAATGTGCTGGTATAGCTCTTCATTTGGGAAACGGGAAACAGGTTTCAGCAGCTGCTTACAGCAGCATACATGAAATAGTGACAGCAGCAGGCAGGATTTGTGCTTACAGAGATAGAAGAAAACATATTTCACAGAGATTGCTTTAAAAAAAAAAAATAAATGGAAATAAAAATAAACATAAGTTGGCCATTACATCAAGTTAGTGCAGAATTTCACCGGATACCACTTGTGCAAAGGAAATCCTGGCTCTTGCCATACACACTCCACTCTAGATTCCAATGAGGTCAGCTTGGTTGAGGAAAAACTCAGAACTTGAAGGTAACAAAAAATATTACTGTTACCTTGCCAAACCTACTTAGTAGGCCTCTCACTGTAGTTCCAAAATAATAAACGTTTTCCTCAAGTTTTTTGCCACTGTCCTATAAAATAAAACAGAAAATACGTATTAAAAATATTAAGTACATTCAAACAACTTGAAAAGTCTCCTGAGGTAAAAAACAAACCTGACACCATGAGCTCCTTGCCACAAATGGGACATTCAGGTAACCGACATGCTGGGAAGTACAAGCTACTCCTATGCTGCCCAGCCAATAACCCAGACTGTGGGCTTGGATGAGGCTCTATCTGCTGCATGAGAAAGCGGTCCTCTCTGCACAGCGCTGGGTGTCTGTGCTCTGGCTGCAGGAGGCCAGTAGCTCTTGTTATTTTATTAGGCAAAAATCAAATTACAGGTCTCAACCACAGCACAAAAGTAATTTATCCATTTTATTTATTTAAACTTAGCCAAGACTGAAGTTTAGCAGAACAATGTAAGAGGTCCAGAATTGATTCAGAGGGATTAAAATGAAGTAACACTGTATGCCAAATGGGACAACCAACAGGCAACTCTGTAGAGACCCTGAGCTATGTGTGCCCCACCACAAGAAAGAGCCCCCTTCCCCCACCATGGAAAATGTCCATTCAGTGCTAAATTTGATTACCAACTTCAAGTCAGTGACTACACTTCCCTGTTAAGACAATCATTCACCATTTTACATCTCCCCAGCTGTAACATACAGAAACTTCGCCTATATACCTAAAAGGAATGGGATTATATAGGACATCATTGAATCTTTTCTCAGGGGAATAGCACTGCTCAGCTGCATTCCTATTATCTTGAAACCCAACTACTATTTAATTTTTCTCTTGGCAAGTACAAGTACCCTGTTCTTAATACTTGCTCAGTTAAAAGCCAGTTAAAGCACTGTACTTTTGCTACAACATACATTAAGATGTTCTGGACTTTGCATTTGGTAACTTTTCAGTATAGTCTTCTTCATGCTTACACAAATAATAGTCTGAAGACTTTCTGAAGACTTTTTATGTGCCTTCTGCACAACAAACCTAGTTGTTATTTCGCATGCCACTTCTTGTTAGAAAAACCCTCAGAATCAGGACTATGAGCTACTACCAATATTTTCAAATTCTGGTGGTAAGGGATAGAAAAATTTCCAGTGTCGCATTTGGCTTTTAGTAATTCTTAAATGCAACTAATTCATTCCAGTGGTTCTTGTAACATGAATGGGGTTGGTATGTGGGTTTGAGGTATTCAGAGGAAACTGCAGTGCAGGGTATGAAGTAGGTCAGCATTCCTGCAGTTAAAGCAACCCACCCACCTGAGCTGGCAGCACTGCCGAACATGATTTACCTGAGGTAAAAGCAGGTACCATGTTAAGCTCCCTCAGGTGAACAGAACTGTATTAGCAAATCCTGGCAAATCCTCTTACCTGTGTACTCAAAATAGCTGACCTAGAGGGCATGTATACTGACAGAAAGTCATTTTGTTACCGTTCTTCAGATCACTAAAAACACCATAAGAAGAACGTTATCTTACCTTTTTTTCTAACAACCCTAAAAACAAAACCACAAACACCTTTTTCCTTCTTGGTCCTAAGAATTAAGTGATTAAGCATATGTATATACATTTCACCAAAATTCCTAGTTACAACCATGTTACTGTGAAACTGGAAAAAAAAGAATACTGTGTTTTCTAACTGNCTGAGGTAAAAGCAGGCACCATGTTAAGCTCCCTCAGGTGAACAGAACAGTATTAGCAAATCCTGGCAAATCGTCTTACCTGTGTACTCAAAATAGCTGACCTAGAGGGCATGTATACTGACAGAAAGTCATTTTGTTACCGTTCTTCAGATCACTAAAAACACCATAAGAAGAACATATCTTTCACCTTTTTTTCTAACAACCCTAAAAAGAAAACAAAACCACAAACACCTTTTTCCTTCTTGGTCCTAAGAATTAAGTGATTAAGCATAGGTATATACAGTTCACCAAAATTCCTAGTTACAACCATGTTACTGTGAAACTGGAAAAAAAAGAATACTGTGTTTTCTAACTGAGCTCATTATGTGGGGCAGCAACAGACTGTTTCAAGGAAAGACTTTACTAATAGGAAGGGCAAATTTCTATAAATTACTTAAATGGATATAAACCTGGATTGGGCATAAATATGGAGTTGAAACATTCATCAACAGTCCTGGAAATAATACAAACATTGCTTAAATGTGCAGATCTCACCATTTCTGAGCATACACTTTTTGTTTTGCATAAACAGAACTCAAAGCTGTGACAAGCTGAGAAGGGAATCAAGCATCCAAGACCAGTGTCTGGCTCTTACCTGGAGGCTGGGATGCACCAGTCCACCGCGTTCACCAATTATCCCATAGTCCACTTTTCTGCCCATTGAGTCCCGTAATTTGTTTAGAAACTCCTCCAGTGCCACCCCTACATTTCCTTTCTTGATTTGTCTAAAATGTTGGGTAAAAAACAGCCGTTAAAATACATTTGCTGGTTTTCAAGGGAAGTTTCAGGAGAATCAGATATTTAAAAGTTCTAAATGCTTTATCAAAATACCTGCAGTTTATGTAGTCTTTTGATCCATTTTACTGTGAAGTCTGGGGAACTACACAGCCTTAGAAGTATTCAGCATGGTTCATACTCAGCTCCTCTTGAAAATACAGTAAATTACAGAGAGACCAGTACCTATACTCAATATGTATGATATAGTTGTCTTGCCAGTAACACTTTGTTATAAAATCTTAAGTCATTAGATTTTAATTACTGGTCTTATAATTTTACACGAGCTGGAATTGTAAGGTAAGATAAAATTGGCCAAGATTCCTAAATATATAAAACATTGCCAACTAAAAAAAAAACCTACAAATTGAACTGCCTTTCAGACAATATATTTAGAAATACAGTAGTTCTTTTCCTATATTCCCCCTTATGTATAATTAAACAACAATTATCACTGTTGAGTTCGTTAAAAACTATATTAGCAATGAATCAGAACGTACTTAATTTTTTCNTTTTAAGCATGTGTATGATTTTGAAAAGAGGTTCTTTTGGTAGCTGTTTACTTACATAAAGTTTACAATATTAAGGAATATTTTCTAAGCAGCTCTCCTGGCAAATCTTCCCTTTCTAATGCTCCATTGTTTCATTATTACAAGAAGTTGAACCCATTACTAGACATGCATATGTAACAGAACCAAAAAGAAACCAGACTAAATGCATTTAGATGAAAAAAAAAAAAGTATGTATTTTCCCAGTAAAGGAATATTTAAGTAGCTGTAAGACTGTTCAATATGGCTGTTTGGAAAGCAAACAAAAGCTGATCAGGAAGTAGAGATGAGACTGTACAAGTCTGATGTCCAGGAATCTTAATACAGAGGGCTGAAAAATAACTTCAGAAAACTGTTAGAATTAGTGAGAAAATGAACTGAATTTCACAGGAATTTGTTTGGTTTTGAAACAAGACTTCCTGCAGCCTGTCCAGCATAGGATGCTGTTGTTACAGGTTGGCAGGTTTTGCTCTTCAGTCAGCATTGGAATTGAGTCTTTGTAGTTATGTGAGATAAACACACAAATATTTGCAAGATCAGTTAGGGGATGGGTATATACCAAACTGTTTGAAAATTCTTGCTTGCATGAACTTGCAGTGGAGATCTTCGCTGTCCTGACAACAGCAAGTAAGTAAGCATTTCTAAATGGTCTCCCCAAGAAAAAAGCAAGTGAATCAGATGTACAGTGGGAACAATGGAGAAATAAACTTCACAGCCAACATTTTTTGTGAAATAAATGCACATCAACAAAAAAACTTGTAAATTAATCATCTGTGAGTTTCCCTACTTTGCTTGTAAGAAGCACATGAGAGGAAAGGCTGCTCAACCTCAGTACCAACAGAGCAGCTTAAACATGAGAACTGTAAAATCCGATTAGGGAAGTTGTGGGGGGGGGGAAAAAAAAAATCACATTTTGCCTATACCTCTTACCAAATACTATTGCATATATTAGATGCATGAGAATCAAAGCAGCAAAATCTTTTCAAAATATGCTTGATAGAAAGTGAGAACACCAGTTTGATTCTCATGAGGCTCTTGCTCGAGCATGTACTCTGATTTCATCATGATGCATCTCATGCAACTGCAACTATTTGCTGAACATACATACACTGATTTACGTTTGTCAGCTAAAATAGTTTTGAACTTCTACATTAAACTGGTTTTAAAAATTTAGAATTCCTTGGCTTGTTCAAAATTACAGCAAACCCAAAGCATGAAGTGGGACTTTATGCTCGTGACAGCGTATTTGAAACAGGTGTGTATTCTGTTCAAAACACTGGGACAGTTTCTGAACATGTAAGAGGAACTAATGCATTACATCACCAGGACACGTTTCTTTCCAGAGACAAAGCTAATGTCAGTTCCTAGTGAAGCTCACACTTTGTGGTTAATGTAAAAAATGCATCATCTTTGAGTTTATTATAGGAAAATAGTATCTATATCACCACAGAAAACCAGATCAGCTCTTCAGGCTTATTCCAACCACTACAGACTTCACAACTAACTGAACGGCGGCCTATTTAAATGAGCACTGTGCTGGATTCGTTTCACCTCAGGTTTACAGAGGTGAGCGTGTTTTTTTCTCAGTTCACAATCAAACAGTCTGTTCACACTTGCCTCAAAAATCAGCAGGATCCTGGTGTCTCGGAGATAGCGCTCGTAGGGATAATCCTTCATATAGCCAAGGCCTCCAAGAATTTGCAGCGCCTCACTTACACAAGCCCACGCGCCTTCGGAACTGAACACCTGCCATCAGATAGCACTCAGTCACCACGGGTCCCACAGGAACTACAGATGACACAGCTTTGTTACTATACCCCAAGTTAAAACAGCAAATAAGGCTGAATTTGGAAGGGCTGTATCTATGTATAACATTACTGCAGTATTTTGTAGTGCTTTTAATTTTGTTTACAAAGCTTTCCTGAAATAGTCTCCTTATGCCCCAGGGTGTCAAACTGAAAAGGTACTTGAAAAAATGAGCATCTCATATTTGCAATCCCCAGAAACTTCTCTATAAGGAAATGTTTCCATGAGAATCAGAGCCACAACCTGAAAGAACAAATGTAGCTGGTGGTTCTGAGTACATCAGCCAGATCCACAGGACCATGGGTTCTTCCAAACTTACCACGGAATAAGGGACCATTCCTGGGAGCTGAAAACCTGTGAGTTCTCTTCAAGGCTGCCTGGCCAGCCAGCAGCATCCATGCCCCAGCCTGCACACTGCAGAAGTGCCTTAAATACCACGCTCCTTCAGAGAAGGCCTGACTCTCACTGTGTTTTGCTTTGTTTGATTCTGTGCCCCAGCCAGGACAGAAGCTCCCTAACCAGGTCTGCAGCTGGAAATAGAACTGTTAAGCACTATTTTCATTGTGTGAGAATTCAAGAGGACCACAATATTCCAAACCTGTTGTATGCAATTTTTATTTTGTGTGGGGACACAAGCCTGAATCTAAGGTAAACTGTAACATATGAAAAATAAACAGAAATGTCTTTTTTAATTTTAAATCTAGCTGAAGTTTTTGTATGCATGTCTAAAAGCAGTACCTGAGCCTCTAAGCAATTTGTAATGTTGACTTTATTAGCTTGAAGCTGAACACAAGTCTTGCAGTAAGATTAATTACCTTGACCATGGCTGCCTCCACAGAGCAATCTGGAAAGCCCGGCCTGTCCATCATGCCTGCGGTGAGGTAAGCCATGCTCTCCATGACGTACGCTTTCACAGCCATGAGGGTAAACTTCTCCTGTCAGATAGTGATAAGAGGAACCATACATTAATTCAGATGCAGAACACTGTAGCCAAGCTTCCTATAAAATAATTTTGAAACTGAAGAATATAACTGATGTTCATGTTTTAATGTGTTATCAAATAATAATTAAATTACTACTGCAAAGCACTCATGAAAATCTTAAAAAGTCCTTGATATATTTGTCATGTAAAGATCATGTAAAAGATCAGTGTACACATCTACACTGAATTTGCACAAATTTGATACCGCTACCATTTTTTTTTTTTTTATATCTAGTACACCCAAAAGAACCTCAATACAGTCTACATCCTAGCACTTAGTCCACCCAAAGCACAGAGATGGAGAGTTTCCATTTTTTTAATTACCTGAATTAATCCAAATTCACTCAGTTTCTTATTGAATTGTTTCCTGGTACAAGCATACTCCGCTGTCATTTCTTTAAAAAAATAAAATTCAAAACAGCATTACTATTACAACTGTGACATGTTCCCTGCTGTGTGGAAATAACAGTATCTTTCTATTGACTGATCAACGCCTACTGCTTCAGCAATAGTACATTGTGAAAAGCACCCTCAGAGTAACTGTCACGGGCTCTGGGAGTACTGTGCCAAAGGCTTTTAAACAAGAATCAGAAGCGTGAACCTGTACTCTCGGAGGAAGCATGTTTTAATGCCAATTAATTACTTTTTTGAGAGATGCAGTTAGTACTTTGGGTAACTACTGGTAGAAGTCAATTTTAGTACTTATTAGTGTCTGTAAGCTTTGAACAAGACTGAAATTTTAAAAGAGACTGTACCATCAAACATATGCTATGTGCTACTCTGTTGTTAGTAAATTTTTTTTTTTTTTTACCCTCAATGAATTTAAGAAGCAACAACCTTCCACTACTGTATGAATTGAAAAATCTTCACAGGTGTTCACAGGTTTTTAAACAAAATTTTAAATAAAAATGTGTTTTGAAGATGTCGAAGCGTGTGATGACTGGCAATAGTGATGTTCTGATCAAGACCAGTGTTCCTGTACTGAATTAGCACTATTATATACCTTATGCAGATCAGATATACATTTTTTAAATGGTATCCAGTAATCCAGAACAGCTAATTCACCCACCTATCAATCTTTTAATCATTCCAGCAGATGCACTGCCCATGCTGAATCTTCCGCTGTTTAGGATATTCATGGCAACCTGCGAAAAGAAATGAGCATTTTTTTAGGCAATGTTTCTTCCACTTTTGCTGCTGTCTGGCTTCACGTTTTTAGTGCTTTCCTGGATTTCATTCATCACCAGTGCATACCCTTCCTGTCCTGTGACACCAGTCCCTCATGTTGGTCAGCGCAGCACTCAGCATCCCAACAGGAATGCTTTAAAACCAGGCATTTAAGCCAACAGAACTTCATACATTAAATAGTTTTCTCATACTGATACAGTTATTCATTATGCAGTTCTATCTGTACTGAAAAATGGATGTGAAAAGGTACAGGACTTCAGAGGGCTGAGTTGGAGGGAACAGCCCAGAAACAAAGTCCCTGGACACAGAAAATGTATGTTAGCTCTGCTGCCCACAGGAGGAAGTTGCACGTGTTTATGCTGATGCTGCAGCTCATCTCTATCATTACAAGTAAGAAAAGCAGAAATTCTAGCTAGAAGCACAAATATGGATTTAATTTTTCACTCTATATCCAATTGTCTCATTTAAGTCTTACTCTTGGGCAGAACATCCACCCAAGAAAAGCTCTTAAAATTCTTTTCAAGGAGTCATCCTGAAGGTAAGCTGACAGGTCTATGCTTCCGTTTGGCAGTGGCTGGTACTACCAACAAGGAAACTTCAGTACAGCTAAAAAAAAAAAAAAAAGAATAAATCTCCTTCTGACCTTTAGAAATTATTATTACCAGCTCCTCCTTACCTTAAATCCGCCTCCAACTTCTCCAATTACATTCTCTATAGGCACTTTTGTGTTTTCAAAATGCACTTCACAGGCTGAAACACAGAGTTAATAGCTGTTGAATTATAAAGCAAAAATATTAAAAGACATTCAGGAACATAACTGACTTCTGTAACAAAAAGAAAAGTTTTCCTGATGTACTGTGAATGACGGAATTATGGAAACTTTGCCAAAGGGGTCTGAATTTGGGAAAAGACTGTGGCTGACATCAGTTACTGATGTAAAATATTCAAACTATAATTAATGTATGTTGCATAAACAGAGCACTGTACAGTTTTGACTATTTTATGGAACTGATACAGCAATCAAGTCCACATGATGGGTTGTGAAAAACTGCCCTCATCAGTAAGATAAAGAAAAGCTTATGCAAACGTACCGCTAGATTGAAGTTACTTGGTTACTCAATCTTCTGAGCAATTTCCCTGTATGAAAGTGCAGCTGCAGGTGTGCAGAAAAGGATTCTGCAACACGGATTTCTTATCCTACCTCTACCTACCTAGAGCTAGGTGAAGAAACATGAAGCGTACACTGTTACATGGAAAATATAGTTGCCCTTGAATTCAGATGATCTAAACCAAATAAAACAAAATACCAGAGCGATTTCTGTTAACAAGTTTAAACGATTCTTACTGTTGGATCCTCGAATGCCTAACTTATCCTCAGGCTTCCCATGCGTGACTCCACCAAAATCTCGCTCTACGATGAAAGCAGTAATTTTGTCTTTCACTTGTCCATCTTTATCAACAACCTCTGTCCGAGCAAACACTGTGAAAATATTAGCGATGCCGCCATTGGATATCCAGACCTGTTTTGAGAGAGGAAAGAAATATATTCATTCTGACTTTGTTACCACTGCTCTTAATTGGTTTGTAATAGTGTCAGCAAAGAATGGAGTGATCAAAAATTGTTTCTTCCCTTAAAATCTAACGAGTGTCCTGCTACTGATTTTGCCTCTTGTGAACCTGTTTCCAAGAAAAGTTGATCAGAGAATGGTAAGTTTAGAGCACCTATAAAAATAATTTGTAATATAGATTTGAATTAAATTGAAATCTACACAGCATTTTCACAAAAGCTGCTACTTATGGCACTTGAGGGGTACAAGAGCAATACAGACTCCAGACCTACTTTGCCCAATATAATTTCTCCTTTGATGAAAAATACTACGTACTAGGTCACAGATTTGTGTCATGTCATAGGCAAACAGATCAAAAATGTCAATTACTGTTGAATCCAGTACATCATGCATGTGCATCTTCAAGAGTGTATTATTTTGCCAGTTTTAATAAGAATGGTCCAAGCAGCCCAATTTCCAATTCACTGTCAATTTTTCTTTGAAAAATAACTACAAAATCTGGCATGATAAAGAATGAAAGGAGGGGAAAATGTGGTTTCAGGTTTCTATTCACCTGAGCTGTCACAGAGGAGAGGTAACTAACCCTCCCTGAAAACCCAAACACGGATCTGGGGATAGCAGAAGGAACTTGAGGGGGAGGGATGGGTGGTTTGTATTTTTATCACCAAGAGTTCAGTCAAAGTCATTCCCTGAATAGTGCACTTCTCTGTTTGCCCCTAAAACACGTGCTGTCTTCTTGACAGTCATTCATCCGTTTGAAAACGCCCAAAGTCTGATGCAGTTGCCAAGCTAGAACCTTACTTAGTAAAACCAACTAATGACAACACTGCAAAAGCCAGGAGTGCTTTCTGTAAGCCTGTAGCAAAAACCATAGTATATCCAGCCTGCGAGTGGATACCTTGGAGCCGTTTAATAAGAAGTGTTTCCCATCTTCACTGAGGGTTGCTCTTGTCTGGATGGATGCAGCATCGCTTCCACTAAAAGGCAAAGGCAAACAATTGTCAGTGTTTAAAGAAATAAACATGCTTTTAAAAAACAGAACTATTTTTTTCCCCTCTTCCCATCCTTTAAAAACGATTGTATGTAGTTGTACTAAATGGTACTATGTAAAATTTCACTTTTAAGTAACAAACTTACTAGATTCAAAAGCACTGATGAAATCTCCTGAAGTTACTCTGAAGGGGGGGACACTTCTGCTGATTAAGGTGCATGTTACCAATCTTATCACCTGACCTGTGTGTTCAGAATGCCAGGTAAGCCCCTCTTGAGCTACAGTTGGAGCTACTTGAGCATACACTGAATGTTATCCTAAAACATAATCAAGTTTAAACCGTGTAAGTTACTCCTCGAGAGTTCACACCCTAGTTGTAGATCCTAATGGAAAAAAGGCTCAACAGAAATGGAAAACAAATGAGCATGTGACAGTATTTATCAGAGTGTTTGGGCACATCACAAACTTTTTCTACAGGAGTAAAATCAGCAGGTGAATTACAACAAAGAAAGAAATTGAGAATTTATGTTCTGTGATTAGAAGTTCAAGCACTCTCTTTAATCATCACCTAATTAAGGTGATCATAACATAATTAAGCAAGAAGCACACAATCTCCCTCTTGAAACCAATTTAAACATGACAATATGTCTCACTTTGGGCTTTCAGCTGTAGACAGTTGTTCAGTTCTTGGAACACCAAGATCTCAGCTCATACTGTATTAGGGTCAGACTTCTAACTTTGGCTGTAAAAATGATTGCTTCTGTGTGCTAGAACCAAAGTACCTACAAAGACTGAAGGTGAAGTTACTAAGACTAGCAATCTTCTAAAAAAAATATACTGGGCCAAATAAAGATGTTAGAAGACTTTCAGAACACAGCCCTTGTTTTTTTCCTGCACGTTACTTCGAAGTCCCTTGCACGGATCGCTTTGTTAAAAGCTTCAACTTCTAACCAAACCAGTTTGTTCTCTCCCTGCAAGTGGAATAGCTTTAAGGAGTTCAAACTTGGCCTGTGACAGAGTAGAAGCCAGCACTAATGATCAGGAGGTTTCTGCAGCACAACAGCATAAAAATTAGCAAGTGAATCAAATGGTCATTGCAAGGCTTCCTAGCAGACTTCAGAAGGATTTCAGAAAAGACAGTTTGAAACTACCGCTTTGTATGGGTAGGTGAGATTCAGCTTCAGGCGTTAACTGCTCGGTCCCTCGGTCAGTCTCTTTACAGTCGCATGGCAAACCATCTGCCTGTACGAGTTTTATTAAACTGTACCTCTTTGGCACTGACAGAATTTGCTGGATTTGTCAAGGAATAAATAAATATAACCTCAGCTTTGAAAAGAAGCTGCTGCTACAGATGCCTCTTTTGAACTCCAACAGAAGACCAAAATTTCTTCCTATTATTTTTGGCAGCTCCTTCAGTACTGGTGCAGGCTTTTGTAATTTTGAGTAAGAACTGAAAGCAGCCTCAAACAGCCCCAGCACCTATTTGTAACACAGCACAAAGTGTCCTTTCAATTGATATTCAGTAATGCCAGAAATTAAGTGGATGAACAATTGGGATGGGAACAGCTGAGGACATTAATGCAGCTAAAACCAAGCACTGGTTAGTGATTTCCTGAAACCTGCCATAAGCAGCACATTAGGGAAAAGATGAGTTACAAGATCTTAAAAATCAATACTGACATACTGAGGCCATAGGCACAAAATAGCAAAGATTTAATACAGTGACAAAACAATCAGTGTAATGAAGATACGAAAATACCACTTTGATTTCTGAAGCTCTTGTAATTACAAGAACAGTACCTTCCAGGTTCAGTGAGGCAAAAGGCTGCAATGTGCTCCCCAGATGACAGTTTAGGCAGGTACTTTGCTTTCTGCTCATCAGTGCCAGCAATGAGAATTCCCTGAACAAAGAGTTAGTAGAAAACTTTTCAGCATCAAACTGTGTGAACAGAACTGAAACTGACAAACTTTGCGAAGTTCAGAAATCTTAATTTGCAAATTATACAACATAACAAGGTAATACTAAGAAGTTTAATGAACAATGGACATTATTATTTATCTGGCATTAAAAGATGTCAATGTTACGCAGATGTTCAAATGCCCCTAGGAAATGGCTTATTGCTAAGGCTGCCTTCCCTACACTAACGCTGTAAGTGAAGACTTAATTGTTGCTCTGAAAGGCACGGGCAGAGATAGTCCTCCCTTCATAACTTGTCATACCTTCATTACTTTCAGTATGATTTAAGTAAACCAAAAAATGTCAATTCTAGAAGCTCCTAATCACGATTTACTTAATTTCTGAATTACTTCCTTACATTTTCTGAGACTGTAGTTGTTTTAATTATTTCTTATTGTACAAAGTTGTATTTATTTTCTATACAGGGTGTTTCTTACGATTAAACAGATAAGATGCAGATACTCAACAAAATGAGGATTAACTTCAGCTGACCTCCACTGGGCAAAGCAGGAGAAACAGCAGTAGCACCTGTCCTAGTTTCTAACAGAAGTTACGCTTCTCGTAGTGTCTAGTATGAATTTATCTTGTACCTCCGAGATACTGATAACATCCTGGCAGTGTTGAGCGGAGCCGAGGACATAACTCACTTCCGCATTCCTCTGCCAGTGAAATAGTTAAGGGGGGCATAAGGAGCTGGGAACTGGGAGGGGACAGGACCAGGGCAGCTGACCCAAACTGACCAAGGAGCTATTCCATCCCATATAACATCATGGGATTGGTTTGTTGCGTTTCCGGGTTCCGTTCGTTACGGAAGGGGCTAGCCGGGAGGAAGGGTCACCAGTGTCCTCTTTGTGTATATATATATATATATTATATATATATGTACTGTTATTTCTTTTGTTCTCTTTACTATTTTAGTAAATAGCATTTATCTCAACCCACGCGTTTTACTGCATATCTCTCTACTTCTCTCCCCCGTCCCATTTGGGGAGGGGGGAGGGTGAGTGAATAACTGTGTGGAACTCAGCTATCTGCTGAGCCAAACCGTAACAGCACCTTACCCCGCATTCCTCATCACACTGCTGCATGGAGCAGGGCAGCTCCCTGCCCCCGTTCTACAGCCAGGCACATACCAAGTAAGGTGAGGAATACACACTCATTTTTAATTAGCCTATCTGCTGACTTCCAGGAAGAACTTTTCTTTTTATTATAAAGACCTCTGTGCTATCTTAAGCTTCAGAATACTGCCACCCATCCATTATAACAAGTGTTAAAAGTTAGATCCCCAAAGGCTGTATTATACAGAAAAATAGTTTGAAATTCACATTGGCTACAACACGCTGATTTTGTGTAGGTTTTCTCCTCTCACTTCCCACAATGTGCAGCCTCATTCAGCTAGAATTCTGAATTCTCTGCATCATCTTCCCATAGTTTTAGCCCTACTGATATTTTATTGTTTTCAGTATTTTTGCAGCTACTTTTATCAAGTTGTGGCTCGATTTATAAAACCTGGGATCACTTAATTCTCACAACGCTCGCAGCCCATATGACACAAACCTCCTCTCGCCTTCTCTACACAAGGGGCACAGAACTACATATGACATGGAAGAGCTTTACCTTCAGCCCAATAGCTTGGTGAGCTGCCAGAGTAACTGCAATGGATCCATCTGCAGAAATGATTTCTCCCAGACGTGCATACATGGTATTTGATAGGCCAAGGCCACCTGGAACAAACACTGTGTATTACAACGAGCAGATACCTTAGAATTTAACTTGCCCCTTCCCATCCAAAAAATCCCTTTCAAGTACAAAACAGTTAGTAAAAATCTAACACTGTTTACTGGGGAATACCTTAGTATAGACTGTGTCCACAAATAAATACCACATTGCTGCAGCTGTGGCAGAAGAGCCCATTTTAAAAAGTTTTTTTAATAAACATGAGTGGTGCTGAATTTAGTTCTACTCAGAAAGCAGATCTGTTTGTGTTCAAGCACGCGGGCACACACAGCAAATACAGCACAATCCATCGAATGGTAGAAATAGCTTGCCTAAACACTCCGGATGTGAAAACGGGAAAAGATTTGGTATAAAAATTGCTCTGGTGCTGACCAGCTGCAGAGCACACAGCACAGGGAGCAGCACTGGACAGGGCTCAGCCAGGGCTGCCTCTGGCAGTGACACAAGGACAGGTGGCCACAGCCAGGCTGTTCCCAGCTCCAGTGGGAACAGAGGGCAGAGAATGACCTGGAACTGACATGGAACAGCTCCCCACTTGGGCTTCCACGCTGGTACTAAAGGAGGATAAAATGCAATGCTTCAAAAGATGNAAAAAGGAATATTTCAAGAAAACCTTGACACCAGCATCACCTTTTCAGAGGTATTTTGCGATCTGCTGCTGCAAGTACAGAGACCATGGGTAGGGAGCATGGTAAGAGCAGAAGTAGGATACATCACATATGCACCTGTGTGAGTTCGATGTTCAAGGACTTCATGTTTTCATCACCAGAAGGCCCGACTCCTGTAACTTCAGACTGCCTTATGTGTTACTGCTGAATAAACAATTTTATCTAATCAAGAGAATCTTTTGCCCAGGTTAATAATTCTTGAGACGGTGATAGAAGTCAGGCTAACCAATACCTTTAGCAGATGTCTTACTATTTTCTGTACATGCAATAAAAGCAAAGAAGAGTCTCCTCAATGCCAATCATTCAAATCACTGTTTCCTACACCCTCCTCTTTCACAGCATGCTTAGGTTCACTGAAAGTCATAATTCTATCTATACACTGTTTCTTCTCTTTTCCTTTCTAAGAGGTGCTGGGATGAGGATTCAGCTCAGATTACTGATGATGTGCTAATTCCAGGGGTGACAATGTTAAAGAGAGCCACTATTACACCACTCTGTCAGATACACTGTCTTTAAGACACTTAAAGATGAACAGAGTGGGAAACTTCTAATTAATAGTAAATTACAATTCCAATATCACAATGCTTTTTAATGATCTGCTCTGAGTTTTTTCCTTTGCTCTCTTCTTCCAACATCTCTTTTCAGTGGACACTAATTTCCTGCCTTCTCAACAATATATTTCTCAATTCCTAAATACCCCCTCTCCCCACCTGGGTTAAGGTGCTCTGTCCAAGACACCGTCCTGAAAACAAAAACTTGAAAGAGCTTGCAAACCTCTTTTCTATCTTGCTCTTGCATCACTTTCCCTACTTCTAAATACCCATGGAGAAATATTTAACACAATTTCTAATGTATTCCAAAAGCATTAACAATTAAACAGAGAGCACATCATGCTACAGTACATGCAAGCTGCCCAATATATTTTAATTTGTATAAAACCCCTTTATTTAAAGAACTTAAATCAGTGGAGCACAGCAACACCAGTTATGTTGCCTAACACAACAAAACAACAAATCAAAACCAAAAAATGCTATGCAACTAGGGTATTACTTCAACAGCAAAAAATACTGAGGGATATCTCCAGCTCTAGATAGCGTTACTGAAATTACTGAAACAAATACGTCCCTTCAAACTACTCTCCTAAAAAATGAGGCATCCTCCCTGCTGAAACCAGTGTCTGCAGATGGTCAAACAGTCTTGTCTTTGAACTCTTCAAAGTCATCTTCTTTTACAATAGAAAGTAGATGATGTGAGGATCTCGTTTTTTACTTTATATATGTCCAGTTATGTATCAGTTTCAATCTCATTTTCAAAATGCAAAATAGTAAGATTATAATTTTCTTGCTGCTGCAAGTTTTAGGGTTACTCCACAGAGTAACTATGTCTGATCCCAATTTACCCTTTCCTTTAACACATAAGCTTTTTGTTCAGTACTGCGTAGGTTTATATACAAAAGTTCCACTTTGAATCACAGGCATTTTACTTTTCTAACTCTGTATGTTCAAACAGATTCCTATCTGTGAATGACAGGTGACAGCTCCGACAGATCAGTTCCATGAGACACTGTTGTTTGGACCTGGTGTAATTTTAGAAATCTCCAGCTAGCACTCCACGTCCCACAGAACGTCACGCTACTCTACTGCATCCAAAAACTGAACAGAATGGAAAATGCTGTGCCAAGGGGAATGCACACCTTCTAAATTTAGTTCTTGAACTCAGGCGCCTGAGCTCAGAGTGTGCACAGCCCCCTGCAGACGCAACTGACGCTCTCAGCGTATCTTTGTTAACTGCAAAGTCAAAAGACTTCACATAGAATGTTGCAGATGTTTTGTGAGACCCAAATGTATCTTACAATAGATGACTGGGTTATTCTTTTTGATCGCTTACTCACCATATTCCTCTGGAATCTGCATGCCAAAGAGACCCAAGTCCTTCAGTCCTTTCAAAGTTTCAGGCGGGATTTTTGCATCTCGATCAATCTTCTTAGAGTCCACTACAAATACAGATGGTTTGATAATGTAAAACCTTGATTCTCAGTATAAAAAAACATCTCTGAGATCACAGTATTCTCAAATCAGAGCTGAGGTCACTGTGTCCACGAGTTAGCAGCACTACGACCTCTCACCTAAATACCAGTGTGAGAGCCCAGAGCAGAAGGACTGAAATAACCTTCAGAAAACGGGCTGCTGCAACAACACACCTCTCCCTGCTGTAATTCTCCTATAATCTTCTGAAGCATCTTCAGTAACAACACAGTGCTTGTTGCATCATGAACAGATGTGCATCTCATCACATTAGGATGTTGCAAGAGTTATTTTTCTAGGTTTAGCTGACCTTATGAATTGCCATGTCTGGCTTCATCCCCTGGCTGGAAAGGCTGGAACTCTCAAACCCTAAGCTGGCTTTTGTAGGATTAATGGCCTCAGCCTGCTGCCCCGGCGGGTCTTCCTCCCAGCAACGTGAAAAACTCTGCCTTTCTTGACTCTGGATGTTGTTTACACAGGTGAGTCATACACACTCCAGCCAGAAGTCAGGCTCTATTTCCAGAAAGCAAGCAGTTCAAGCATGCTTTGTCCCTCAGCAGAGATGTGCTACAAATTAACTTGAGCCATAGCTTTTCACAAGGCTGTTCCCTGTTTCTCAGGAATCACCAAATCTCATGCAATGAGCTAAAGACGTTGAGAACCTAATCACCATGGAACCAACACTCTGCTTAAGCATCCCACTTTATTACACCATTAATGCCAAAACACAGAAGAACTGGGAGGGAGTCCCACGAACACAGATTATGACAATCCAGTCATGACATATATAAGGACTCAGGAGTGAGAAAAATGGGGTTTTTATTTCATTAACTCCAACATTTCTGTGTGCACAGGTTGTGTGCGTGTATGCGAGCAGATTCCATGACTGGAACAAGTCAGGCATTCCTAGGACTTCCCTCCTGAACTATGCTAGGGTCATGATTTAAAAAAAATAAAGATAAAAAAGTATATAAATGGGTTAACTACAAAAATCTTGTTCTTATGAGGAATTTAAATTCTTGGGGGTTTACCACAGCAGTTCTGCACGGTGACAAAGAAATTATACAAGAATCGCAGTAAGCAGCTGAGGAAGGATGTAAGCTGCAGAAAAGGAATGAAAGCCGTCTTAAAAAGCAGTACTCAGAACAAAGTAACTGCACAAGCAGCAGCACGTTCCTAAAGAAACTTCCCATTCACTTCCTAATTCATTGTCAGAGAGCAATGCTGCAATTTTATTGTTAAAATCACCTGTATCTCATAAATTGTCATCCGTGGCAATTACAGGCTTCTTGAAACCCTGCAGTGCAGGCAATCCAGACCTGGTGTCGTCGTCAGCAGGGAATCTCAGACGGTGCTGCTTAACTGTCTCACAAATTGCTGTTTGTAAAACCCAATTTTCTACAGCTGTTCTCGAATTGGCTCATCTATTGCCCAGGAACAGAAGAACCACCCTGCAGCCCTATCAGGAACGCACACAGCTAATGAGACTTTTCCCAAATGGAACGACTACTCCAACATTGAAAACTGGAGCACAAATAAATGCTTTTGATTTTCCATTGCTTCCCAAAGAGCCACCATTTATGAATATCTCTGCTGAGTTTTGCTGAGAATAGTTCTAGTACAGTACAATGGGTAAGAAGTTTCACAAGAAGTCACAATGTATCCAGTGGTAAAGGGCAACATCCAGCCAAGCTAAACACAATTCTAAATCCCACCCCTCGCAGAATTCTTTCAATTCCCTTTGTTTTTTTTTTAATTGTCTTCAACGTTTATTTCTTCTCATCAGCATCCAAAGGGTCCATACAAAGAAGCCACAAACGAATACGGGCACAGCACCAGCAGTGCTGCACGACTGGCAATGAATGCATACAGAAACTTACATATGTAAATTGCAATAATCTTATTCAACTGCTGAAGTTGAATCGCTTTGTAATCACAAAATCGCTCACACAAATAAGAAACCAGCAACTATACCTTCTTCACTGAAGAATTTCTCCACAGGTTCTACAAACTGGTTGATCTCCTTTAGCTCCTCATTGCTAATTTCTGGATAAGGGAAAACTTCTTCCTAAAATAGCAGAAATTTTTAAAGTATGAATCATGCAATTGAAATAAAGCTCTAGAGCATCGGTCTTGCAGATAGTAGCATCTAAAAACTGAAAAGAATTGTGGAAAACGGCCAGAAATGTTATCTTACAAAATCCATGGGACTCAGCTATACCATACACCAAAACAAATCAGAAACGTTAGAGAAAAGAAGAAATTTCAAGAACTGTAAGGATACAAAAATCCTTCAATAACTGTGAGTTTTGTCCACGTAACCCCATTTTGGGATTAAAAATAGACAATTTCCATTCACATCAGCATCAATTTACGATGACAGCTGTGTGCTACGGGTGCACAGGTGAGGGGTGTGCCACCCCGTGCCATCCCTGCGGTGCCGGGCTCTGCACAAACTGCTCTGCCCGCAGGCTGGCAGCGGCACGACCTGCTGCCTTAGAGCAAATAAAGAACTCCAAGCAACCAGCACAATGAGTGAAAGACTATGGGAAGGATACTTCTGTTTTTTACCACCTTTCCTGCTTTAAACAGAAGAGTCTGCCTCTGCCCCAACACCACTGCTCGGTACCTCACAGAGCCCCAGCACAGCCGGGTCAGAAGGGCCCTCACAGTCCCTGGCCCCCCATGGGGCACCCACAGCTCTGGGCAGCGCCAGAGCCTCACCGCCCTCCGGGT
Source organism: Penelope pileata (assembly GCA_013396635.1). NCBI lineage: Eukaryota > Metazoa > Chordata > Aves > Galliformes > Cracidae > Penelope > Penelope pileata. Next base: position 71,982 of record WBMW01001486.1, on the reverse strand, counting down.
GAAATATTTTCCCCTCACATCAGACCCAAATCTTCCACCTGCTTTGGCGGGGGGGGGNTAGGGAACCTGCTCTGGCAGGGGGCTGGACTCGACGATCTCTACAGGTCCCTTCCAACCCCCGCAGTTCTGGGGTTCTCTCTCAGCCCTCCCCCCTCGCCCCGTCCCTGCGGCAGCCGCTGGGGGCACGGGAGGGCCAACGTACGGGCTGTGGGGCCTCCTCTCCTCCAGGCCGAACACCTCCAAGAATTATGTCAGTTCCTAATGTCAGGGCCTAACAAACGCTGCAGTTTTTCAGAACACTGTTTACCGAAATTTAGGGGAAAGAAAGGCAGGCACGGGCCGGCACTCAGCGGTGCGGTGTGCGGCCACGTACAGCTGCTGGCCCCCAGGGCGCTGCCGAGCTCATCCCGGGGCCGT
>WBMW01001486.1:48463-71019 GCA_013396635.1 Penelope pileata | reverse complement strand
GGCCCCTGCGCGAGGGCGGCCCCGCGCTCGCACCGCCCCACGCCGGCGGCCGCCGCTGCGCACGGCCCGCGGGGACAGAGCGCGGCGCGAGGCCGTGCCCCGGGGTGCGCAGCCGCACTGCTCCGGGCTTCACCCTCCGCCCCTGGGCAACGCTTTGTTTCACGGCAGCAGCTGGCGGCGGTGCTGCGTGGCGGTGCTGCTGCTGCTGGAAGGTTCGCACCTCTCTGAGCTCTGAAATGCAATCACGCCCGGGGACGGTTAATTTGAAATACGTCTCTCAAGTCCCGGAAAGGCTGTGTGTACGCCTGAACTCTCTTTAGTGTAACCTGCAGGGATCACTGAGCCCTGCTGCCTGCCTCGCGTTCCCCGACGGGACTGAATGCTCAGAATTTGAGAAAATGGCATTTAAAAGCTGAACGAATGCTTAAACGCAAGCCTAATGAAACAACTCACTTGGCTTATTTGCTTACTGAGGACTCGAAAAATGCGAATCCTTTCATCCTGCAGCCCAGATAGGTTCAGCAGTGCTGGGACCGTTCTGACGGGGCTGAGGGCAGAGGCAGGAACCGCCTGAGCCCCCATTTCTGCAGCCCTCCCGCCGACTTTCTCGCATATGGGTTCACGTTGTGAGGACCCTCCAGTCACTCACTCACACAACAGACAGCTGCCAGGCTGACTAAGCCAGAGGTGTCACACACCTCCGTGACACTGTCCCTCGGGGTGTGTCCCCCGCTGCCAGCCACGCTGTCACACCCAACGCATGGGGAACTCCTCACCCCCATTAATTATAACTAGTCAGGGAGAAGATCCCTCGCTCCCATTAATTATAACTCCCATTAATTATAACTAGTCGGTGAGAAGACGCAACGACCGCGTGCTCACTGTGTGACAGTCTCTCAGGGTGACACCTCGATGACCTGTCCCAGCTGCTGTCTTTGTGCAAAACACAGATACCTGCTCTGGGAGAGGAGCCCCCTTTGCCAGCCCTTGGACAAAGGCCTTCACAGTGATAGGTTACAGACATAGGCACTTCTATATTTTCTATAGATAGAAAGAGACCCTGCATCTCTGTGGGATTACAGTACCTCCACATTTCCATAGCTGTGAGGATACAGGAGTACCACTACCAAATCCTGAGCTAATCTCCACATGTTCAGGTCTGTGTAAGTAAAGTTGTCAACAACTTTGAGCTTAGAAGGACAGAAAAGTAAGAGGCAATATCTGCCCTGTCGGAAGATGTGGGTGGGGAACACTGGGATGGCTCCAGCACTTCACAGTCTTTAGGGTGGAATGGTAACATGTTACTGTCTCTCCATAGGGTGCTGGTTTCTGTAGGTGGTTGATGGTATGGACAGCAAGAGCCAGAAGCCTGCCCTGCTGCTCAGCCTGGTGACACACGGTTAGTGGTGCAGGCCACTCCTTCTCATGTCACTGAGGAGCCTGTGCCAGGCAGGTGGCACTAGGTGGTACGGGGTGCTGGAGCACCACGTCCCAGTTCTGGGCAAAGGCAGTGGTAGCTAAGGCATCCGTCATGAGTCGAGTGACATCCTCCCAACACTAAATATGGTGAGGATGCAAGTACTAAAGCTAATGACAAAGAGGCCAACCTCTGCTGAGACAAGTCGGACTGGTTCTGGCCAGTACCGGTGGAGATGGGCTGGCAGCATGAAAGAGAGGGTAAACAAAGAGTGCAGTAAAGGACTGCTTGAAGATGATCCAAACAGTGAAAACAAAGCTAGGCAGTTGAGAAACAGCAGGAAAAAGAAACCTCATTGGGAAGTTCAAAAGAACTGAAATAGCAGCATGCTGTGCATTCATTTGCTAAGTGTGAGAATGGGACTATGACCATATCCTAAAACAAGCACCTGTAAAGAATTTTCTTCTAGTTGCAGAACAAATCTCGGTGGATAGCAGCAGATCCGCAGCACGAAACTATAAGCAGACTATCACTTGCAGATAGAGAATCCTCTTTGTGTCTGTGCTGACAAATCTCAAGTCCACATCAGAAGTGTATCACATCATTTATTTTGTCCCATTCCTGCAACTCTTCCTAATGCTGTGTATGTAACCACAGTTGGAAGTGCCCCCCTGGCAGCTGCAGTTTCCCACAACTCTCCATTAGACCTAATTCCTCTATTCTGACTTGCAAATGTCTTCAAACTGAATTGCACAGAACTGCACAATACGCTGCTAAAACAGCTAATAGACATATGGATATGTATCTATATATAACATATACGTCAGTAAATGAGTATCATGAAATGACACTACAGTTTTCCTTTTTACTCTTACTTATTTTTCAGTAGCTGCTTAAAAACTAGTATTCAGTAATATATTAACTCCTTCAGAGATCTATAATTCACTTACTGAAAAAGTGCCATTGCAGCTCTAACTTGCTTTACAAAAATATTCGCCAATCCTTGCAGTCCTTCCAGGAAAATACATACAATTCCCTTTGTAGCCTTTTCTCTCTTTATAAAATTGTTGTTTTCTCCTTTTCAGTCAGACAGATGGTAGCAAACTTTTAGCACTTGAAATTCATAACTGTCTTCCCTGTGGGCATGGGATGCTGTACTCATTGCATCATCTCTCCTGCCTCTGAATATTCTAAAGTTGGCTTACGAATTAAATCTTGGGAAAGGTGAGAGCAGAAACTGGTATTTCCACTTTTGTTCCTGGTCACATGCTGGGAAGTAATGCAAGGTGTCTGAAACACAGATGTTAACACTGTCACTGCATAGTACATTTGTCCAGGTTAGTGTGCATCCAGAACCATTGTACTGTGGCTATCGTAAGAAGTACCTGAAAAAGGAAATAAATACACATTAGTGAGAGGGATTCTCCACATCTTGCAGTGGCACTTAGAGGCAAATTGCCAATTAGCTCTGTCAATTTATGTTAAAATGAAGCAGTAACTCATCTATTTTATTCTCTAAAGTACTTTACATAAAATAATGCAGGGTTACAAAATTCTCTTTGTAGTCCAACTTAGAATACTCAGTACACATTTTCCATTGGGCTAGTGAGCGTTTCTTGTCACTGCTATTTAAGATTTAATCACTCAAGTTTTGAAGCACAACAGAAGTATTTCAAACTATGGCCATTATACCTTTTTTTTTTTTTTTTGGCATAATGCGGTAAGACCTGAGCCAGAAGCAGAGTCAGGATTACCAGAAAGATGGAAAAAGCAACAACATGGGATGAATTGCTAAGTAAAAACGTTTCACAAACTTTTCTTCTCCATCATTGGAGAAGATGGGAATAAAGGAATGAAATTCCTTTGTATGACGAAGTTCCTTTGTATAATGAAGTTAATAATCAAGAGCATATGGTGAGCTTATGGAGGAGAAAGATGCTCATAGTTGTACCCCACTGTGTAAGCAGTCCTGTCAAGGTCAAGCATTCAGCATGAGACAGGCTCCTTTGCTTCTCACCCCAGTGCAGATTTCCTTTCCTACAGGCACAAATAGCACTGTGCTCTCTCCTGCTCCCTTGCCTGACCTACAGCGCAGCTGTGCCTGCTGCCTGGAGACCTCCTGGGAGAGGGACTGCTGCTCTGTGCAGCTTCAGGAAGTGACGTGTCCCCGTCCAACAACAACGTGCATAGCAAAGGCTGCACATACTCAGTACAGCTGGATCCAAATACGATGCAACTCCATGTCTGAAAGTCAGATTGCTTCCTCATTAAAAACAATTTCATAGTGCTTATCATGAATTAATCAATTTCCAGCTATGGCTTATTGTGATACCGTTGCTGAATGACTCAAAACACTTACACAGTCCTTGCACTTTCCATTCCCCTTAAATAAATAAATCACATTTCTTTGTCAAACACTTGTTAATGTATTATTTTGTAGCAGAAATGAGAAGTTGTAAAGACAAAGTATTTTCCACTATGCACGCTTAACATTTCATTTCTGTTAGAATGACTTTATCCCATTAATCTTATTAAAGGTGGATGCTTTTTCCTTGCTCATTATACGTATCTGTTTAAATTGCTATGTTTAAATGTGAAGAAATAAATGAAAAGTGAAGCCATGTATGTCATTTTACAACAGAGCTGATAAACTGCATGCCTGTGTGATTTATTTGAGCTGCCTGTGTCTTGTGAACCATGTTGCTAATTTCACATCCCAGTTACTGCAAACTGCTAAATAAAGAGGATGTTTTTCATAACATTTTATCCTAAAGATATGCATTTATGCATACGGTAAAAACACGACATCTAAGCAGTTGAAAAACTGATTGTTTCAAATCAGCATCACCTACACATTTCATTTAAGTTCGATTTAGCAAAAATCAAACTTCAAGCAAAGAGCTTAATTTAAGCATTTCCTAACATTCCTGATCAGTCTCATCCTGCAGTTGATGAGTTTTACCAAGTAATATAGAATTTGGCTTTAATTCCTGAAATAGTAGGAAACAAAAGGTCACCTAAAAATATACCTAGAGTAAAGCAATTTTTGCATCATGCTACACTCTTGGAATTTTATATCAACAAAATATAGGAGCAAGAGTCACTAAGTGGTTAGCAAGCAAGCTAAAAACACAATATGCTTCCTTCTGAAAAAGGTGTATATAATACAGCCACAGGTGTTAGACAGGGCAGATTTATTATTGCATGCTACTGTAAGTTCATCTTATACAGGTATTTTTTCAGTACATATGCATGCCGAAGTATAATTTATCACACAATCTTAACAGCATCATAACTCTTAGAGTTGTTTGAATAACTGCAGAAAAGACTAGAAGTTGGCTTAAAGTGTTTCAAAAGCTCAGTCTAAAATGCTGATGGATGAGCAACACTACCAATTAAAATGAAGGAAGATATTCCAGACTCTGTGTGATAAGGGCCTATAATACTGGGCACCAAATTTAACATAACTGGGGCTGCCAGATCTCACCTGTGCACAGGTCATGGCCGATGGATGCAGCATTATGCAAATATTTGATCTATTAAAAAAAGATATATGCTAAAATGCTAGTACACCTGCTTTTATAAAACTTCTGATTAAAATTTAACCATTGAGGCCAACTGGGAAAAAAAAAGTTAAATAGAATTCATTATTCATAAGACTGTAACGTCAACAAAAACCTGAAGGGAGATACAGATATAGATCTTAGAACTAAAATGTATGAATATCTTTAATTCATTTTCCATTCGTTTCAATATTGGATTTCTTTATCTGAACTAAAATAACACATAAAATACTTATAAAGTAAACCCCTATTAACAAGATGCTATCTAGGAGACCTTGAAGTAACTTGTTATTGCATGAAAATTCATGCATGTAATTAAGGTGCGTACTGACATATGCACACAAACACCTAAAATGGACAAACATAGGACAAATTTTAGGGGAAGTTTTCAAACCTTAGACTTCTGACTTGCAAAATTTTCCAGTTACAACTCATAACAGAAAACCTTTTCCTTAGTGTTAAGGTTAGATTGCCCATCCCCTGTAAGAAGGCAAAACCTTCTGGAATGAAGGCATTTTTTTGCTACATAGGCACATAAAAGTTGTTACCAGACATTTGAGGAATGCAATTCCATTAAGATGAGCATCTGAAACAAGAATATTAAAACAATAAAAAAACACAACCGAGTATTAGACTATCACATGCTTAACCTACATTTTTTTCATTATTATTAATTTGTTATCATTACTGCAGCTGGTGCAAATCTATCACACAAATGACAATTGATACTGAGGTTTCTTTGGTCACTAATTTTTCTTCAGAAGTCCCAGATTGTAAACACTTTCATTCTAGTCTTAGTTTAGGCAGGAAGCATTTAGAGATGTTATATAGGTCCTACTTTTAACATGGAGCAGGAAAAAAAGGCAGGTTATTTATAATAGTGATATTTAGAGGTTCTTAAGAGTTAAGTTAGAGAAGACAGACAAGTTGGCTTCTCCAAAGGCCTATGTACCAAAATTCTTAAAATCATAATTTCTAAAACAGGAATAGAAGGACCAATAAAGAACAGCACTGCAAAGTCTTCTATTCCCAGTAACAGAATGTCTGTGTGATAGCATCAGCTACACTGTGTCGCACAGCTCAAAGAGATAACACTGGTAGTATCTAGTGATAAATGGGTACTTACCTATCAAAAAAAAATCCTTGATCAAGATGTACTTTCTGAAATAACAGCCATTCAGAAATAGGTCATAGTTGACTACTGCCTCAAAACAATTCAAGAATCTCCTAAAATTCATAGAAAAAAAACAAGCAAACTATATTTGAATTGACAGCTAAGTATTAGTTTCAACTGAGGCTTCATATGCACTGTAATCCACTTGAAATCTAGGAAATGAACAAAAAATAAAACAATTGAATATGACAAAGGTTATCATCTAAAGTAACTGCAGAAGTTTAGCATCAACTATTGTGAAGGACATGTGAGGCAAATAGGCCTGTGTGTAGTGGTGTAATTTCACAGTGTATATTAAGACACGGCAAACAAATACAGGTACAACTAGACAGCAGTTATGTGCTTCCATCACTTACTGAAGTACGACGATCTCTGCCAATGGATGCAAAGAAGCAATGAATGCTCTCTGAGTTTGATCCAAAGAATGCAGGTTACACTTACAAAGTGAAGGACCATGTCCCTGGGAAGGACAAACTTGAAACACTTTTGAGTCTGGGGCAGACAATCATCTGAATATAAACTCCTATGGAAATGTGATAGCCAAAAGATTAATGGATCAGTCTAACATGCTGGACAGCTCAAGTTTAAGAAGATTCAAAATCTGGTTACTATTTTTCAATGTTAAACATAAATATTACACAAGAACCTCCTTAAGTTACCTTGCAGATCTAGGTGTTTTCTTTCTTGCCCTTTATTGTACTTCAAAACTAAATATATTTACAGTACCAAAAAAACTATCGAGAAGTGATCACGCTTTCCACAGTATCAACCGTTATTTCCAACAACTCATCTTTAATTCGAGATGAAGACTGAAACCTTGGCCCCTTTGAAGTGAGTAACAGAAATCCCATTGACTTAGTGGGGCCAGGATAGCACCGGAAGGAATTTCCTTCATTTCATGTCTGAAGAGTTCAAGTTCTTGGATTACACAAGATGAGAAACAAAGAGTTTTAAATGATTTATTTGATTTCTCCACATGATCACAGTTATAGTTTTACATCAATAGGGTCTGTTACTACTTACAAACAGAATGCATATTAAAATGAAAGCACTCCTTTCTTCCCCATAGTTACAAAAGGGGTCTCAAGCCTCCCCAGAACAGAAGCTTCTTGTAAGTGTAATGTTTTTTGAAGTCTTTAACAGTCTGCATTCAAGACCTAATTCTAACAGTTTAATACAACTCAAAGCTGATTTAAGTTCCTAGCAGGAGATAGGTACTGTAGGCAACCTCCAAGTGACTGCAGACTTATAGTAATACTAATTTACACACTATGTACAATTTAGAGAATTATCTACTCCCCCTACTTGGTCCCATTTTCATCACCCTCTTTTCTATTTTCCAAATTTAATCTTGTTGTTGGTTCCACTTTTCTTTTAAATATATACACAATAATCCATTTTGCAGGCAAGAAGTGCGATGGTATTTTACAACGGAACAGCAAAATGCATGCTTAACTGCAGAAAACACACAGCTTCATATGGAACAGCAAGTCAACATCTAGAGATTCATTTTTTAAAATATCTGCTGACTGTCTTTCAGCTCATTTTATCAAGAAACAAGAGGCTTCTGCTGCATGCAGTACAGGATGGGAAAATCATTCTACACTGTATGTCAGACTTTCTTTTTAGCGATACAAGACGTACATTATATTAGGATGAACTCTGATTTTTGTTTTTACATTGTTGTACATTTCATTCTTAACTTAAAAAAAAAAAAAATAAAAACCCCAAATATATATTTGATTGTTGTCCCAGAAAAGATTTTTGTTGCCACACCTCCATTCTTTAGGCTTCCCTTTCATTTTTTCAAATCAGCATTACTACTTTGCCACATTTTTAATGGGAAAAAGAGAACTGTGGTCACTCTATGCAGTTCTGTACCAGTTTTTAATTGGCAATGGCACTTGAGAAAAAACCCTCTCAGTTCTACACCTGCCTGCAGGCTGAAAAAAAAATTATTTTCTTAACCACACATTGTTAAAATAGTATCATTTTCCTGTTCTAGGCCTGATCCACACTGTTCTAAGCAATTGTTAACCAAGGATGGAGCCAGAGAGGTTATACTAGAACTCTAAGTAAGCAGCAAAATTCTTAAGACTTAATTCTGACACCAAGATGCGTTTGTTTGTTTAAAATACATACAAACATACAATTAAAAAAAAAAAAAGTCCACTGTTTCTCCCCATATCTTGAAATAACGTTTATAGTTACGGAGTTACTGTGCTCCTACATGACCAGTCTTGTTTTTAAAACTATTCTCAAAATGGTTTGTGATCTTACACATGCAATTTAATGTACCTACTGGGTAGGCACATACTCGTCCCCACGTGTACATGAAATCATGTGCAAATGGGTTTTGCATGCACATTTGTGATATTGTCTGAACATTTAGTTGATCGCACATGGAAAATCAGTGGTCAAGCATTAAAATGTGGCTTACAGTATAAGTATAGAATATTCACACGTGACTAATTTAAATGAATGAAAGGGGTTTTGAAACAAAGCAAATGCACATCCAGGAGATTTAAGGACTTCACTGTTAACTAACTAACACAGCTAGAGTCAGATTTTCCTCTCCACTGCTACTGAATATTCTGCATTTACACAGTACACAGGTAATTTTACTTAATTAAAACTCTGCATCTGAAACAAGTACAGACTGTCACTCAGTGAAGAGGAGCACTCTTACCTCTGTTTCAATTAAGAGATGCAGTTTCTGAAAGACGTTTGTACCTGAATGACTCTTTATCTTTTCTGGAACAACCTATAAATTACAATTAGACTCTACTATTGGTACAGATGTATGAAGAAAAGTCTACATATTGAAATATGTTATCACTTTACTTCAACTAATATCAACAGTAACACTGATATATTTTGCAAATATACAATATGTAGAGTGTAGCCTCACACTAATAACATTAGATGACATGCAGACAGTTCTACTTTCCCTTACAAGAACAGTATATATTTTTTAAACTGCAAGGAACAGAGCCTCAGGGGACCCATCTGAGCCCTCTTAAGGTAAGCCGCAGAATTTAATAGTATGAGCGATACTTAAAAATAATAATGCAGTTACTTGTCTTTTTTTTCCATGAAGATAATTTAGAGAAGGAGCAGAATGGGAAAACATTGCACATATGGGTAACAAACATGGACAGCTTTAAACAAAAGGCTAAACTCTAGATTGCTGTATTTGCTCTCTGTGGAGGTTAACAAAGTGCTCAGTTTGCAGTTTTGCTGGTATTGTGATATCAATGGTATGAAAGGGAAAAAAATTACACACACCCCAAATATTAGAGATGCCATGAGCAAGCCAATATGAAAAGTTACTCTCTTATTCTCACTTCAGTCTCATTTCAATTTCTTTCAATTTCTATGTGACTTCCTCATTATTCCTGAAAAAATATTATTAAATATAAAATTGACTGATTGTTTTTCTTACTTTTACCCATCTCACACTGGAACTTTTTGCTTGTCCTCTTCAAGGTTTGCTTTTAGGCTGGTACAGTTTTGCAGATGCGATTCCTTTGCCTCTACTGTTTAGGTATAAAGTCCTTGCAGTGGCTCAAATTGCTGAAACTACAAAGTAGGTGCCATGTATAACTGTACAGGATTTAGGGATAAAATTTTATATAAATTTGCAAATGGTTTGATTACAACACATAAGCAACAACAGCACAGCCTGTTTTTATGTGATGTCTAGCAACTAACTGGACTATGAACGTGCGGGTTTGAGCATCAACTCAGCCTGCTGAGTGCTGGTTACTTTCAAACTAACAAATGTGATGAGTAGAAATGGTGAAGCCACTTTGTTGCTAGTGCATGGCTACATGGAATTACAGATTTGTTGGTTTCTTTCTTTTTTTTTTTTTTTTAATATATATATATATATAAAAACCCTACACTAAATTCTAAAACAAACCTTCAAGTTTTAGAGCACTTCCACCTGGAAACACTCTCAGACTAGAATTCAGCTTAGTTGGGGGTAAAAATAAGAAATTATGGTAAACAGGAAACGAAGTAGCTGAGAAGGATGGAAGATTGCAATTTTCATGTTTGAGATGAATGTTTTTGCAGTGTATACATGCACTTGTTGTAACTCGTCATGTGTGTTCATTAAATCATATGCATACAAAAGAAATGTGGATCATGTAAATTCACAGTTATCACAGCCTTTAAAGTGTCTAAATTTGTGTGACCAACGCTTGAAGATGACCACCAGTAAATGGTCATCCTACATTGCTACGGTATAATTACTGCATCTTAACGAGTTTGCTTACCTGAAATAGCAGAGCAGTCATAATACTGATTAAGTATGATATTATCATGTTAATAAAATAAGGATTTATACAAAGCTGTATTTGACTACAACAATTAAATGCTATGTTACTTGGCACATTTAATAATGATTGCTTAGAAATCTTAGCAAGTCCAGAGGACTTCTAATGAAAATACTGAAATGTCTGAAATTTGTTTCTAACATTTAGTGTTTTTGGTCTACTCTTCCATATGCTATTCATCTATTATACTGTCCTATCAAGTAAGTGGAATTCCTTGTAAAGTCTATATTGCTAGTTTTGTGGACTGAAAAAATTTCTTTCCAAGCACAAATGTTAACTATACAGTATATATATATAATTATATGTATATATTTATATTATATAAAGTTTACTTACGTACTTTCATCAACCATATCAGGTCTACTTATTTTTTGCCCATTGACAATAAAAGAGCAAGAATGCAACACTTGGTTCTGTATCACTTTTTTCCTTTTTTCATAGACTATCTTTTTTATTATGCATGTAAAATTGTCAAGGGATTTGGTGTAAAAGGTAGCTTTACTCATATTCAGCAAGCAGCATGTTTTCAAGGCAGTTTGGAAACAAGAACTAACCAGATGGTAAGCGTCTATTGAGTAGATAAGTAAAACCAGTATCGATTGCACTAACTTGAATTACTTTATTTAGTATCAGCAAGCCTTTAAGCTCACACAACTCAAATTGTTTGTCTAGGTAAAAACTGACAATATTATTCGTTGCTTCCTGTAAGTGCTTTTGTAACTGTCTTTAAAACTATAGTTTTAATAGGGGGTCAATATGTTCTAGACTATTGTGCTGATGCCACTGTGTTTGGGCTTAGTGCTGGCTGAAGTGGACGGAGGTGGCGGCGGTCCATGGTGATGCTGAGTGTGCTGGGGATGAGAAGAGTGCCCTGGGTGCGGAGGGGGCAGTGGTGGATGAGGAGAGTGGGTATGCTGTGCATGGGGGTGCTGCATGTACGGAGTATGCTGGGAGTGTGCCGCATGCTGGGAGTGCGGCACGTGTTGGTGATACTGGTGTGGGTGCTGGATATGCTGGGGAGGGTGGTAGTGGTGGTGGTGGTGGTAAGGTGGTGGGTTCTGCTGCATATGACAGTACTGCGAATGGTGAGAGTGCACTTGTGCCTGTGTCTGTCCCTCAGCTGGCCCTGCATGATGCATGGCAGAAGGATGCTGTGAGTGTTGCTGATGTGGGATTACTGGAGGGTGCGGAGGTTGCTGTGATGAGCCAGATGGTGGATGGCCTTGGGAAGGTGGCTTTCCCCTTTTACTACCAAATAAGGAACCTAGGAGTGAGGAGGAGTTAGGCATAGTCTGGTGAGGGCGAGATGGACACTCTCGGGTTGATGTAGCTCTTCGGCGCATGTGAGGACTGCTAATGATGGACCCCTAAAAAGAAATTAATAGAAATAAAAATTAAAAAAAATCTTAAAATGTTTAAAAGAAAAAGTTCACACTGACCCACAAACTCCTCCTTCAGTGCTCACATGGGTGGACTATGTTAAGAGCTCTAGGAAAATTTTATTTCCAACTTCTCTGAGTTGCCAATGAGGCAATCATGCCCTTCTTGGGATGTGTTTAAGCATTAACACTTTAATATTGAAAGCTATTGCTTTGAATAAGAAAAATGTCATGGAAAAGTAGCATGACATATTACCTAGGAGTGTGTTTTTAAATTAAAAATACATTTTAAAATACTGAAAAAAAACATACTTGCTTTTTTAAAACAAAAATTAAACTGTGTTAAATTCAACCTAAATAAACACACAGCAGCAAACATTACAGTTACAATTCAGATTTCAAAACAGTATTTTAAACTTTTCTTAATAGTAGTTTTTTACTACTATTTACCATAGTGCTGCTTCTCAAGTCTACTCTAAATTAAGATTATATGGAACCATACCACTTTTGCCACTAAGTTTTCTATGTGATTGTGTCTTTCTGACCTGGGGTCCAAGGTTTTCTGTTATTTAGCCTGGAATGGTCTATTTAGTTTCTGGAAGTTTGGGGTTTGTATTTTGTAAAGAGAGATATGGGACACAACATCTACTATGCAAAATGTGCTAGATTTAAACTGCAATCTACCTAAAGCAAATTAGAAAAAAAAAAAAGGAAAAAAAAAAAAGAAAAATCTGCAAGCTGAATTCAGACATGAACAGTATATATAAATGGTTTGAAGATGAATGAAATCTCATGAAATCCACATTGAATTCACCTATCTTTATTTTTTCCTCCCATGCCCTATCTGTGCAATTCCATGGTGTCATGACTGCATACACTTAGCAATTTAACTAGAAAATAAGCAATGGGAATGGTTGAGCATGAAAATCAATAGTTTTAGCTAAATATCAAACAGCAAGAACAGTGTACTTTGTAACAAAGAGCAAGTGGGCTTTTAAGCTGGAACTAGACTGAAATGGTGGCAAAAGGACACGTCATATTCATTTAACCATGCTTGCAGGAACAAAGGGAACAAGGTTAGCTCAAACCAAAAATGGCACTGGTCTAAAACAAGCTGTCAGTGCTTTTTAAGCTGGAAGAATACAAAGTGAGTAGCCTAGGCATGCATTTTATTTGATGCAGGCAGGTTATATGTTAGAAGAAAAAAGAGCAAAAAAATATGTATATAAAATAAAGGTTTGAAATGCACATCATCACATCCAGCTAGACATCAGTAACTTCCTACTTACTTCCATATTGCTGTCTAGCGATCCTGCACTGCTGCGTCGCCCACGCTTGCCTGCCCAGGACATGCAACACCATAGATTAGAGACTGAGACAAGACCCGGGTGAAAAACAGCCGCTTTCCCTGAATCGCTAGAGGAGCCTCTAAATGCTACTGGGGGTGCTGCAGGGGAATTCACATTGCACTGGACTGGAACAATAGCTACTAAGGCAGAAACTTAGATTGTTAAGGCCGTTAGTTATATTAAGTTTCTGTACCTGACTGTAAACTTAAGAGGTATTTCTGTTGTGAGTCAACTGTGAGTACTGGAGTGCGATTTTTCAATTTGCACAACCCTTAACACACGTCATTTAACATCTATATTTAGCAGTATGGTCAGGATGGTATGTTGACCAGCAACAATTTTAAGTTGTTCGATTTCCTGGTATCCAATTGTTTACGAAGTTTTCTTTAAAGACTGGTAGCATTGGTATATACTTGTGGGGTGGCATTAGTTTAAATGCATAATTTAATATTGGCATATTCTGAACTTCATTGTGGGGGAATGCTAGGGGACATTGGTTTCAGCATTTCAATTTTGAACCTCAGTGGATTTCATATAATCTTCTTTCATGATGTTTAAAAGAAACTAAACTTAATTTTTGATCAATAAAACCGGAATCTGTCTTGACATTATGGCTAGATTTTGTTTGTTTAGCTGTGCAGTGCTTTATGTTTAAGTTTGATGGATTTGCTGTTTGCTCCAACATTCTCGGATTGCCGAAGTCATTTGCCAAAAACTATACACGAAATGCCAGGCTGTTTGCCCAAAGAGCCAGAATACCTCAGTGCTGATATATAAGACACAGGATCCCCAATTTTCTCTCCCATTTCAAAAGGAGAGAGAATAGCCCATAGCTGCAGTGGAATTAGATATTTTTGAAAAGAGAATTTGTTGAGCATTGCTTTGAAAAGTTTCAAAATACTTTACTGGAAAGGTGTATAAACAATGCTAATCTTTAAGGAGTAGTCAGGTTCCCAAAGCTGCTGTAAGACCTGTATTTTTTCAGAAACCTAAGTTCTCTCAGTACAGCCACTTTCTTGCAAGGCCAAACATCATCGAATCTCCACCCTGCACCGGCACGTCGCTGACTTCAGAATCTCCTACCCTAATAGGCGTGTTGGAAAGGAACAGGAGAATTTCAGTGTCACCGACCCTATGAGCCACACATCCTCATCCTAAGAAGCCCCAAAGCCCCCTAGTATCTGTTACGTATCTCAGTTCAAGAGAAGCTCTTAGGGACTGGTTTGTAAATGGTTCCTAGGATGTTCACCTTTGCTTCTTGACAAGCCTTCTTAGAGGTGAGTTTAGAACATCCCTAAGTCTTATGGATCAGTATGATCTAAGATTACCACCAAAGATTATCAGATCTATTAACACAAGTATGACATGGTTAGCCATAGGATGCAGCCCTGCCACACAGGTTTCTCTTAAGAGCTACAGTTCTCTCTGAGCTACTGCAACATTCAACATCCCCTCATTATCACTGAGAGTTGTTACCGACCAGTACAACTCCCATGCATCTACATTAAATTCAGCAAAAGGTGTTTGCGGTCAAAGTGTCTCGGTGACCTTGTTTGTTGTAATTTTGAGCAATTCCCTCCAGACAGACTCCTTGCCATACATCCCTTGCTGCAAGTTTGAGTCTCATCAAAACCATAACTGTGCTATCTTATGACCCCCCCCAGGGTTTTGATAATCCCTTACTTTTACTTCTAGTCAGGCTTTGATCCTTTTCTGCTCTGCTAGTGGGATTAGTAATGATTAACACTCAAATAACTCTTGCTTGCTTATGCAAAAACAGATGGAAAGATAGCCAGCTCTTAACTTAGCAGTCAGTATTGCAAATAAGACTGACTGTTGTCATAAGTCATTAAATGTGGCCAAAAATAAAGGAAGACAGAAAAATCTAATGTCTTTTGTGTATTGCAGGAATGAAAGTACTTAAAATAACCATGAATGCAGTATATATGGACAGAAGGAGACATGGATTTTTGCTGAGAATAACTTCAAGGCAAAGAAGTAGCAGCCAAGAACAAATGGGAAAATCCTACTTCAAATACCGGTAATTTCCCTCAGACAGGCACTATCCCTACATAGAAAGCTTTGATTATTTTTTTGAAAACAATCTGAACCCAATTCTGTTTTGGCCTACAGAACGATACGAAAGCTATTAACTAAATCCTCCAGAGCATTCTCCTGTCAGTGTATGTTTATACAAGACTGTTCTCTGGCCTTTGAGATGGCAAGGCATCTAAAAAACATCGCCCCAAAGCTGCAGTGTTTAAATTGCATTTCAGGGAAATGGTGACTCTCTGCTAGAACTGCATGTAAGCTTAACTGTACTAGCATAATAGTTAAAAATTGTGATATAAAGCACGGTGGTATTTATCAAATGTGAAGATCACTTTTGCTTAATATATTCTGTCCTACTTGAAATTTTTAAATATGTTATTTAGTGCGGTTTTAAATTTATTTTTATAAAGTTATCTTAAGCATTTCTGATTCACTCAAACAACTCATTGATGTTAGATACATCGATTCTGTGTAAGAATTATCTTTTGCTTATGTAATACATTGACATCTAAAAAATATGATCTGCCTTTGTAGGTCTTGGGAAAAAAGTTTGGAAAAAAGTTATAAATTGACTTTTTGGTAAAGCAAACTCATTTAGCAGCTCTGCTAGTCATTATACTGGCCTTCACAGGCTGTGAAATTGATATTCACAGCAGAAGCACAATCTGCAACTATCTAGCTACAGACACAATGGATACTACCAACATAAGTGGCTCAAAATTATCTAAACAATATACTCGAATGGTAGTCTAGAGATACCACTTCACAGGGAGAAAAGACTCTTTGTAACCATAATGTTTTCATCTTATTTTCTGGGTGAGTCAGGTATAATCTTGAGATCACAGATCAATTGCAAAAACAGTTGCTTGGCTTCTTCAAACAGATTATTCTCAAAATACTGATTAAGTTTCAGAACATGAGGAGACAGCATGTCACCTTGTTAACTCCTTCACTGGAAAAGCAAACGGTGTCTTTTCCATGAGACAGAAAATTTGTTGATAAAAAGGTGGTCATACACAGTGCTGGGTGTCTTTATACAACATATCTGGAGAATGATTTGGTATTGACATAGGCAAATCACAAAAACCTTGATTCATGATTTTTAAAAAAAACATTAAATTATATCATGATCATTACTGTTGCTATTCTGTTGAAGAAAAGGAAATATAACAACAGTGATGAGGGAAGACACGGGGAAAATCTCTCCCTGCTCAAAAAACTCTTCTGATAAGGGAGGAAAAGAACGCTAGTATCCTCTGTTCTACACAGTGCAGCAAAATCCATGGCAGAGGAAGAACATAACCTAGTAACCTTGCTGGCATTAGATGAGGAAGGAGCCAAGGGACAGCACCAGCCCATCACAGATTGAGTCAACAGATGAAGGGATTCTGTAATTGCATGAAGTCAGAGTCTTTTTAAGGGGATTGCAGTGCAGAGAAGTTCCACAATTTTTTTTAATTACAATTGGAGATAAACGATTCTAAAAATAAACAAATTTGTGTGTGGGAAAGAGACGGAGACACTTTTTCCCCTGAAGGTAGGAAGAAATATTTTTAAAAGTTAAAGGGCAACAAATGAGATTATATGAATTATACAGATAGAATTATTTTAACACTGGGACTACTTTACTGTTCATGTTTTTTAAAAGTAATCTCTACTGGTGTGTGACTGTTTCGAGGCAGCTCAGGAGATGATGAGACAAACACTATACTCATAGTAACCGTTCCACCTCCCTGCACTTCTGTGCAGATTCCAACACACTATAATTTTTTAAACAATGCAATAAATCAATATAAATATTATCCCCACCTTATAGATAGGGGACGGGAGGCATAAAGCTTGATTTCCACAAGCGCTCACTGCTGTAAGCCCAATGTGATAGTACTAGGTCCTCCAGGCACTGAAAATCACTGGCTTTCAGAAGAAAATCTCAGAAGATTTTCAGAAGAAAGCCAGTCACCAAAGAAAGCTGGGAGGCATACAGAATCAGAAACTCCAACAGCCAAATCCATGCTTTGCTTTAGCAACCAAATCAGTCTTCCCATGTACTAATGGCTATACTTTCCACATCTTCCTGTAAATATGCTAAATAAGAAAGGTCAGAATTCTATTGGATTTCACAAAATTTAGCTCCAACTGCCTTAGAATTTGTCCGTCTGATATTTTTATGTAAATTAAGAATTCCACATTTTGGAACAAAAACTGTTCTTCCTTGACTATAGCTCAAGAACATGTACTAAAAATCACTTTTTTTGTTTGGAGAAAGAATAAAGCACTGAGTGCTTTTGACACATTCACATCTTCAAACAGTTGGTTGCCACATTCTGCTTTTTATTTCTTGGAAATAACTGTCAATCCACAATGAACAATACTATCTGTAAAATCAAAAGGCCCTCATTCACATCCTTTTCACAACTATCATCTAAGCTATTATGGCAAATGCAAGGAAGAATAACCTCAGAAAGTGATTCCTGACATTTGTTTTCTGACAGAGAAATCTTGCCTTTCCTTATGGTTTACAGCTTAAGGGTCAGAAGCATTCACGGTATCAGCATTCACTAGATCTGAGCTTATTAATGCACGTAGTTTTCCAAGACTGAAATTTAAAGTCTGTTTCTACAGCTACTATTTACTACTGTGGCATCTGGTAGAGAGTACTGAACTGATTTTTGTGATTTTTTTTTTTGTTTTTAATTGTTTTGTCATATATCCAACTAAAATGCTGTTCAATCAGATTTCCCTTTCCTTCACTCAATCTTTAAAATTTTTCAATTTGTTTCTACAGTGTTCACTGGGTAATTATCTGCCTTATCACATACATGTGTAACGAGGCAGTTCCCACATTAATTAGATTTGAGTGTAGAAAGGACCTCTCTGAAAATTCACCACTTTCATCCTACAGAAGGACACTCATCCTGAACAGTCCCACTCCTTGATTCTCCTTGTTGCTTCTGTGTTTCACACCACAAAAAGAAGAACTGAGGCAACCTAACTCGGGAGCTCTTTGCAGAAGTAGCCTCATATGGTATTATTACTGAGACACACTATTTTACTAACTGGAAGCGATTTATTTGTTTCTCTGTGGATCACCTCTCCCATATTGAAGTCAGTCTCACATGCAGGCTATTCACTGAGAAAAGGCAGAGAAGGTACAATCACATTAAAATTACTACATCAGCTAACAAAGCAAGTAACAGGTATGTCATTTTTCAGTTGCACTGCACAAGACCAAACAGAAACTCTCCATAATTCTCAACTTGTTAAATTAAGTTTAGTTGGGTTTAACAAGCTCATTGATAAACCCTGCAGTCTGTGAGTGATTTCTGTATTTTATTATGGAAAAAAGGTATTTTCAGTACTAAGCATGCCAGTTGTATGCATGCCCTGTTGAAACGTGATGGTTTCATGATTATGAATACTTGTTCATTTCATAAAACCCATAACATGAATTTAAATATATGGCAATGTTTGAATGACTTGGATGAAAAATTCCTATGGGATGAAGAAAGTAATCAGGAATCACGTTTATGTGTAAACACACCCACTGAACTCACATATTTAACAATATGGCAGTTCTCATTCTAGTGAAATAAAAACAAAACAACAAAAAGGGATGATGAAAGTATCCTCAAATCTGAGATATAATAGTGGAGAAGACTAGTGGCTTGATCTAAAATCCATTGAAGCCAATCAGGCAAAAATATTCAACTTCATTTTGGATCAAGGCCCTACGTCTTTTACATGAAGCAAATGGGCATGAGTATGAAAGTCTAAGAGATTAAAAGAACTCACTCTCTAAATACTTGTATGCACATACATATACCCACAAAACATAGGCTATAATTTTACTTTACAACAATTGTACTTATTGCAGCATAGCTAGAATCTCTTCTTCAGTTAAAAAAAAAAAAGACAAATAGCATCTACTACCAAAGATATACACAGTAACGAAATTATGACTGTACTGTAAACCATCACTGCAATTAAAAGCACAAATCAGAGTATGCAACACAGACTATGAGCTAAAAAAAAAAATATTAAAGATGTAGTTCCTACTATCCCCAGAAGTACTTTCTGAATACTGGGTGTGGTGTTCAGATATGACGTCTTGTAGTGACAGGAATCATGCTTAACACTGAAACACAAGGTTGCTACTACCTGAGGCAGCCTGTATTACCATGGGTATGCCAGCTGTGCACTACAGATGCAAATCATAAAGTAAAACATACCAAACTTTCCTCTGCTTTTTCTTTAGCTAAGAAGTCCCACCACCGCTCCTTTCCAGTCCTTAGCTATATTAATCAGTTAATAAATTTGAGACACATCGGTGGTTTTGTGGGATATCAGTATTCTTTTCCACTATGGTTTCTTTTATTATGTTGGCAATAATATTTCACAAGAACCTCTTTTACAAGAATTAGGAACTTTATCGTGAATTGCAAAATAATAAAATAGAATCAGGGACACTGTATAACTGAATTACGTAGCTCTAGACAGAATTTAGTAGGGCTTCACTCAATTTCATTCATCAATGTGGTAACACGGGTACACTTGAGCACAAAATACACAGAAAGCGATTATTACACTCAGACTAGTTTTTTTTTCCTACGCCTACTTTATCAAGAGGAAGAAGCAAAGGGGAAGAAAAAGAGAAAGGTAAACTAAGTGGGTTACTCTTAGCACATCAACCACTTTTTCTACAGAACACTTACAATTTTTTCTCTGTCTTCACTCTCCTTTAAAGTATATATAGCAATATATAACAGTTTAAGCGTTTTCAAATAGTTGTCGCTCAATAGAACAAGGGTAAAAAAACCAAACAAATTAAACACAAACTATGAAAGAGGAGCTATTAAAAATATCTGAAGTTTCAGTGTTATTGAAAGTTACTGAAGTTTCAGTGTTCAGTTCTTAAAGCCCACTGCGAGCTGGGCCTTATATGCATCATTCACACATCTTTGCATGCAGTAGTCATGGCAAGGACATAAAGGCAGTGCTTACCTGCTTCAGACAGGTCTCTAAGGGAGCTGCTCAGTGCACTTCTTTTCAGCCCTTCCCCAGTAGCATAGCTGTCATCCAGGCAAGCTCTGTTCAGCGTCCCATTGCCAGAATCTTTTTTCAGACTGGAGCACTGAGACATGCTTGGACGCACCACTCCCTTCTGTTTTTCTAGCTCAGCTGAAACAAAAGAGAATAATTTTGCAATTCATAGTTATTGGCTATAATGAAGCAGTGACATCACAATTTCTGTACGTGATCACATACTACTCTGAATAATAGCTAAGTGTTCATTCTGGCAGATGATGATAAATACAAGAGAGAAACTTTAGCTCTGTACTAACAGCTTTATAGCACAACATACAGGATGAAAGGCTATTGCTCTGTTGGAAAAAATGAAGATAAAATTCCATGATTAGACAGTCATGTAAAATTCAGCAAAATACATGGATTTGTATGACAGCTACCTAATTAAAAGAATATAGGAATATAAACATAGAAGCGAAGAAAAAAATTACAGAATGGTTTGGATTGGAAGAGACCTTAAAGATCACCTAGCTCCACTCCCCTGCCATTGGCAGGGACACCTCCCACCAGACTAGGTTACCCAAAGCCCATCCAACCTCTTTCTGAGGTGGGGCATCCACAGCTTCTGAAGGCAACCTGTGCCAGTGCCTCCCCACTCTCAGAGTAAAGAATTGCTTCCTAATGCCTCATCTAAAGCTCCTCTCTTTTAGTTTAGAGCCGGTACCCCTTGTGCTATCACTACACTTCCTGGTAAAGAGCCCCTCTCAGCTTTCCTGCAGACTCTCTTTAAGTACTGAAAGCCACAAGGTCTCCCCAGAGCCTTCTCTTCTCCAGACTGAGCAACCCCAACTCTCTTCAGCCTCTCTTCGTAAGAGAGGTGCTCCAGCCCTCCCATCATCCTTGTGGTCTCCTCTGGACCCACTCCAACAAGTCCATGTCCTTCTTATGCTGGGGGCCCCAAAGCTGAGCACAGTACTGCAGGTGGAGTCTGACAAGAGCAGAGCAGAGGTGGAGAGTCACCTCCCTCGCCCTGCTGCCATATTGCTTGCAACGCAGCCCAGGATACGGTTGGCTTTCTAGGCTGCAAGCACACCTTGCCAGCTCACGCTGAGGTTTTTGTCAACCAACATCTCCAAGGCTGCCTCCTCAGGGCTGCTCTCAAACTGTTCTCCACCCAGCCTGTATTGTGCCTGGAACTGCCCTGACCCAGGTGTAGGGCCTTGCACTGAGCTTTGTTGAACTTCCTGAGACTGACATGGGCCCACCTCTTTAGCTTATCGAGGTCCCTCTGGATGGCATCTTTTCCCTCCAGCATGTCAAAAAAATCAGTAAAAATTATTTGAAGGGCTGTCGTTAAGCATTTCAGAGTTATGTAAACCATCCCTAATATTCTTACTGTAATTTATACTACAAATTACCAATCCATTGCTATTTGCCATGTCCAGGCTAACTTTCTACTGCATCTACACTGTACTACACTGTAAATGAACTCAGATGGAGCTTAAGAGATCTGTGGATTTCTTGCTCTTTCTGGAATCAAAGACATGGAAAAAAAAACTACACTATTTTGAACTCGTAAAGAGATCCAATGGGCTATGTGTACACTAAAGATTTTCTTACTTTGATTAGTTTGAAAATGCTCTACTATATGTACCTTTGTACTTACACTCTATTCTGTGCTTTTCCATTTCTTGAACCTCTGCAATTGACTCCCTCAAATCATCTGTAAACTTCTTCCTGTCCTGAGGATTTGGTGCATTGAAATTTATTAGTACTTTGATATCTGCTCCTGGAACAGCTGATGTGAGCCGTATACCGTTAGGATAATCTAGAAGAAAGAAAGAAGAATAACCATGAATACCGAAGCATTGATCATCTCTCTAACTAACATAGGGGACAAAATCAGGGAAGTCAAAGGGCAAGGAAGAATGAAAATCTCTAAGACATTTTGGAACTGCTTAACTGTTGAGATGCAGAATAAATATTGAAAGACGGTCTTTATACAGCTGTCACGCTTAAAGTACCACGTACTATGTAAAAGAAAAATTCCAGAAAAAAAGCAAAAATAATTTTTGTTTCATGTAATGGATTCTATTACCTGATGCAATCAACTGTGACCAGAGTTTACCTGAGTAAAGTCTACTGAAATACATCTCAAGTACCAGAAACTGACCTGTACTTTTAACTTAACATTTTCAGGAATACAGATATACACTAGTGTGTTTGCTTCCTGGACATCCTACTTAGCTTTTTT
>WBMW01001486.1:0-48455 GCA_013396635.1 Penelope pileata | reverse complement strand
TTTTTTTTTTTTTTTTAATTTAAAAATTGTCTGTGAAATTACATGCTGAGGAAGTAAAAAGGTCCATATTATGGGCATCATCACATAAAAAGCAGAATTTTCAGTGAACTTTCTTTGCCTCTTTAGCTGTACATTTGAGACTATAAATTTTAACAGCTCTTCAAAAATATTTTGTAGTTGAGATAAAAGGTTCATTTACAGAAATAAAGTATATAATGAAGATATGTTCAGCTACTGAAAACAGAATCAGCCTTGAATCACAGATCTGTAGACAAAGATTCAAGAGACACAGACGGAAAGGAGGGAGGAAGAATTTGGTGCTTCTGCCAAGGTCTGGTACTGGCATCTTGCACAAAAGCAATATAGCTGACCTGCTTCTCCTGTTGTCCTGAACACATGACAATACCATCTATCTTCAGTCGAATAAGACAGCTGCCTTGGGTTGTCTACAGCTGCTGTCACTCAGAATACAGTAAAATGGCCAAAAATGCAGTGGGGTCTGATGCTAAACAAGGTTACAGAAACGGATAGCATGGTATAACACCATGTATTGTTTTGAAAATTGAAACAGCTCTACACCAGTGTAACAGTTGAAAAAAAGATGCTTATAAAACTGAACCAGTAAAGGAACATAGTAACCCCAAACAAAGTCATACAAACTACCTTCACAAAAGAACAAATAAACAACAAAACTTCACATATTACACTTTTTTTTTTTGTTACCAAATTACTTCTCTACAACATATTGATCAAATATTGGAAAGCACTGACAGAAGTATTCACGAGTTTCAGATATACACTCTCTAAAAAGATCTACCTGCCCTGTGCATTTCCAGTGATTTTGACTGAAAACGTAAAATACATTTTCCTTGTGGTCTATTTATTTACTAGAGATAAATGACATTATTTCTCCTTTTGGAGCTCATCCACTCCTTAACATAGCTAGCTTCTATTATTAACACAAATCATTTTGTTCTACCCCACCAGTAACCATACGAGTATTTTTGTTGCTTCTCCGGTAATTACGCTAAATTTAATTCACTTGAAATCAGCTGACTCTGACAGCTGCTACAGAGACTTAGTGAACAGTGTGATAGTTCTGGCCAAGATACCCTAAAGCTTGAGGGGAACAGGGAAAACAGACATTATGAATTTTACAAACCAGACAAGAACAATACTTCTCAAGTGAAAAAACACCACATTCCACGTGACAGACACCAATATTAGAAGTACAATCAGCTCACTTCTTCACCTTCTGGAATGGCTTATCTTAGGAACTCAAGTATATGTCTACTGAAGTGTCTCAGTTAAATGCCTACAGTTCAATGGGCAGAATTAGATCCTTTTCTCCAAGTCTCACTATATATATTTCTAAGTTTTTTGAAGAAAGTGCTCCTACTTGGCATGCTTATGTGATTTATTATTTTTTTTTTTAAATTAATACGAGAGGAAATGTATATTATTATACTTACAGTAGAATCCAGGACAGAAAAGTTCCTGTTCCTCTCTAAAAATGAATTTTATATTATATAAAATGTGTACAAGAGAAAGAAAGAAAGAATGAATGTGTATACATTAAAATAATCTGCAGGCTGAACAGCTCTTCCAGTTCAAAATCTCCAGATGCTTTGACTCATAAAAACCAGTAACTTCTTTTGAGGGAGATGAGCACTGGAGCACATTTTCAAGGACAAACGAAAACTAAGCTTTTTACAACAGGAAGGCACAGGAACTATTGAATGTCACACTGAAATGTATCCGATTTATCATGAGAGTCAAGGCTTGGTCAAATAGACTGCCTTCGTACGAACCATGGGAACAACTATGATCAGCCACACTATTACTGATACTGCCTCTGGGCTTAAAATCTGCAAGAGCATTAGCAAAATACTAGCTTTTTGTTGGATTGCTAGGAATGAGAAAGCATTAGGAAACACTGGATTTATGCAGATTACAGCTGAAATAAAAGGTGGCAGAAAATACAAACTTTAATCCAGAATCTCTGTCTAATTCTGTCTGGATTTATATTTGAGCAGGTGTGTATTAGGCACAAAGGTAAAGCACAAATCAGGAAAATAAATGAAATGGTGACTTAAATGACAAATATCACTTTAATAGTCATTCTTACCACACACTGAGTTCCAATTGTACCAGTGACTCAGCAACACATTCACTGTATTTGTTTTTTCACAAACATTCCATTATTAACAAGCATTCACAAAACACCTTAGGCTAGATTTGGCTTCTGACAACTTCCAATCTAACAGCAGTCTTTGTATGCTGACACCAGGTTTTAACCTTTAGGACTAAATTCAGTTCACGGCAATTTTAATCCTAGATTTAGACCCAAGTTCTGTCCATTCCTTTGTTTCATACTATTTTTTATTTTTTATTTTTTATAAATAAAATGATCATCTAGAAAGAGAGGAAAGACTTACACTGATTCTCAAAAAGAAGAACTTGCATGCCATAGAGGGAAAAGGACTGTCGAAAGCTGTACGTAACAGAGTTCTTCTTCTTTTGAAATATCTTGGTCACCTGAAAGTTATCAAATAAATAAAATGAAATATCCCTTTTATCATGCATTTATAACCTGTCAGCAAATGTTAACTTGCTATTTCTCTTTTCATAATTCAATTTGTGCATTTAATCTGCACGCTACTGTAGAAATGAAAAAATAGATTTGAAGTATTGGTATCTCTCAACCAGAAGGTTTAATACTTTACCCAGATGCAAAGCCTTTGAGCTTTCTATTCTCCAGGACTCTAATTTTCACATTCAAGAATTAAAAGGCCTGCATACTTACTGTACACGCTATGAAAAATGTATATCTTTTTTAAATAATCCTTTTAAAAAAATTACGTGCTACCACATCTCATGTTTTTTTCTTAGTCTGACTACAAGCAGCCCATTGCTATGGACTTCTCAATCCAAGTTTAATTCTTAGCCCTTCCTCTCACCTGCTGTGTGACCTTCCGAGCCTTCTGTGTATCTCAAAATACTGTCTCACACCATCTCATCCAATGAAGCCATGTTTTCCTTATGTTCTGTATAGCACCTATCTGAATAAAAGCTCCACGTTCTGTGGAAACCTCTACTTTTTGCTACAACACAAGTAATGTGCTCCAACTTACCATCAGTTCTGGGGTTCTCCTAAGCAGTGAACAGAACAACTCTCTTTTACTGAGAGCTGGTTGTGGTTTTTTTGTTTTTTTTTGTTTTTTGTTTTTTGTTTTTTTTAACTAGTTCTTTCTAATTTTGGCTTTTTCTATGGCATTTTACTAGAACTAACAAATTTCTTCTACATTAGTTCCAGAAAATTTTGATAAAACTGCAGGCAACTGAGTAATAAAAAAAAGGAAATTGGCAGTCTGAAGATGACAACATTCCAAGTTACATCCAAGCTTACATTTACATATCCTATTCGTATTTCAGTGAATAAACACACTTGGTTCATGCAGCATTCATGGAAAACAAAGTAACATATAATTTTGTTTTTCCACTAGTAACTGGAATTATTTACTGAATGGAGGCATTCTTTAGAGACGTGAGTAAGCCTGAGGTTGTTTTTGTTCTTTATAATAAAAGCTATTGTATTAAAGTACTTTCTTACAATCGAGTGCAGTAATCAATAAAAGGCTTCAGTTTAAAAATAATTTTTAGATAGCGAAGAAAATTCAGAAGATTTAAATATTAATCATCCTGAGATTGCTGGAGTTCAGAGTAGCAGGTAACAGATATTTATTTCTAGGAATGTGCGTGCACTTATTGCCATTGATTTCATGGAGATAGACATTTCTGAATACCTCACTAGAAGTCTTTTCAACTCTATAGGTAGCTATAGTGTACATTAAAAAGAAAGAAAAAAGTCATTTGTTCCTGAGTTTACCAGAAAAAAAATTGTTAGAAAACCAAATTCATAAGTGTGGGTAAAAATGCCATGAACATCCTGGTGACAGATGAGTAAAGGTCTCCCATACAATAGTCCTTACTCCTACACAAAAGCGTGAGAAGAATAACAGGCAAAAGTTTCCTTGTTTCAATGTAAGCACATGAACAGCAGAGTAAGTCTAGTACTATAATCAGGTTTAACTCTGAGTAAAAAGGAACAACATCTCTCCTCTCTGAATCTTCGCATTAGCAAAGGTAATTAAAAAAAAAATCAAAATAAGATGAAACAAAACCCCCAGGAACTGAAAATACATACCACAAGAAGGTCATTAAATAAAAATATTTCTCGCTGGTGCAACCCAAGCTTCTGAGGTTTATTTGGATCAGGAACTTCGAAGAGTCTACAGTAGCAAACAAGCCTCCGGTGGGGCAGGGAGAGGACCTATGGTAAAAGTTCATGGTTAATACAGAAATCTTTAGCCACGAAAGAGGGCCTTGCATACCTAGAGTCTTTTCTGAGTAATTCAAATATGTTTTACCTCTGATCTCATTACACTTTTTCATTAAAGGATCAACAACAACAGATTTATATGCTACAAACTGCATGACATTCAAACTTCAACAACATTCTTATATAAACTTTAAAAGCCTGCATCCTGCATTTGGATGCCAAGGGAAGGTTTATTAGGGATAGTTTTACTTTGTGAAACAACAAAACCTTGAAAGAACTTAAGGTTAAACTCATAGCAAACTATATTTGCTTTCCTGAGCATTTTTCCATACCATAATATTTGAAGAAAGGGTGCAAAACAACTTTAGCTTTTGTGAGATGACAAATTCACTGACGTTGTAGGTTACTTCTTGTCATTCACTAAGTCAATTTTTTCATTTCCCAATACCAAGGAAAAGGTGACATTAGAATAGTAAATGCATTTTCAGGCTGGCTTCTTTCTCATGCCAGCAAGAAAAACAAGAATAATTTTCCATTTGTCTACTGAAATGTCTGCGGAATCTATCTCCAAAGCTATATTTTTCAGTCTAGCAAGATTTCACTTCTTTCAAATGCAAACGGTTATGTTTTGTCAACAATACTAAAAGCAACCCTTTTAGACTTTAAAGTCAAGAATAGTTGTTGGTAACTGGACACATTTCATTTATATCTTATATTTTGTAATTCCTGATTCTGAATGGGAAAGACGAGATTTACTAGGCAAACAGTCAGACTATCAATGCTTCTTCCTCTACACGAGCAGGACAAATAGAGTGGAAGAAGAAGTGGCTTAGGGTTCACTATCTGCCCTTGTTCTCGATTGGTTACCATGTCATTTGGTGACATTCCAATTTTCTCCCTCAAATCAAATGGTAACTGCTAGCAATTGAAAAAATGCTAATAGCATTTATCTATGGCATTAGCTTAATTACTCATCCTCCCTGGACTTGAAAGGACAACGTATTTAAAAAGTATAGCAAACATTTTATAAAGGAGCCAACGTTATGAAGAATGCTGGAGAAATCAGTGGTTTCTATTTTCAGGCTGACTACCTTATGGGGGGTCTCAGTGAAAAGTGGCAGGAATAAAAGTTGCATGTCCTCATTGTCCCCTGCCTCCAGATACATGGCAGTCTTAGATTTGCTATAGCAAGAAAACAAAACCCAAAGGTATCACTGAATTTATGAACTTGCAAACAACTACAGCAAGCTTGGTACTGAAAGTTAACTACAAAAATTATAAATCTATAAACTATAACAATCATTCACAGCAATGGATGATCCTGTGAGATTCCCTTCCACCCTATTTCACATAGGTTCTGTCTTTCAGTTTGTTTTTATAGTCCAGTGGTACTGCTAGACATGCACCCAGGAAAAACAAGTACTTCACTTAGGAATATAAAGCTAACTTCGAAGGTTTTTGATTATTTCAACAGAAAAAAAGAAAGTAAGATGACAAATAGAATTTTCAAGTAGCTTCCCTGGATTGTCCAGAGTGAAGATGTTAACACACAGCACATTATATTGATAAAATCATAACTGATAAAAAAAAATCATTAGGATCAAGTTTGTATAAGGTTATAAGATTTCAGAATACTACTTTCACTCCTTGACTATTTTTTTCTCTTTTTATGTTCATTTTTTCTACTTAAAACTGCTAGTAATAATGCTACCATGAAAGTAAGTGGAATACTGTGTTGGAAGAAGAGTTTTAGGAATACTATTGAACATGTCTATCTGGCATCAGTATCTTCTATGTCCATCTACCTTTCATAAGAGAATTGTTAAAATAAATGGCACTATCGTTCTAGAGTATCATTCAATACCAGAATGGACAAGAAATAATAAACGAACAATAAACACACTGGGAGCCAGGGGGAAAGGTGAGATACAACTACAAATTTACTTGCTTGTTTACTTACTCTTTACTAGCTGTCTAATGTCTACAGTAATCATAGCATTTGAAATGCACAAAACGTGTACTAAAAACTCCAGGCAGTAAATTAAAGACTGTCACTGGTAAATTATATTTTTAAGGAGATTTTTATTCTTTGGAGAGTTATTACCACAATAGAAGGAAGGATTTTTCTTGATAGAATTCCCATTTTTGAAAATGCTCAAATGTAATAGAATGTGTTAACACCAGTTAAAACAACTACAAACTTTGAATGAGTACGAGAAAAATACCTACACAACCAAGTCCATGGTGCAGAGATCCAATCTACAGTAGAAAGACATATACAAGTTCATTAAACTTCAGAGAAACACAGTACTGTATCATAGCAAGTAAATACGTCACGGTCTTACTATGACTAAATGCCTATAAAGTAAAAACAAATATTTCTATCAATAAAGACTGTTGGCTATTTCCTGAATTTTCTTTCACACAGTTAAAAAGTATCTCAGCAGAAGAGTCCCTGATCCTAGAACTCCACTGGGGCATTGTTTTTTTAATTCCATTTAATTTACAAGATCAGGATTAGTTTTAGAATTTGAACTGCTGCATGTCTTAATAAAAAGGAACCAAAAAACCCCACGTCTCCCACAGAAGCCTATATATAAACTTAAATTCCCAAGTAATTAAGGAAAATAAGTTTTATATGAAAGAATAAGCAACTGTCAAACATGGACTTTAGGATATTTCCCTTCTCAAAATATGCAAAAACTTGTATTAATTGAGGAAATTCTGCTTCCTCTCTCCTTCTGCTTCTTCTAGGAAAACTCCTCAGTATTTCCTTACTAGGGAACAGAAGCAAATCAGATTTTGTTGGTCCCACTTTTTTCCTCTTCCTAGTTGAGGCTTGTCTGAGAAAAGATTGTAATTCAAAGCTCTTTAAGAGTAATAGGGAGAATCTTGAGATCCATGGTCTTTTTCTTTAAAAACACAATTTAAACAAAACACCAAAATCAAAACAACAAGAAAAATCACAAAAAACCAACAGTCCCTACTTCAGTAAAAATTCCCCACAGCTGATAAAAAATGAAGTTCACTCAGCTCCTAAACTAGAGGGAAAAAAACACAATGGGCGTCTTTTTCTCTCTCTATTTTTCTAACAGATACTTTATAAAAGCAAAGTGTATCAAGATTTTTCCCACAACAAAAGTAAGAGGTATCTTTGAATATTCAAAACCAGCATTAGAATTCCTGGGACCTGATTTCCAGATAAGTTCTCAGACAAAATGGCAATCTCTTACAAATACCAGCTCACTGAGCTAGCTGCAAAGCTCAGAAGAGCATAGATATAAATACAAGTTCTCCACTTCTCTTGTAAATTCTGGAGTCACAACTGATAATGAAAAAAGATTCTCTATAACATCACTTTTCACCGAGAGAAAATATTGGAAAAAAAAATCTTAGTTTGAGACTTAGTTTAAGTTTCAGAACATCACCATTCATCAAAACCAGACTGCAACAACAGATTCATCTGCACTGTGAATACTCTGAAATTAAAGACAACCTTGAAATAATTTATTATTTTGACAATTACAATCTTTTGCTGTTTCATAACCAATTTATACATCTAAGCAACACAATCATGTGTTCTCCTACACTGTACGTTGTCCTACATCTCCTTGTTACATAGGAATTTACATTCCAGGCTAAGAAAACTTACAGGTTTCTTTCCAACTATGAGTTTTTCAACTTTCTGGACTTGGGATACGTGATCCTCATTTGTCTTCAGTTCCCGCTTGCGGATTCTCTCATAAATCCCAATCAGCATTTCTCTTGGGATATCTTCACCATCATCCACACCTGCAAAATCCAACAATTTTTATTTTCAGTCTTTTTTGACTCACAGCTGTTGCTGCTTTGTCCGCTAACATCTCCTGTGCTGTTCTTGGGCCCACCCTACAAGTGGCAGAAGTTACGTTACTCAGTACTGAAGCACTGAATTTTACCCATCGATGGAAATCAAACTACTAGGTTTGCTTTTTTGTTTTTGTCTTAAAACATCAATCTAAAACTAATCCTTAAAAAGGCTAATTTCCCAGGTAATTTTTTTTGCCTTTTAAGTTTTCTCAGCTTTGGTATTAAAGCTCAAACGAGTTAAATAATCCTTTAGACATTAAAGCATCCCTCTATCTCAGAACAGAATAGCCTCTGCCTCAATGTTTCTCAACACTGCTCACAGACTCATTTCTACAAGACAACCTTATGAATACCCAGTAATATTAATTTAACCAGTATTTCCTGCATGATTTCAAAATCAATTAATTTAGTCTGGGAAAAAAAAAAAGATCAACAGAAGGGTCTATTTACAATGTCACTGTTTAGTACTGCATGAATATCAGCAGCATATAAGCATCCCAACAAATGCCTGACAGTCAAAAACTTGATGACGCATTTTTAACAGCAGTGGAAGGAGTCTGATTTCAGTGAGGGACTCAAAGCTAGGCTCCCTGGGTTAAGGAGATGCATATTTATTTTTCACACAGGTTTTAAAGCAATAACTTCTCACCTCCCATTCAGAAGGCAAAATACAATATTTTGTTACCCAGTGGAAGAACTGCTCCCATTAAAACAATACTGTGACAAAATACGAGTTCTTTGCAGCTAGGAGCAAGAAAACCAGCTTTTGTTCCACACCTGCAAATGTTCCATGGCCCACCCCTTGAGACTGAAGCATTTAAAGTTAGAGGCAAAGAAGTATGTTACAAAAATACCTACCAAATAAGGAATTGCTAGCATTCAGGCTGGAGTTCAGAGAGAACATACTGTATTTAACACGACAGATATGACCGTAGTATTACCCTAATAGGCTAATACCAGGTTGTTTTTAAATCTTTCAAAATCTCTAAAAAAAATCTCAATGCTAACTCAAATTTCCCTAACCTAATGCAACTGCTAAGAATAGATTGTTTGTTGCTGTCTTACATAAATCTAAGGGAATAAAATCATCAAACAGGATTTCATATTCAAGATCTGGAATTCCAGAACATCTCAAGTAGTTTGTTTTCGCTAGCATTAAAATGATATTAGATGTGCAGCGTGCACTCCTGAACACTGACTGCCATGCACCTGAGATACACTGATGTATTTTTTCATATGGAGCAACTTGGTTCTTTCTGTCATTCAGCCCACTTTTAGGTATCACTGAGAAAATGAGTGTTAAATAATGCATCAGCACTTCCTGGTGCCTGCAATAGTTGGCCTGTTTCGATACCACGCTGCTACATCCATTGTTGCTGAAAGAAGAGAAGACTGTACACTAAATTGCTGCTTATTCTGTGCTTAAAAGCAGAGGGAGGAGGAGGACAGTGTTGCAATGACCGAAGAGGCAATTTTTCTGGCCTGTGCGCAAACACATAGTAATGGAACTACAATAAAAGCTTCTTTGTCCCTATGGGCACAAACTATCTTAAAAGGGAAAAAAAAGGGGTGGGGGACTTCAGCCTTGTTTTATTTCTCCAGCATCTGAGTGCTCTACCGTAACAAAGTAAATGCCATCTGATCCATTCTTCCTGGAATGCCCAGAAACAGCAGGAGGTATCATATCCTCACGTATGATCTTCCTCAACTACACAGTGACTACTGTATTAGACAAAGCTGAGCTGATATTTCATAAAAATCTGTTCTTTTTTCACCAGAAGAACCAACATACAAAGAGCTGAGATGAAATAAAAAATGTCTGGCAATGTAATTACAGGCTTAGGTGTGCCCTGGGCTGGCAAATAGTTTCTTTATTGGAAAACATACCAATGAAGGTGCTGAAGAAATTGATATACTATTTACCGTGTACCTATCAGGAAGGTTTTGAAGTTGTGATTCAGAACAGAGACTGAATGTATTTATCTGTAAACATGCACACAGACATTCTCTGCAGAGTGTCTTTATTGCAACAGAATTTATTCACCTTCATTCCTGTGCACAGAAGCTGCTGCCTTTATGAGTTGTCCTTCGACTTTGTGAAGGGTTTAAGTGTGGCAAATTTCAATTGTCTCTAAAATTTGAGGCACTGGAAAGTTCTGAATACATGGTAACGATCACTTTTCAGCTACACTGAAAGAACTGGGATTAAAAGGGCTTGCCAATACATCTACTCAAGAAAGACAGGAAAAAAAATGACAAAATACTATATGCTTAGTTCTGTTTTCATTATTGCAAAAATATCTAAAGCCTGTACAAGGGATGTTGATTTTAAAAGTCAGGTGAAATCAGAATCAAGTCCCTGCATTTTGCTTTTTCCCAGTAGATACAAGGTGTCCCTCCAATGACAGTTACAGGGAAAAACTTTTAACAGCCATCGCGGTTAGAGTTTGCTTACCCCTTAGATTCTTGATAAAATCCTCTAGCTTCATTTTGCGTTCTGGTTTCACATTTGGGCTGTACATATCTGTGTTCAACAGTATAATGGCAAAAGCTAGAATGAAGATGGTATCAGGATTCCTAAACTGTCTCACAACCCCTGGATTGCAGATACAGTATCGTTGGCTGTAAAAAAACAAAAAGGGGAAAACTATCAGTCTTATGAATTAATATTCTAATTTCACCAAATAATCCAACTGCTAAGTTCCACAGGCTGAGCAAGCTATTGTTCATGTTTCATACACATATTTAGATTTCCATCCACATATTTCTATGTCTATCCTAGAACATGGACGGCTTTTGGTTTCTACTACCTTTCTAACTTCCCTTCTTCAAACAGACCCTGAGCTCCAATATCTTCATTATTTCACTGTTTTTTTTTCAGTAACACTTGTTGACACCGGTTAAGAATACAGCACTGATTTTAGCTTACTGCTGATTTACTTACTCCTGCCCTGGACAACTTGTGTTGGGATTAATAAATTAATGCTCTTTATTCCACTATTGTTAAAATGCTTAATGAGAAGTTAATAAACATATACACTCTAAAAGATAAACTGTAATATAATTTCACTCATATGAACTATCATATGCAAATACATTAATAGAGATAATAAAAAAAATGCTTAAATTTCTTTTCAACTGATGCAAGAGACTTTCAGCTGAGGAGCCTTCTCCATTAATGCAAATAAGATACATGAGCAGCACTGGCAAATAAAATTTCCTCTTTCATACTTAATACTAATAAACTACTTTCATACTGAAACCACCACAAACGACATGCTGCATTTGAGACCGTATATAGCTCACAAGGACGGTGAAATAAGCAGGAAATAAGCAGGAAAATAAATAGACTCAACTTCTCCAGTTCTCCTGTCTGACAGCTAGACAACAGTAGATTTCTACTGACTGAATAATTTATTTCAGCATCATACCTAAAGGCTTCAATGAGCCGTTCCACTTTCTGGGCTTCTCCTTGAACACGGATATGAGCCTGAAACTTCCTGAGTGCTTCATCCAGTTCCATTGTTGAGAAGTCCATCTCATCCACAACACAGCTAGGATAAAAACATATTGCCATTGGGTCTTTTCATTTCTAACAGAGCATTACCAAAGGTAAGATTTTGAGCGCAAAAAGACCTTTCAATTTTCCACCAGTTGTAGAGATTCATGGAGTTTTTTGAAACCTTCAGCAACAACTGCAATAATTGTAGGTGAACCATATGAAGGAAGGATTGCAGAGAACAGGTCAATGAGAAAGTGTACATGTAAGCAGACCCTTACTTGTGTTTTTTTTTTCTTTGTTGTTTTTTTTTTTAAACAGCAGGGTTACTAGAATGACAAATGTCTGACCAATCTGAGCGACATGCCATTGTCAGGAATAATTATTGGGTTTATGCTTCCAGGCCAATCAATTATTACTAGCCAATACCTATAATAAAGAGTTTATATTGCTTGAAATATCAAATTCTGCAGCAAGTACAATAATCTGTACCAAATGGTTATGTCTAGCAATGCTCTTATGTACTGAGAAAAAAATTAATCTTGTCCTGATACGTTGCTATTATTACTGTAATTCTCATCTCCCCATCATTTGCCATTTCTTTCAGTTAACATTTATGGAGGAATAACTACCTTCTTGTTCTGAAAATACAGTGCTGACAAAAAATAAAAAGGAACCAGTTTAATATAATCAACAACATGAACTGTGTAATTTCAATACTTCATTTAAAGACTGCTTTACAATCACAAGCTTATGAATCTCCTTTGTTTAAACTCTGCTTTTAGTTTTTAAATAATCAGACATGAATCACTGCAAGTAACAGGACTGTAATGAAGAAACCACAGAAAGAAAGTACAATCCAGTTTTAAAAGCCTTTTCTTAAATGTGTAGCTAGCTATACAATGATTTAGAGTAGCTCACATTTTTTTTCCTAATAACATTGTAGCTACCATAAATTAATATTAAAGCAATTCATTCAGTTCATCTTGTATATTTTTCCTTTTATGCTGAAGTGCAAAAAACAAATAAGCTTGGTATTTCTCACGCCCTTTGCCATCCACACCTAAAAACCTATTATCAATTCTGCAATAACGTTCACAATCTTCCCAACTGCTGTAAGTTCTGTAACACTTTCAAAAGCACTTTTCTCCTTCAAAAATGTGTGGCACATGTGCAGGCAAGCTGGAGTCAAACTGTAGTAATTAGAGCAAAAAAGGACACACTGGCCAACAGTGCAACAGGGAGGGACTTGATCTTTGTAATATGAATGTAATATGAACTACAGAGACAGCAGGCACACCAACATGGTCAGTGTTCTTAACTGGAATCAGTACTGTTTTACAGATATTTCAAAATAGTAAACAAAACTTTTCTAGTGGCTATGTAATAACAAAAAAAGTAAAAGAAAAGAACAAATTATTTTGGTTAGATCCACAGCAAATGAAATAGTGAAAGTAATAAGACTAGGCACACTTGTTAAGTTTTTGTTAACAATAGTTAATAAAATGATAACCCTTGATAACAATGTCATAACAATGATAAAGAGAACATGATTACATGGACTTTAGATACTGCAGGATCTTGGCTACGTATGTACTCTGGGTAAATAAGCTTCTGCAGAATGACACATCTTCAGTGTTAGAGCTGCAACTCACAGGCAGATGAAAGCAAGAAGCAGCTAAGGCAGATAACTGAAACTTTTTCCTGGGTTCCAGGACCTGGGTACCACCTTTCTACAAAATTTAAGCAAGAAGGGAAGAACATACCATCTGGTGGGTCAAGACAGCTACAAATGCATTGATTCTCTATTGTTCCATTTCCCTGTACTCTCACACCCAGCTGTGTAGAGGAATGAACTGAAAACCACGCAGTGAGCAGAGCAACAGAATGTCACGTTTACACTCCACCTTTTAGCAGTGTTCTTTACCAATATTTTGTTTTATTCTTCATTTGAGTAGGTGATTGTATTTTATTTTCTAATGTAAAGTCAAGACAAAGTAAAAGGTCAGATCCTCAGCTACACCTCTACTGCATCAAGCACTCCTCAGTCAGGCAGAAAAAACTGAGGCTTCCTGCAGAACAGCAGTGCTTCCATAAGGGCATCTGATGTCCCCCAGTTATTGGCCAGGGCAACAACACCAAGTCACTGTGCCAGCCCCATGCCTCTTCCCTTGCTTTCGGCTGGGAGGGGTACTATATAAGGTGGCAGCCTTCAATAAGGTGCAGGAACAAAAGTAAAGACCTCTAAAAAAGACCTATGGCACACCTATACATGCCATTAAGCGTATACCACAGTGTTCAAACTTGCATTTGAAATACAGTACTGAACTTCTGACAGCACAGCAACAAGATTAAGGTGACTGCATGGAATGTGACCAGCATGTCTGCCATACGAAGCCACCAAAAGAAACATATAACAAATGTGCAAAAATGTAAGGTGGTCTTCTGAGAGGTATTGACATTATCAAGAAATATTCAGTCCTCAAGAAAGACTGTCTGTAGCCCAGTGCTAATGGCAGTGCAACTGTTATTAGACCCTGGTAAAAAATTGTGGTCAGAATTTTTCCTAGACTTCCTCAATGTGTAAAATGGTTGTTTTTTTTTTTCCCCTCTCCTTTTATTCTCAGCAGCCCTGTTAAAAACCTAACTAAATTTCTCATACAATACCTTGACTAAAACTAAGAAGGACTAAGATGTATTCATGTTTACAGGTCATCTTATACACAAAAGTCTCCCAAAGAATACGTGTTTTAAATGAACACCCTCTTCAAATAAGTCAACACTTGTTTTTGGTCTACTCTGTATATAA
This sequence comes from Penelope pileata, assembly GCA_013396635.1. Classification (NCBI taxonomy): domain Eukaryota; kingdom Metazoa; phylum Chordata; class Aves; order Galliformes; family Cracidae; genus Penelope; species Penelope pileata. Next base: position 33,956 of record WBMW01001486.1, on the reverse strand, counting down.
GGATTAGAAATTAATGACCAATCTGCTAAGTTTAGTTTTCTGGTTCAAATTTCTTGAGGCAAAAAAACAAAACCAAAAACACAAACAGATTTTGTTTATCTAATCTTTTGAAAAAGAGCAGTTTGCATCGTCAGCATGTGCCTGTACACACTAAAATCCCTGTTTATCTAACATCTGAGCCATTTGGCTGTAATAATTATTTTCATGTTCTGTTACTGACGAAGCCTTATGTTGCATACTGTATTATTTTGTTTCATTCTGTAAATTATTAGAGAGACTGAGTAAGGAAAAAGACTGAAATAACAGACTTTAATGCCAGTGAAATTAAAGCATAAAATTAGAGTAAATGTGGATGACTACAGCAAATATAAATCCTTGTAAATACCTTGCTGAATCAATAAAAAAAACAGTAACTTAGCTGGGGAGCAAAGAAATAAATATTTGCTTATGTGCATGCTTTCTTTATTAATCCCTAGAGCCCGGTTTCTTCCTCCTTCAGAACAATATCCAGAGAGATGTGCAAAACTACCTCTAGCTTGATGAAACATCTTACTTGTAGGTTAAGACATGTTTCCCTCCTCCCCACATACAATACTCACTCTAATACATCTCGGTTGAACTGTTTTTGTCGATTTCCCAAAAATTCTCCAATCATTTGTCTGCTGAGACCTTTTCTTTGCAGGAGAAAGTGAGCAACACCAACTGGAGTGTCAGGCACAAAACCTCGCTCAATTAGGTACTGGACTCCTTTTTCAGGTTTTCTGAGGAGAAATGAGAATGTAAAACAAGTTCATTTTTTTTTCTCACTGGGCCTGAAGGCATCTGACTAAAACTTTATAGCACTTTTGCTATCACTTTTAACTAGCACATTACTACTATGGGCTAATATACTTTCAGGATAAATGTAATCATGCCACAGAACACACAATTCCCTGTTAATAGCTTTCTAGCTTTGGAACAGACCTCAGCATGCTGTAACACATTTCCCTGCTCCATACTCTTTTCCAATGAGAAGCTTTATATGTTAGCAGCTTCAGGCACAAAAGTCATAAAAGTTGTCACAGCAAAAGACAAGCCGAAAAACCAGAAAGAAACAAAAGAACACCCTTGACACCCCCAAATCCCTGCTCTCACACCCCCAAATCCCTGCTCTCAGAAGTTCAGTCATACACAAAGAAGCATTTAAAATAGTGGAGCTCCCATCTCATTTCCAATTTACTTCCCTTCCAACAACCCTTGCTCCAGATTTACCTCCCTCCAACAAGCACCTTCGTATTTTCTGGAGTATTTTACATCTCTTTCTACCTCACCTCCAGATTTAGCTGTAATCACTTTCAGATTCCAAAGCAAGATGAAGCTACTCATTTTAGCACATTAAGAAGTGCGCGTTGGGGAGGAAAGACATTTTTGGCAATACAATCTACTGCTGACAAAGGCAAACGTGGCTTATTTTTTAAAGTAACATAAGAGTAAAATTCCCCTCACAGGATATATTGTGCACTGCATTTTCCAGCAGTGTGACACAACAGATAACCAACCCTAAGTTCTCTTAAAGACATGAAGGAACCAGTAATTCAATCACCATCTTTGTTTTGCAAGAAATTATAATACAGTGCCCACCCTTCAAAGTGAATGACATGCACTGTGCTGGATGAGCTCAAACAAATTTCCTTTCTTAAGGCAAGCAAATTAATTTAAAAGGACAAGGTAACTTTCTTTTTATACAAGGCTGATCATACAGTCATACTTCAGGGTTTTTTTTTTTTCCTATTTTTTTTTTTTTAACTGAAAACAACATCACTAAATGTATCACCATTCAGTTCTCATACTCTTTTACGTGACATTACACGCTTAATATCCTATTAAGAGTTAGATAGAGAAATAAATACAATTTAATCAAAATTAAACTAATTAACTTTCTTTTTCACCAAAGTGTAGTCTTCCTCAAGTGTGTGAGCGGATGTGGAAGTGAGTGAGACATGACATGGTCAGTGACACGAGATGACAGAAGGTATCCTCATTTCTGCCTACTCAGAACTGAGAGCAGATCCTTCTGTGTAGTTACTGCTAAGAGTCTTTTGTGATTAGGAAAATTCCCAGTGATGGCTTGTTAATTACACCTACCAATAGCAGGGAAGGTGAGAGTCTATAAATAACAGTAGTGGAAACTGCATCAGCTCTGTAATTATTTTCAGATTTTCAGATGCATTAACTAATATCAAAAAACACACTCCAAAGCTAGCACCTCACACAGCTGATGATATACATATCCATAGGACTTCTCCTATTCATAGGACTGTTACAGTGCAGCTACTTCCATAATAAAGCTAAAAATCTATCTAAATGTATATATATATATATAAAAAGGAATACACTGAAAGGAAGAAAAAAGAATCAACTAACACAAAAAGATGTGGCGAAGAGATATTTAAGTAAGATTTTCAGATGTTGCATAAAGGGCTAGGGAATTTACCAGAAACAATAAAATAAGATAACAATAATAATAATAAATAATTAAGACCTTTAGGATGGTTTAAAGCAACATTGGATGGGGGAGGGGGGAAGGAAAAGGAAAAAGTAATGCAAGCTTGAAAATAACCGATCAAAACAGTTCATTTCAACAAATGTGCTTTTTAGAGAGCACTGATCACAATCACATCCAATGCAAATGTTATCTTTGTGTGTTTCTGAAGACTCACTGGATCCCCTAGCAATTACTGGAAATGGACATTTTTAAAAGGAAACACATTCTAGAAAGGAAGACTGCAGCAAAATCAGACACAAAGACAATAGTATAGAAAAAGAAAAGGAAAAAAGACCAAGAAAGCAGCTCTCCCTCCCCCCAAACCAAGACAACAAATCCCTGCACATCACAGCAGTTTTCTTTACCCCCTCAAATGTTTTAAATAAGAACATTCAGAAAATTTAATATCTGTTATAGCTACTAGGAGAGAACTTGTTTACTCAGCAAGTTCTACATGTTCTGAAAGTGTAAATTCAGGGGAAGCTCACATAGCTTGCTGACATTTGCGTAAATCTCATTAAATCAGCAGCTTACTGAGGGAGCATTTACAGATTCTGAAGCTGAGGTTTTTTTTTTTTTTTCTCCTGTTAGAGGCACGGAAATCAAACCTGAAAAGTCCAAGGTAGGTATGGTTAAGACTTTTGCTAATGTAACTGATGAACAAAGCTCTTCTAAAATAATGTGGTTTTTTTTTTTTTTTTTTTTTTAGTACAGGGTAGAAAACAAGAAAAGAAGGAACAATAGGGTAGTAGTACCAGTTGGTACATTCCCAACAGAAATGTCACTTATCCAAGTTGCCAAGTTATAAGTGTAAAAGAGGAAAAAAAAAAAAGATTTTTTTTCATTAGAGTCAAAACATGTGCTTAAGTAGCACAGCATCTTAAAACACTGCATTCCCAATGTTTTTTATCACCATGAGCAAACCAGTAAGAAGAAAAGTGATACAGACATCTACAACTCTGCATGTGTCATTATTTGCCACAAGTCAGCGTCACCTGCTCTGAGGAACCACTGACAGACGTTAGCACACACACTGCTGCAATTTATACCATGGGAGAATTTTGCCCAAATTTTACCAGTGATGATGTCAGTGAGCTCTTCCATGGCAGAGCCAGCACCGGCATCGGTCTCTTCTCTCATTCCCATTACTGGTTGAAGATAAACTGAACTAGGAGAAAAAGTGGTTTTTGTTTTTCAATCCAGACAAGATCTTCACCTCGCTGCACAATCAGCTGTACTACAACAGCCAGAGCGAGGATGCAGCAGAGGAGATCAGCAAGCACTAACTCTAACAGAACCATTCAACAAAACCATGGCACAAAGGTGCATGAAGCCTTCCCTATTTTTGACTTGCTGAGTTTGTAAAGCTTACAAGCCTCCAAAACCACATTCAATCTTTTATTTCCTTTTAGACAAATGAGCTGTAAAATGGAACAATTAAGAAACAAACGAGCACAGAAAACAGCCTACCCAAGTCTAAATATCTCATATCTAGCAATGCCAGAAGTATCTTTTGAGGTAAGCTAAGGCTTCATTCACACAACGTAAATAACAACAAACATACTGTTCAGCCACCTGAGTGAAGGAGGATAAGGTTGGACTGACTTGACAATGGAAGCTCAGTGAAGCAGTCAGAAAGAACTTCAGTCTTTCTGAAGGCACACTGCTGGGTTTTAGTTTCTCCTCTATGCTCAGGCGTGCACACATGCTGCCCTGAAAGAACCACAAGCTGAGAGAACCTTGAGAACAAGCGAATCAGAACTACAAATGCTTCTTAGAAGCTGCCAGCGCTGCAAAGAGAAACAGTACACAAACATGCTGCTGCCAAAGAAATCTTTTCATGCTGGAGGTGGAGAATTTAATGCAGCTCCAATGCCAGCCCTCTGTTGAACAGAAAGGACAGAGAGAAAGAAGACAATCTTCCTTGTCTTTAATACTAAAGATTCTGTTTTGAAAATATTTACGGTTCTTACAAAACTAAGCATTAGCTTAAAACTAAAATCCAAGGCTGGCTCTTTTAATAGCAAGAATCTAAGACTTTTGGTTACATTTAATAAGTCAATGCTTTTTCAGATAGCAGCAGTGGTAATAACAAGTTGCCTGAACATTCTCCTCAGTCTGGCAGACAGCTACGTTTTGTTCCTATGGCTGTGCTTCTTCCTTCACTTTTGTTGAATATTCTACGGCTGCTGCAGTGAATCTAAGAGAATCACTATGCCTTTTTTAAAGTTGCTGATAAAGAAGAACAATATACTTAAAATATCAAAATTAGTACCAACACAACTTGTCACAGTTCACTTAGCTATGCAACAAGGAAGAAAGGGACTGAAAGGAAGAAAAGTAGAGAAGCTGACTGTCTTCCTCACGTTACACAGCTGGTCAATGGAGAGAAAGAAGAACTAGACATAGGTTGCACCTTCTGGTAAGTAAAAGTCTCCGGGTCAGGAAAGTAAATAAAGAACTCGCACGCTGCTCACAGCTTCTCTTTATGTGAGGGATTCAGACAGGCAGTTACTCACATTGTTTGGGTAGAAGCCCTACAGGTTCTCCCACAGTGGAAAAGATTTCTCCCCACTAAATTAAGAAATATTAATCTTCTCAGTCGCTCTGCCTGTTTCATTCAAGACGAAACCAAAGAACTTCCACCAGAGGTGCAAAGGTCACAGCTGACTTGCAGCCACACTGAATTACCTGCAGTAATGTCCATTCAGTGAAAGTTAATTTATACTCCTGACAATAACAAAAGAATTTACTAGGAAGTGATCTCAGTGACCAGTTACATTTGATGTGGGAGCAAAATAAAGACAGGAAACTCTGTGGACATTTGTTTTCACAAAATAATTAACTTACCTAAACAGTTCTACCACTACTTCCCATCTGATCAATCCGTTTCTTTATGTGACCACTTCCTAGAAAAGTGCTAGGAAATGAAACATTTCACTATTACTGCTGCTGAATGCTCAAGCTTCTCTGAAAATCACCACCTGAATTAGAGTTGATAATAAAATTGTGCTAAGTGTAGGGTATATGAAAGTCAGCTAAAGGGTCCAGGCAGATGAAGTCTCAGTCATTCTAATATAAAGGGGAAAGAGCAGAGTTTAAACCTGGTGGAGAAGTAGGGCTTTTCTGTATGAGAAGCATCAGCCTTGAGGAGCAAAGCAGTTAGCACAGTGAGGAGAGCCACATCCCAAGCAGTTGCAGTGCAGTAGCTGGACAAGTCCTGGCTGGTAATAACAATTCTGAGTCATCACGCTACAGCAGATTCTGTAGCTCCTCATTATTCTGTCTCTTGGCAGTGCCATGGTTTTTTGTTTTTCTTTTTTTCTTTTCCTTTCTTTCCTCACAAGAAAGAGGGACATATTTTAGCGAAATAAATGAACCAAAAACACCCAGTGAGGATTTTTTCACCTCATCTGACTGCACTGCATCTCTGCAGTTCTCAAAGCGTAGGGAAAAGAGTTTGCAGGAGCCAGAAGAAAACATACTCCACTTTGAGACAAGACACACGAAAAACCTGCTGGTTCTCTCAGAACTATCTGCCAAGACTGAGTATTGCTTTTGTGTTTATGCAACTGTGAAATGAGACATCAAGAAATGAGACATTAAGATGACTACGTCCTTGAAATTGAGGAACAGTCCTTGTCTTAACGTTTCCCATGTCCCTGCCCTAAATTCTCTTTCCACACCCTCACCCCAGTTACACATAACAGAAGCACTTCAGTTTTGATTTTTGCAATTCTGATTGCAAATGTGAAAAAATAACAGGCACCTTTACTTTTAAAAGGCTGCCTTTCAAATTGGCAGTGCAGAAATACAGTTCAGAGATCTTCAGACTTCTCATTTACAGATCCAAACTGCAAATCAGTAGGCAGTTGTGCACTGCTAAAAAGGAAGCAAGAGCTGGTGCCCCCTTCTCTATTCCTGAGCTCTTTTCCAAAGGCTCCTACATGCAGCCTCCTCAGCCTGCTATTCCAGCTATCCTCTGTATGCCTGTGCAAGCAGCTGGCCACATTTTTCATTCTCAAAATGTGGTCACTTGAGATTTGGGTGGAGGGAAGAATGAATTAAAATTCTGGCATCCAGAGTCACATCAGACACTCAGCTGGGAGCCGCTCACCCAATGAACTGCCCCACGCACCGGGTCCCTTTCTAGCGCAGGGCGGTATCCTGAGCACGCAGGCAGGCATTGTCAGAGCCAGCCGGTTCCCCATTCCTGGCTCCCCATTCCTGGCACGTCGCAGCGGCAGGGAGACGTGTGCCCGGAATGCTGAGGGGCAGGCGGAGCTGGCGGAGGATGAGGTAATGGCTCTTTCACTGTGCCAGGGACATTTGCACAGTTACTGCTGGTCACAGCGCAGCCTTTCAAAACACAGATTTGTTTTCAGCATTTGGTAAAGTTTATACTCCCTTTTAATGGCAATAAAGGGAATTCTTATGCCCATATTTGAAAGCAGTGCTTAAGTGTAGTATTGGTTGAGCCTCCCAGTTACACATTCCAGCTGGCTTTTAGGGCAGGACGCTGTGAGCTAACCAAAGCACCCCTCCTGGGAAAAGAAAGAGGGGAAAAAGAAGGGGTCCCTGGGGAGAAAAGATAAATCATGCACAGAACAAAACAAAACACAGCTTTTTTTTCTTTGGGTGTTCTCACTTAGGGCTAAACATTTTTAGAAATAAGGAGAGTCATACTAAAAACATTCTTCTCTTCTTACTAACTCAGCATGTTAGAGGACAAGCTACATGGAGTGCTTTGATTTTAATTTTTGTTGGAACTGTCTGTGGCTGAATAATCTGCACTCCAGATGTTGCAACAACAGCAAAGTCCCTTTCAGCATATACAAGAGGATGGCAAATAGCTCAGTTGCAAAATCCTAAACAAGCCTTCTGTCTCCCCATTCCTTTTTCTACTGAATCTTTCCAAAAGAATCACAGAAAAATAAAATTTGCAAAGATATTATAGGTCAGCTGACAAAATAAAAGAATTAGTTCTAAGGTAAATAAAACCAACACAGTTTGATTTACACCTTCTTGCTCCTACTCAATCTGCAGTAACAAATTCTAAGATGGTCAGAAATGCTTCCAATAAGCTTTCAACTTAAAATTCTAAGGGAGACAAGTCTGAAAATACATGTTTTCCGACCAGACATTAGAATGCAGAATGGCTGCCACAAGACCTAACCTAAAACAATATAGAAAATATGCTCAGCATCTTCGGTGGAATTCATTAGATATGTGCTCCATGCAAACAGATGAGCAACAAATTAGTGCACTTCTTAGAGTATTTAAGCCAATGGCTTACTGTAAAGCTTTTTTTCCTCTTAGTAAAATCTGACAATTTTTAAGGATTTCAAATAAAGAAAATGTTTGCAGTACTTTCTGAATGTAGTAGCACTTGGGATTCCAAGTAGCATTCCATCTCTATCTACATGTAAATGACAAACACCTCTGTTCAACAGCTAAAGATCCACAGAACAGTTAATGACAAACGTGCCTTCTCACTAATACTACATCTGTATCTCACAGACTTCCAACAAGAATTTCTCTCTGAGCTGCAATTTGCAATTCTGTGTTTGGTATAATCCTACCAGCACTTAGCAAATTCCTCTCATATCTGCTTAGTAAAATAAAGACAGACTTGAGTAAATATTCCAAGGAATCTAGACATTTTTAAACATGACTGCTCCTGGAATTAATATACAAGTCATAGCCATAATGATTTTTGAATTTTAAATAAAACCATCCCCCTCATGCAATAAGTGAAGTCGGTAGGGCTGTCCAGCTTTACAGGTCAAAAGATGATACATCATTGCTTAACAAACAAATACTCGTGCCTTTTTAGCTCCATCAACAAATGCTCTGAAAGAACTTAGGAGGAGCAGGAACTCGACACTAGCATGGTGCAAAGGAAGCTCCAGCAATCTCTTCAAAGCAATAAGCTGTAATGCATTGGAGACACACGAGGAGCAGTTTTCCATCTGCTGCCACAGCCAGCTGGCAAGGAGCCCGTTACTGCCACCACAACAGGGGCACAGGAGAAGAGAACCCAGCACTACGCTTCTTCCTACACATGCATGGCTCAGCACAGAGTCACAGGCTGCTAGTGCTGACAGCAAAGTTGACCCGAGGGTAGGATGGGTTTCTTCAGACTGCTGAGGTTAAACCATCCTGCCCCATTTTAATGTTAGAAGCACCAGTTCACTAGTAGCAGAATGGAACCTGAACACCCTACCAGATTGAGCTGCAGGAACTGGCAAACCTGGTATTTCCAGACTGCAGTCAAAACAAACATGAGAATAAAATCCCAGGGTTTTCTTTGTTGCTGTTGGTTTTTTTTAAGCAGCAGTCAAAAGCCCTCTTGAAGCCTTATTTATAAGCAAATCATCCTCAAAGTCTGGATTTGCATAGGCAGGGTTTGGAGCCTGCAAAATAAACCTTTCTAGGTGGTGTTTTCCTTTTGCCTGTAAGCGAGGGATGTTTTCCAGCATCATCTCTCTCAGACTACATCCTTTTCAGACTGCACTGAAGAAAATGCCTAATTCAACACAGCTGGCCTCACCAAGCTTCCCTGGGAGCCCCTGCACTCCGGGCATGCACCTGCAATCCTTCCTTTAGGAAGCCAATGAATGGCAGCACACAGAGGGACACCCTATTGACTGGGTCAAATCACTGCTACCATTCAAAACATGGGGACATACAAAAGCTGTTACTTAGTTGCAAATTCTTTGGCAGAAATCAATCATTCTATTTTCTGGATACTATGTATTCTAGTATAGGGGGTACCAGAGAACATCTTCTAAACATGTGTACTACCTTAATCAACACTAAGGTTCCAAGTTGAGAACCAAGTTTTATCTTGAAAGAAATTCTATGACCAAGTGATAAAACTCCTAGAGAGAAATGGTTTTCATTTGCCTACGTTTCTTTTCTCCACTGCCCTGTGTTCTCCATCCTCCAAGGATCTTTGTGCTATTACATTTTTGCATAAAGTGGTGATTAAGTGAATGAGACCACCAGCTGCGCTCAACTTCTAGGCTACACATAATCAGCTACCCTAACAACAAGTAAGAAAACTGCATTTAGGCTTCTGAAAATTATTACTGTAATAGGAAAGCCAGAAAAACTAAAAAGCATCTGTTGAAATTTCAACAGTGAGAAGAGCAGCTTTTCATGGGTTTTACTTCAGCATCCCTAGTGAACAAAGCAGAAGCGTTCTCTCTATTACCATGTAGGCACTTCTTAAAGTTTCTGAATTCTTTGCATTTCAGCTGAGCATGTGTCTAAAAGAAATGGCATGATTATTTGTTAATTAAGGTTTGGGATCTTAATTTGCAAGAGACTTGAAAGATGCAATGAAATTAACATAACTTCTTATAAAAGACATCCCTAAAATTTCCTCTGGTAGCTGCAGACACTTGGAAGAAACCCTGACATTTTGTACTAGGTCGCTTCAAAGCTGCTTTCAGTTCCGTGCAGTCCTTCCGCCTGGGTGGAGCACACCCTGCACATCCTCTCAGGAGCTCGCTGCCAGGAGCTGCGCTCCTCCCTCACTTGATGACCATAAATGTGTCATGAATGAGGACACGATCAAAAGACATCTCCATGACTCTACGGCACTGACTCGAGCACTGAACAACACACTAAAAAAGTACTCCCATTGCATCGCAAGCGTGCATCTGGACTGATAGCAACTCGAGCAGTTTGCAGCCCAAGGCTGAGTGCACAGGCATGCCCCTTCCCATACGAGATGCTGGACAGATGCCAAGTTGCCAAGTGCCTGAGCACAATCTCTGTCCCTTGATTTACCGCAAAACATGCAATTTGCAATCCCACTGATATATCCTTTAGGGTCTCCTTCTGAGTATTTTCAATAATGAAGCTTTGGAGGCTTCCCAGTTACTTTTTCAGAAAAGTTACAGACTCATGCTCCGTCACATTCTGTGATGGTTTAATACTTGACATTGCTCAAAGGGGAAATAAGGCCATTAATTAAATGCCGCAATCTCTGCGGACTTGAAGAGCCATAATCAAAAACAAGACACACGGGCTACCTGGGGACTGCCTGAGCTATCAATAGAATCTGAGTGACTCAGCAGAAGGCAATGAGACTCCAGTTCTTTATCAATACCAGAGACAACGTGGTAAGGGAGTGCAACAACCGCACTGCAGAACACCACGCACTGAGGTGCTGCCTGGAATTCTGCGTGTTGCTCTGTTTTAGAATTCACTTCTATGAAATTGCACGTCATCTCACAACCAGCCAATATATAAAAATGTTTTTCTACTCTCTTTTCAAGTCTATGTAGCAAGATCACTCAGCTCAAGATGTGTTTGAAAGAATAGTTTTCTATTCTTCCCTATTCTTGATGTTTATTTTTAATTTCCAGCCTCCTATTGGTAAGAAATGTGACTTCTGACAATTTCCAATGCTCTCATTCATCTCCACATGCTGCTTGAGCACTTTTTCCATTCTCCTTTTCTTCTTACATCCTTTTGCAATTGACTCAAAAGACTGTATTATCAAGTCTGAAGTTCACTGGTCATTGACTGCTTCAAGTTTAATGACTATGCATAAAAAGAGCAAATAGCAAATCTTTTAAATGGCAGCCAGACAGCTCCAGAACCTACAACCCCATCTCACTTGCTGCCAAGGGTGTTAATGTTTTCAAATCTCCGAAAAAACCTACACAGTCTACTTCAAGAGCATTAAAACTGCAAAGATCCTATGACTGCTTCCAATTGATTAGAAGCTCTTGTACAGAAAGACTTATTAACTTTTTACAAAAATTTTAAACAAGACAGCTTTCACAACAAACCTGACCGATCCATACTCAGCACTGTAATACATAACCTCAGGTGATGGCACCAAAAAACTTGAATTACATGCAACGTTATTTCATATTATGATATGATGAGCCACTGATCTGTGCATCTAAACAACACAAATCACAGCACTGCAAGCCACAAAAGAGGGCTGCACTCATTCAAGGTGTAGGAAACTGTGAAGCATGGTCTATGGCAGCACACTGAAATCCCCTTCCACCTCTTTGGAAGCTACAATATTTCCATACAGAGATTCTGAAGTACTCTGCAGGGAATTTCAAGAACTTCTACAAACAATACTATGAGCTGCCAACAATATTTTAAAGAAAAATACGAACAAACTCTGGCAGTTAGGATCTTTCATCTAAGCGTTCTAAGGAGCTTTATAAGCACTAGTACCAGAACAGGCTTCAGTAAGTAAATTATACTCACTTAGGAAAGGGAAATTGGCACAGCAGGCATCACCTGAGCAGTGGAGAAAACGCAAGATTTCTAATGACAACCACTTAGCAGTTCTTGTCTTCAGACAGTTCTATTGAGACCTGTGTCGCTCCAGTCATGGCAATATAGCATTTAAGCAGTATATGTTCTGTTACCCTCTATCGTAATATTGAGTTTTCTGCATACACATGGGAGTGTCCAAAGAAGAAAGTATTTCAATAAAACAAAGAAACTTAAGTTATTTTATAGGAGCTTTAAACAACTCTATACATGGGAAAATTAGCAGACATAAATGAAAATAAGCATTTTATGACAATGCTGTAGTTCAAACATGTATCTAGTGCAAAAATATCCAGCACATCGGTTTTAGTGTCAAAGTTCAGATAAAATCTATTGAACAAATTTCAAGCCCTGCCTGTTTTAAGCATGAAATTCATCTTCCGCTGCTTGCCATTTTTAATGCCCACGTGACAAGTTTTATGATACATGATTAGGGCAGGAAGAAATCTTGAATTTATTATATCTGCAAACACAAAAGATGGATTAATATTAAACAATCACATTTTTGCCCAAGAAAGGAAATTGATTCTCCTTCTCTAATAGTTTACTACCATATTTATTCATTTATTTCCCTCTGAAGATGTTTAACCACGAAGATGTCGATTTGTAAGTACTCTAACATGAACAGCTACTATGAGCAGACAAATGAGTTATTTGATCTAGGTGGCCCATTATCATGTCTGCCTACTCTGATTTTTATCATATATGTACACATATATACACATAGAGTGTATTTCTTCTTTTAGCACCTCCATGAAAACACTGAGCTTAATTTTTCCACTGAATAGCTGGTATCAGACTTCAGTCTTACTCATCTGATTCAAGTCAAATATTCCTTGCTCTGTGGCCATGTTTCTAAGGAACACACAAAAGAGGAGGAAATGCTGTACTTACTTATTAAAAAGGTTTAGTCCAATCCTATAATGGCGTTTCCTGATAACATCGTTACTGAAGGCAGGGGAATCCCAGCTGTTACGAGTTTCTTTGTGGTATGTTTGTTTGCTCAAAGTTTGCTCCCTTAGGCTGTCTCTAGAAGAAGATTCTGAGCTGCAATTTATTGTATCGTTAGAGTTAGAAGTGCTGTTGATGCTGTCATTGTCTCCATCAGAATAATCAGACTCCGATTTGCTTTGTCTGTTTGCTGTGCCATTAATAGCCAAATGACTATCTATAGGCCTAGGCCTATGTCTTGCCTCCTGTTCCTCTCGGGATATAATCTTGGCAGGAATACTGTGAGGGATATGTTTTGGGCTTCCTTGTTGACTAGTGATTCCTCGATCATATGCGTTTTGTCTCGTTAACGAACCTCTCTCTGAGCGATCACTCAAGTCCACTGAGCTGTCACTGGGTGGCTCTATAGTTAGCAATGGCAGGTGATCCATTCTTATCCTCTGCTCCTGACACTCCAGTGAGGGGGTGCTCCTGCAGCTCGTATCAGTGTCTATCTTATCATCTTTGTGGGTCATGGACCAGTACTCTTGAGAAGAGTTCACTGACCGGAGCCTCAGGTCAGATTCTGTGCTGGAGGGTCTGTCTACAGACTGCGAAAGGGGAAGGGGTGGAGATAACTCTTCCTCATCAATATACAATGTAACATCACTATATGAAGCTGTCATCTCATCCAGCTTCCTGTGATCCACATTGTGGATTGCTGGTTTACTTTGAGCACAAGTGTCCCTTTCCATTTCACGACTTCTGACTTGATCCGGAGTCTGAACTTCATCAGAATGTAGACTACGGCAATTCAGCGCATCATCAATGGACTCTGCGAGGGATTTCACTTGCCTGGAAAAAGCGTCCTCCAGTTCTGTTATAGCATCAGCAAAATCAGTAGACGTTGCCGGAGACTTCATTGTAGCTGACTCTCCAAGGTCACCACATTCAGATTGTACCAGGGATCCCAGCTTTGACCCATCATTTGTAACAGAAACTTGTTTTCCTTCAAAATAAGAGCTGTGGACTTTCTCAGGTCCTTCAAAGGAAAACTGCATTCTCATATTGGACAGTACGATGCGTCTTGACATACGATTTTCAGACATAGAACTTCTAAGACGCTCAAAATTTTTGTTCATCTGATACTGGCGAAAAGCTGTCTGTATAGTACGAGCAGCATGTCTAGTTATGAGACGGCCTCCATATTTCCGTTCTAGCATTTCCACCTATGACAGGGTGAACACAGTTACTTTGTAACTTCATGCAGGTTACAACAAAAAAAAAAATTAAGAACTTTATTTTTCAGGAATTTGCTCATAGTGCATACCGTTTCTGAAAGTAAAACCTCAAAGCTCCAGACTAACTATTGCACAAATGGTGAACCAAACAGGCATTTGCAGAGACCACCAACACAAACAGACAAAAACAGAACTATGTGAACTCTGTCATATAAAATTAATGCGCTAGCAACTTGTGCATATTTTTAAGTTTTTGTTTCCATACATCAGCATTGCTGTGTCTACGTCAAAAATGACAAGATAGCATGCAAATGCAACATAATGCAGTTGCTCTTTCTAGGGCAGAGCTGTTGTGAAAGTGAAATGCAAGTATATTGCAAGTTGGTATGTTTGGGCAGTAAGTTCTAGAGGTGGCTGTCATTCTTTCAGGCATACATCATTTTCTACATGAACAAAAACCAGGTAGCACAGTTTCACCCAGGCCTGATATCAAAGTAAAACTGAGCCTCCAAGGTCAGACACTTCCAGAAAGGTTGCTCTGAGAAAGTATCCACATATACAGTCTTCCTCAAACCAAGACCATGTTTTTCAGACTTTCTAAAGTCAAGTTCATATCTATTTTCATCTCTGTAATTACAGTCAGCTTTGCTGATACATTATAAATACTATCAATTTAACCTGAAAATGATGCCAATACTTTTGGAATACTCTTTAGATATTTTCAAACTCTTCCTTCCAAAATATGAAAAGCATTTCTATATATATTTAAAAATAACCGAATTAGATTAATACTCTATTTTCCTGATAGTTAATTTCTGTTCTCCTTATTAGTCTTTACTGGATCTATACTATTCACAAACAAAACATTCATGACAAGTCAGTAAGTTTAGCACTACCTGCAAAAACAACGGTTTTCTGACAGTGCTTTTGTGCAGGTCCATGCAATTTTCATAATACTCCAATGATTCAGAAGTCACTTCTCTCACAATTCCAGGCACCCTTCTATCATTAGACATAACATCTTAATTACCCATATACATGCTTGCGCACTCAACACCCCTCTCTGCCACATACTTCAGAGATCTCTCCAAGTTAGTCTGAAGTTCAGACATTCATGTGCAGAGGGGCATCATCCTCGTCCTGTGGAAGGAACTAAAAGCTACTAGCAATATTCTCTAATCCATTGTGTCTGCCATTTGGGAATAGTTGGAGAAGTATTTCTTTTGGTGTTGTTGACAGGTTCAGCAGTTTCCACTCTCCTGCCACATATACAAGATGATGACCTTTTGGGCTAGGTTGTTTTTAAATGCAAATCACTGACATTCTGTTTTGTTTTTAAATGCAAATCACTGATATTTTGTTTTGTTTTTGTTCTAAATGCAAAAAATATTATGCATTGTTATTGGCATAACTGAGGAGAAGCTGCTCAGATGTGCTCAGCTCAGGATCACTGCTAAGGAACTGCTTGTCTGACTGTATCTAACGTGAACTAAACTCAAAAAGTTGTGACTGATCTCTGAGACAGAATTCTGAAAATCTTTGAAAATTTCTCTCTAAATTTTATCTCTAAAACTTATCTCTAAAATATATTTGACCTTTCACCCTAAGTGGAAGTTCCATGACCTGTTGCACTTGTCTAAGAGGCTATGAGGTCACTTGTAAGGAATTCTGAAGGTGAGAAAAACACAATTAAGAACTTCTGTCACAACTCTGTCACTGCTGTCACGCATTTGCTACCATTTGTATCCATAGAAAACATTAGGTCATGTCTGTTTAAATGAATTTTAAGAAATTGTTTTGCTGGATTAATTGCAAAACAAATGATGAAAACTAATATTTTATAGAAGAAATTATCTGGACTTCATTCTTGCAAATAGGTCACTGCCATTCAGGTCTACACAGAAAATGACATGACAATTGATTATCATAAATTAGGGAGTTTCAGTGGGAATTTTAATTAAGATATTTTGGAACTTGCTTAGATGATTTACTAAACTTGTAATTGATATTCCTAATACGTTTTAATGCATATTTAACACACCTTTTAATGCATATTTAATTCACGCTGCCTTCAGGTAAAGCCTTGGACGTTCTCCTAGGTAATTTAAGTACCTTCTGAGATTTCATTGAGAGCTTTTCAAGAGCAGTAAACAACTCCTAGATATCAAGCTTCCTTTATGTATCACAGTCACTTTGTTGTGCAGAAGTCCCTGAACAAATACGAAATAACATCTGCAGCTCTCATTCTCCGTCAAACTGGCATAAAAGGACACATGGAATTAGCCTCTGTGGAACACCCGCAGTGTAGGACACCTCTTTAGTAAGCCTAGTGCTCTATATCAATCTCTTATGCAACATCCAGCAAAAAACTGCCAAGAGAAGAAAAGGAAGACACCTTTTAGATCTCACAAGGAGGTTCAATTTAATAGCAGAGTTGGCGTAAGATAGATCAAGAATTAATAACTTGTTCTTTCCCAATATTTAACAGAATTTGGTGAGCATAAACCTAAACTCTTATTTGCTATCCAAAATACCGACTTCAACGTGAAGTTAGAGCTCAAGCTCTGTTCTTCCAGGCCTGTCTGTAAAAACATTATATGCCTCTCCAATCTGAAATCTTAAAGATGGCAGATAGGACTTAACTTCCATAAATTTCACATACTATCAATAGGTGGCCCTAAATCAGAAGTAGTTCATTTCTTATCCACAGAATTTTGCCAAATTCACGTTGTCCATGTTAACATACAAGTTGGAGTGACTATGCACCATACCATAAGATATTGCATGGCAAGAGAGATCTCTAACAAAAAAAAAAAAAAAAACAACCACGCATTGATGTATTGGCTACTGCTCATGTACCAGTGAAATCCAGTGCATCCTACACATCTGCTTACCTTAAGCTATTTCAGCATTAATTTCAAATGTTAAATACGGAAATTACATGGCAATAAACACCTTTCAAACAGGACTGCATTTAGAATAAAGCCTAAAGGGGATGTTTGAGACCGACTGTCTTACAGTAATGCCTTTTTCAGGGACAAGGGCTTTGAATATTCACATAGCCTCCATCTAGTTCTTTGCAAGGCACATGGGAGCATATGGTTGAGAAGAAACTAATTAAGACCTTGATTCATCTCATGGACTTGAGAGAATGTCATCGGTAATAGGCTCTTCCTATCTTTCAGGAGTTACAAAGATATCCAGATTTCAAAATGACCAATTTTCTTAGAAAACCATTTTGCATTATTACATTCTTCCAAATAGCACCAATCTCAAGCACCAAATCTCCGCTCCTGACAGTTTTTGCTTTTAACGCAATTAACATAGCCTTTAGGGGTCTCTTCAGGGGGTAGGACACAGAAAGAGTTTTAAAAAAAGAATTCAGAAATGCTCACTTTGAAAAATGTTGGTTGCAGGACAAAAAAAAAAAAAAAAAAAAAAATATTTTCAGCATCCTAACTGAAGTAATGCTAAAAAAAGAATTTTCCCAGCTTACAGACATGCTGCTACTGTCATAAATGAGGTAAAAAAGCTCAAATACCTGCTTATCCTGTAGGTCTGAAGAGAGTTCATAGCTCTCAGAAAGTGATCTTGACCTTTTAATAGCTTCTTCCTCCGCTTGTTTTCGTAGTATGGATGTTGAGTGCTGAAGTTTTGGCCTCCGAGATCTTTGTTGTCCAGGGGAGACAGAATACAGCCCGTAAGCAGAATGGTCGTAATGGTCTGGACTTATAGCTGAACTGTGTGTTATAGGTCCTTGATGGTAAGCAGATGGACTATCCAAAGATGTGCCAGTTTCACTACTTGGAGCTTCACCCTCAACACTAGAGAGACAATGAAAAGACAAAATCCTCAGGTGAGTATTGTGTACCAAAATCCTTGACAACAAACAGCATAGTTCTGCTTAGTATGATTTTAGGCAGCCACCCAGCACATTTACTTCAAATTCAGATGCAGGTATTACAGAGTAACATAGATATTATGTAAAATATCACAGTTTTCATTAATCTAAACAAGTTGTATTTTTGTTGCAGGGGCCACCCTTAGCAGGTGAGCCAGGTAGGAGAATGGAGATTTCAAGCACTACTTAACTTTATGTAGTAACTGCTGTTAGTGGCATCCAGAGCAACTGCCAGGTAAAGTAAATGAAAATTTCATTTCTTAGAAGACTTTCTTACAATCATTTCCATTTCCATTTATTATTTCTTTCCTTATTTCAACAAATGAAGTCAATACCTCCTTACCACTGCATTACAGTTCAACATGAGAGGATTACTTCCACTTCACTCAAAGGAGATTTAATGGGATCTTGTGTGCTATATTGTTTCTCGAAACTAAAGTTGGGAAAAAATACCTGCAGGAGAAATTTCATTTATTTCTCTGCTAGTGAAAGACTGCTCCCATGGGACACTTTTGGCATGCTTTGCAGTAAGGCACCCCAAGGGATGGTGTTTCTAACTAATGGAAGTAAAATATTTTCAGGTAAGGAATACACAATAGGAGTTATCTGGTAAATAAAACACTTTGTTTTCACATGAATGCTCTTACTGCTATGGAATAAAGGAAAGAAAAACAAACCCTTTATATTAAAGAGTTGTAACATAATAGGAAACATCCTAAACCTGAATCTTAGTCAAGCTTTATCCCAAAGTACTGATGACATTTTAATGGTAGTTTGTATTTGTTTGATATTTACAGTAGGACATTCCCACATTACAATAGTATGTGCACTTTCTCTCTTCCACAGTACCTGTTCTTCACGTTTCACATAAATATTTACTGTTCGTCTCATCCTATATGCAGAGAGTATTAATAGAAGAACTAAATTTTATTTACTTTTTAAAATTTTTTATCAAAGACATAGTAAACACTCCTTCACACACGTATAAATACAAGCATTCGCAGTACTTCCCCTACCTTTCGTTTTAGGAACAGGCACATCCAAACTCTAAAGGAATAGCATTCCACATTCTCCCACAGTACACTCTATTTCACATACTGCTTCCGTTCACATGCACATGAACATAAAAAATAAAGCCCTTCTGTTGTGTCTCAGAAGCAAAATGCTGTGATCCTTGCAGCACACACACATACCAGAGCGGTCCCCGCAACAGTTCAAAGTACAGAGCGGCTTCTGAAAGAACGCTCCCCACCGGACCGCAGCGCCAGAAGAGATCAAGGTTAACACTGTCAGAACTCTCCTAGCTTGAACACTGTGTACTTTTTAAAGTGAAGGAGAAAAAAGTCCCTTAGATGTCTCAAAATGTTTCTATAAACATGCAGAACTGAAGTTTCTCTTTCTTTGCAAATTCTCTTCCTTTGCCCATCAAAATATGACTCTACGCAAGAGGTATTTTCAAACACACTTTACCCAAGCTGGAAATATTTCCAGTCTACACACATCACTTTTTCCAAAAAGGAAGTTGACAGGAAACTAAATCCCCTTCCCTCAATGACACAGCTGGCTTTCAACTTAAAAATGATAAATGATCCAGAGTTTTGCAAGTGACATTGAAACTGTGCAACCACCCATTAAAAGAAACAAATTATTCTGTCTGAAGCAGCCTATAAAGAAATTTATACTACTTTTAAATGCTTCACATTCTCTCTCTAAATACGACAACACTATTTTCTGTTCTGCTGAACTATGGGACAATAACAGGCTCCTAATTTAAATCTTATTTGTAAGTAGTTTTCATACACACATGGTAAATTTGTTTTATAATCTGGGCAACATAAACAAGAAGTCAAGAATTATCACTATTTCCCCTTCTTAGGTTCTGTGATGTTTCTGCCTTTCTCTTCCCTAAATTCTGAACTATTTAAACATCTTTCCACATTGATTACGATCTCATGTTGACATCTTAATAATCATACCCCCAATGGATCACTTAATCTTTTCTGAGCAGAAACATTACTGCCCTAATCAGGAAGAGGCTGGAAGGAGACCTACCCAAGGTTCTGATTAAAGCTAGAGGTTTCTTCTTTATTTTCAGATTTTCTTTTGTACTTTTTCCAAACATAAATGTGAGCCTTGAAGGAGCTGTAATGCTTGATCCCGTTCTGCTCACAGGCTGTTTCCCTGCCACCACATGCCTGACCTTTGAAGCAGGGCAGTAATTACCCATTACGACACGCAGCCTCCTGCACAGCAGCACGACAGCCCTTGAAAGCAGGCGAGCATGCACAACTGTGCTGCGTATTTGAAGGCTTTCTCCCATTCAGCTCTTCCCTGCCTGTTAATTTAAGAGGAGCTGAGACTTCACACAAATTATTTCATATAAACTGAACCAACAAAGAAAAGCAGCTTGCTTTCTTCTTATCACTTATGACTACTTTATGTAAGAAAAACATTTCAATAAATACAACTTACATGAAGTTTTCATGACAAGTTTTAATTCTGCTCTGCTATGGAGGAGGAGCACACAGCACATTGTGCAGCACGAGTGTGGAACACAGAACGATCCTGTCCATGTCTGCTTTCAAAGACTGGGCTGAAAATGGTGCCTGTGCTTCACAACTGCCAGTCACCGTAGGGTTAGAAGGCTCTTCCAGCTATCCTTACTAAGAACACCAACACAAAACATCAGGGACTCTGTTCCAAGCTTGCAACAACAGTCAGCAGAAGGCCTCTATGACCAGGGGAACGGGTGGGCACCTACCCAGCATCGCTTCCCTCCAGGGCCCACCTCACACACGCTTTCTTATATGGATGAGGAATCAAGTACGCTCAGCGCACTGCAAAAATGGACAACAGAGCACTGACCCTATCCCAAGTAGAACTAGAAACAATTTCTTAATTAAAGTCTCTGATATGAAGCATCTGCTACCTCCTGTACACGCCCAGTAGAGTTACTGCTAATTTCAGTACTTAAACTCACAGATGACTTTGGTCCATCTCCCTGTAATTCACAGCAGCACATAACCAGGGCGAACAGCACCGCAGCGAGCATTCCAGTCCAGGAGAATGCAGAATAGTTAAGACATGAACCTTTCATCTCTAGAACTTCAACTGTATGTAGTATCACACTCCTGTCTCAGCAGAAAAAAGAGATTCATTATCTGCCAAGACAGAACAAGAGAATGGATGCTCAGCAGTACTCTACTGAGCAGCAGAGAATGGAGCAGCTGAACAGTGAAAACGAAAAGTAATATGACGTTGCATGAACAGAACTTGAAGCAGACCCACAGAAAAGCTGTGCTTCTCTGAATACCTAAAATACTTTTCTGAAAGAGTGGACAGCATCGAGTGAATCAGTATGTTACCAGAAATTGTCACTGGCAGCTACCTCCTGCACAGACCTCAACTCATACTACTATTAAGAAACATCATATCAAGGAACAAATGGAAAGATGAAAATCTTAACGAAAAATTGAGAGAAAACGAGTACTGGATTTCTGATATACCTCAGTGGATATGTGAAACTACCGGCAAAAATCAGATATCTTTACTTTTTCTAATTAATATAAGCCAGTATTAAACACCAAAGACAGATGGACTCAGGCATTTTCTTTTGTGTGTGTGTGGCTCTAGACTTCCTGCAAGCGATACGCTCCGCAAACAGCTTTCAGTTAAAGCCCATCAACCCAAGTGCCATTTGCGCACGCAGGCAGGATGTGCTCTCTCCACCAGCAGGGCAGCGAGCTCAGGGCCATCCCCGCAGTGCAGCTAACCCTGCCTTTACCCGTGCTGCACACTGAGCTCCGACAGCAGCACAATCAAAGCCCACTGCTCCCTCTGAATCAAAGACTCACACCAACGTGCAGGCAGTGGCTGCCAAGAAGCTGCTTTTCCAACTAATTTGCCCAGATGTCACAGCTGAATAGCATGGGATAGCCGTATCTTTGCACTGAAGTAGCACACAATAGATCCAAGCTGACAAAATACAAAGCAGAGGCTGTTGGTAACTAGGACCAGGTCTGTTATGTTGGAATATTATTTTTTTTTTTTACACACTTTCTTCCACTATCCAGGTGACAGGTTCATCTCAAGAATCATCTAATAAGAAAAAGCTCCATCTTCCTTCTTCCCTCTGTTGCCAAATGCAGTCACGTTCATGTGGTCGGCCATGGCCGGAACAAATCATTCCTCTCTGGATGTTTCAGCTGCATGAACCTCACAGGGCTTTTTCCCCTGTGTCTCATATTATACATTCACAGCAGAAGTTACTACTTCTGATCACAAAGGCTGTAATTAGTTGACAAGTACACTAAACTCACTATTGTATTTTAAAACAACATGTAATTCTGGATATTTGAATATCTACCACATCCTTTGTGATTTCTTTTTCATTTTTCACAGAATCATAGGGGTTTTATATTCATACCTTCCTTTTCCTTCAAACCTTGCCAACTGTAACCTTAGAAAAAGCAAATATAACCATAAGAAGGAAAAAATTTTGAAAAATAAGAGAGCTTCAACATTTGAGCTTAAAATGGAAACTGGAAAGAGCCCTGAAGAGCTACATTCCAGCAAAAAGCAAACTCCAAGCTTTCCCATGACACAGACCTGCTCATTGCACTGACAATAACGGCAAAGTAATCAGAAAAGCTTCAGGTTTGGATCCATGAGCACTGACCTCTCAGAGGTCCATACCATGATGGCAGATGACAACCAGAAAAAGCAGAAATTCACTTTTTCCCCAAGATCCGCTACTTTATCTTTAGAACCATGTGCATGTAAAGAGGAAACACAGAGCTTACTAACATCACATGCATGGAACCATTCAGGATTCCTATTCACCCCAGAAATGTCACAGTTTCCAAGTAGCAAAGTGTCCCAGCACACTTGTAGGACTCTAATACAAAGATAATGGGAACATATGCTTCCAAATGCTGGAACCAGTACGTTGTAGATTTTGTTTGGAACCAAAAGCAAAAATGAAATTCAACATGCTTCCAAACAATATAAATGCCAAACCAAAACTGCATGCAGTATTTTAAAATAGAACTAAATAAACTCTCTGAGTAAATATTTCAGAAGTGATTTTACCAACGAACATTCTCTGCAATCACTAGTAATTTTCAGTGTTCATTTACAATGGACTTTCAACAGTGCAATATAGAGACATGAAATTGAAAACAGGCCCTAACAACTGGATGGTACGGTCATGAGAACCAATCTGCATCACACGCATTCTGTAAGAAAAATATTTTGTACATAAAGCATGACAGTATAATATGCCTGTGTTGTTACATTTTAGATGTTTCCATTGTATTTTACATCCCTAAAAGAATAAATATGAATTCAAAGGTACACACAGAAAATTAATTTTCTTCTGAATTGACAAAGGCATGCCCAAGTACTAGGAACACAGACAACAAAACCAGCACTCGGCCTCGCCATGAATGAAGGTTTTTAAACACGACTGCTGTGGAGCATCAAAGGCCAGAGACAACAGACAAAAATGCAGGTAGTCTGCATAACCTGAATTCAGACTGATCTTAATGAAGCCTTTATCCATTTATTTGTTGCAATAGTGAAGCATGTGCACGAGCAGGTCTTCATGAAATTCTTCAGTCAAATTTGTCCCTACTCTAACTTGCTTGCTCCTCCCTGAATCCATGCCATTTATTCTGGTGCTGAGGAAAAACATACATAAGCCTGGTTTCCTTACCTAGAGAGAAGAATTCAGCTAGATATTTTCTTCCTTTTTTTTTTGGTCCCAGGCAAAGCCTATCCATAAACATTAACAAGATAACTACAGCTGAAATATCTAGACACCTAGGGACTCAAACATTTATGGGATGAATTTAAATGCAAAACAAGAAGAGTGAAGCTTTTTACCTGAAAACCTTGTTTCATAAATATGATTCCAAGTACATCTACTCCACTCAAAAACATATCTCCTGTATAAATATGCCCAAATGCCCAGGAAGAAAGAAGTGCCACACATCTGCTTGACACCCACTATCTCTTTTTAAAATCTGGAGGTTAAAGAAGTCAAACTCTGATCATAGCTCCTAATTATAGATACCACTTGGAACAGACCCAAATTCTCTACCTAGCTCAAAGAATGCAGACCAGAAGTCGCCTGCAGAACACAGAGAAGCTCAGTGGCAGCTGCTGGAGCAGCTGGCATGGCCAGACACTTCCAACATGAATCCTGAAAAAAAAAAAAAATCCATAAAGGGCAAAAACGTTTAGGTCAAAACTAGGCATTTCGCATATGAACAAACCTCTAGAGAAGTTATTTTCTTGCCTATAACTTTGTCTTTACAAGTGCAACAATGTTCTAATTTAAATGCCACATTTTAAGCTGCAATGACAACACACTGCTAACTGAAACTTGGCCTCTGCATACCCAACTCAGCCTGAGCACGAGTATTCACCGGACAGGAGGGTGCACCCCACTGCCTCCAGGCCGGCTGACGCTGCAGCACCCGTTGGGCATTCTACCACCAGCCCGGAGGTGTATTTAACTAAACTCTGATGTATGCAATGTATTACCTCAAATTACTCTCTACAGAAAGTTGTTAATGTAACCTCTTAAAATGCACATAGGCATGCCATAGGCAGCTCATACCAGCTAGTTTTTTCTAAAAAAATATTTTTCTTTCCTTTCCTCCCCTACAATGCAATATTCCCCAACAAGGCAAGAACATTTGAGCAGAAGTATATTATTAGTACAATTTGAAACAGACTAGAATCTAGTTCTTACTCCCATTTCTGCTTTGCAGTGCTCTAGTAAACAAAGTCAATTTTATTAAGAACTTATACAAATCCCCAAATTCAATAAATGCAATAACATTAACAAACCAATCTACCTTCAAATATACACTGTCAAAAGTTCAAAGCCATTAACGATGGACAACAGTATTCATGGGCATTGATAAAAGCTTTGATCCAGGAAAGAAATATTGACCAACTTGTTTTACTTAGGATACACTCTCAACAATTCAGCTGTTTCTGTCAAAAACAAATGAAACCTTTGAATGCACATCAAAGTCACGTCCCAGGAAATAAATCCTACTGAAGTTATACATCACTGCAAGAGAAATCCAGACAAGCTTTGCATGTTCTCAGGAGCGAACAGTAACACCCAGTAACCCCAGCGCGTTATTCGGTCCCGCTCTGGGGAACAGCCTGCCCACAGCCGCCAGCTGAAGCACGCGCTGAGGACCACTGACAGTGGGACCAGTTCCACAGACGAATACCACTGTGTGCCTTGCAAACTGCCATTTGCTTTCTAACCCAAGCCCTGGATTCAAATTTACACAAACTCCCTAACATCTGCTCTCTAGGACACTACCAAGTTTCAATTCTTACTAAATAAACACACAAACGGCTTTTTAACAAATTATTTATTTTTAAGGCATTTTGACTCACAACCTTGTACGCTACTTACAGTAGCGGAGAACACGGGAAGAAAGATGAGAGATTATTCTCTCTTCTCTGAAGCCGAAAATAGGAATTAATGCACTCTTTCTCTGCAGCAGAGATGCACACAAGCAAGATGAAAAGAGCCAAACAACAATCTACCCTACTTCACTTCAGGGAACAACCTTTGTAATAGATTTAGGAACTAAGAATGCACATTTGAGAAGAGCTTACTTGAGATTATCTTCAGCTTCCAAGGAGGAGAAGGAAGGTTAACTGCCTCACATATCACCTTTGTCTCAGTCAAACAGTGGCAGCATGTTGGCTAGCAGACAGAACTATCTGCTACAGAAAGGTTAAAAAAAAAAAAAAAAGCAACCCTCCCACAGCACCCACTTACTGCCTTATGAAGCTTACCTGCTAAAGGCAAAGCTGTATTTGATTTTAATTATTCAGCAGCTGGAAAGTAACAAAGAAGACTGCCAGCATCTACAGAACCTCAGTACAGCCTGTGTACAGAAGTTGCCTGCTCTCTCAGCTAAAGATAGAGAATGTCATTCTCAGCTCACCTGTGTTAACCATCACCCAATACGCTTATTTAGCAGTGACCATATTCCATACTACAAACTTTTTTTTTTTTAGAAGCATACAAAAGAATACTAAAACAAATCTGTAGCTATAATTTGGGGCTTGTGGCTACAAGAAGAGTTCTCAAATTTATCAGCTCACTTTGTGAGCTGAGGTTTCTGTGTCAACATAAAACACTCATATTAGAAAATTCTTCAAAAGGATATTTACCTTCTTAAGTGAGCTAATGCTAAATATTTTCAAGTTTGACTGTGGTATCTGACATTTAACTAAATTTGTGAAGGTCTTTACCTACCACTGCAGACTTTGTCCTGTTCCTCCTAAGCAAGCTCGTACAAATAGTAGTTTTATAAATCTGTAGAGCTCCTCAATATAAGAATATAACTTCAACTGTGAATTACCTATTCAGACACATCATTCAGCACCCTGAATGCTCGCATTTACCATACGTACGCTACATGACATGTATTTAAGACAGTGAGATATTAAAACACATTCTACCATTTATAACACCATGACATGACCTTTACACAATGCTAATTTTAAAAAGGAAGATTCAGTTTCTGCAGCTGAGAAAGAGCTGATTTGCATGCACAGCTGAAGCAGCATTTGATATAATACAAAAATCCTTGGCATCATATCCCAGCTATCCTTGTGTTTCACCTCTGCTGTGGCTTCAGCTGTTGCACCAAGGCAGCCAGAGGAAGAGGTGATGCTAATTGCACTGCTGACAAATCATCTCGCTGGCAATTAGGTTCTGTAAGAAACTGCATACTAGTTTTCTCTGTCTACTCAGGTCCTGGTGGATAACAATATTCTTTCCCCTCTTATGGACTACGTTTATCATATAAATACGAATCAGTCTGAAGATCCTTAAGAAAATCCTGTTTTCTAATTAGTAAAGGTTCAGGCATTTAAATTTCATACCGAGAACCAAATCATATTCTCACCTTAGATCAAATGTACTCGATAAAGTCTATTACTTGATGCATTTTAAAGTTGTATTCCCTTCCCAGTTGAAATGATTAAGGTTCAGTACACACAACTTTCAGTGGTTTGACTTCTCCCTAGAGTAACAGATGAACCTCGTGAGGCTGTAAGAGCAATGTCCTTACCCAATCCAAACCCAAAAGGAGTACGGACTGTTAACAGTCAGAGCAGACAAAAAGCTTTTAACAATCTACCTGAATCTAATACACAAAACGTGGTCATTCAGTTTTAAACATTGCTCAAACCCTGCATTTTGACTGGCAGCTACCTTGTGCCAATTCTGAAACAAACAAAAACAAGCAAAAAAAGACAAAAAACTTAATTTTCTCTAAGGGAAAACAGTGTGATTTCAACATGCATAAATGCATACAGGCATGAGAAACTCTCATCAGCTGCGAAAGAAAATCGGTAAGTGAGAACACAGAAGCCTTTCGCCTTTCCCCTGCTTGCAGTGAAGTTCCGAGTTTTGCTTCCAATGCCAGTGAGGACAGGATCTGGCCTTGTGCATTCTGCGTGCAGGGGAAGAGGTCTGTGTAGCAACTTAGTGGAAGAGACCCACTGCAAACCAGTCTTTAATCATAAGCTCATAAAAGTGAGATTTTTGTTCTGTGCAACACATCCTATGTTTATATCAAAGTGTACGACGTGTACAGAACTTAACGTTTAGGGAAACAAAATGGAAAGATCTTTTGTTTGAGGTATGGAGTTTAGTAGAAATAAGATGTTTTGGGTGTTCCTTAGATTCAAGGCAATGTGTCCCAACACAGAAGGTATTTGAGGACACACTCAGAAAGACACGCTGAGTCTTACCATGTAAATCTCTACTCTTAAGGCAAACAAGATGCTGAAGAGCTGACATGCTTTTTCTCATTCACAAACTTCCTTCCTTATACATTTCCTCTCCGTTATGCTGAGTCCATGCATTTTATAGTTCTTCCTCTGTTAGTGAGCAACTAAATGCAGGCTTTCAGTAGGACTTCTGAACCATGTCAGCGACGGCAATAAATTAACACAGGCCTTGGGAATCTGAAGGTGTTATTGCAAAGCTTACTAAAAGACAAGAATGTTTCCCCACAAAGCCTATCCATCATGATATTTTAAAATCTGCTTTAAGTTCTAACTACTTGCTACCTTGAATCAGTACTGAGAACCAGGACCTACAGCACAGACCCAGCACTGGAGTAGCTGTTGGGTCAGACCGCAGCAGGTAGCAGCTTCGCTGGGATGCAGCACACATCCACCCAGCACAGCTCTGCAGCGCAGACTCCCAGGAGCACCAGGAACCTGCACTGACTTCTGCTGATACAATCCTGATACAACTTGCCTTAGCTGGGCCTGTGAGGCTGATCAACCACAAGAGAACATAAGGTCTAAACCACAGAACTTGGATTGTTAGAATTTACAGGGCTGTTCACTGCGACTCAATGCATAGGTCTTTTCACAATGGAAACTGGTTTTTAGGATGAGGGCAAAAGCCCTGTTCCTAAAAACAAGGTCACCTTTTCACCAACCAAAAACGAAATATTGTACAACAGCCTCTTGGCAAACACAGATTTAGAAAATGTCAACCAAAGACTGTCAGAAAGGGTCTTGTGTAACACACTGCACTGTGGCAGCACAGGACAACCCAAACTACTACTTCTCTCCTAGGCTAACTGAACCAAAAATGCCTCAATCACGTTCAAGTAACTAAAGAAGCCAAGATTGTAACAAGCTGTTTCCATTTGGGACAACCCCCACTACATGCTGGGCAGTCCTCTCCTGTTTCACAAGGGACAAACTACCAGCTGTGAAGTCCCATTCTCCCAAAGATGAAGCAGTAGAATCAGCTCCTTCTTGAAAATAGTTTATAGTCGATACTTCACAGCGCTGGTTATCTCCTAAACAAGTTCCACAAAATAAAGAATATATGAACAGCGTGAACGTACTGTCTTCTGAGAATCTATGAACAGCTGAAAACATTATCTAACATTAAACACTCTGTGAAACGTCGTTAACTTCAAAGCACGGGAATCACCCCAGACACCTCTAGAATGGAAATAAAGCAGCTGTTTAACCACACATTACAATAAAGCAGAACCGTGCAAGAAAAATAAAGATAATTTTTATTCCCAATTGAGAGTGCAGAGAGAATTTAGGTTGAGAAAAGCCGTAATTAAATAGAAACATGACCAGAAAGTCAGGGGCTCACACAGGCCTGTTCTGTTAGGAATACTATCAGACCTCTCACAACTGCAGCTGGATCAGGAACACTGCTGTCCACCTCGTTTGAATGATGACTTCCTCAGCACAACCTCCCCGCACGAGGAGGGGAAACACTGTCTTTGGTGTTATCTTTAAAAGCAAGGGTGCTTCCAGCCAAATGGTCCATTCCTTCCTAAAGATTTACCCTCGGAGTTCTGTGCAATCACTGTCAGTCTGCCCCTGCCTCGGCTCACGAAAACAACAGGACCGCAGCCACGATCGCTGTGGCTGGAGGCTACAACACAAAGAATGCCCCAACCTCCAGTTACACACAGCCCCACTGACAGATGTCTAAGCTTCAGTGCCCGCAGCCACTGCTGTATTTAACTCTCCATGTGATCTGAGATTGAGTTTGGTCCATTCTAAAGGCTGGGAGCGAAAATCAAATCAAAGTCAAATTGTGAACATTCCCATGGTATAGATTTAGAATCTATAGATATACTGTATATATATAGTACACTGTACTGTAAATACAGCCTGGATCAGAAAATACATCGGGTTTGTATCTACGTTTCCTTTACGCCGCATAAAGATGACCTGCGAGGTCACACACACACACCGGCACGCAGAAGGAAGTCAGCTCTCTTTTTCGCAGGTCTTACCAGCACATTGAAAATCCTGACACGTCCACCCTCGTTAACCTGGCAGATCTCCATGGGGCAACTGAAAGTTTTTGGGCTAACAAATACAAGCACCCCTCAAAACAACACTGATAGGATTGGGGACTCTTTTTCTCTTGCCTTGCCCCGTTTGCAGCTGCTATGTAAAAGGAAACCAAGTCATAAAAAATGTTGCATTTTGTTTGTGCTTACACAACACAAGGCAACAGGGAATTGGGCCCTTTGTTTTTAAGCACAAGTTCAACTCAGATGACACTGAACTACCAAAAGAATCTGATTACCAGCTATACTACATCAATTTCCTGTATTAAAGGCTACCAAAGCCATCATTCCAATTTTCTGCTTCTCCCCACAGAGATAAAAGGGTTTAAATTTTCATCATACCAAAACTTGTCGTTTTTTAAAATTTTTATTAATTGCAATCTAAATGTTATAATTTACAATTATTCATGACAATTTTATGAAAATGTTTGCAGCCCTTTGTCTACTGTAAGGAAGCAGAAGATTTATTTAGCTAAATTTGCAGTCCTCTTTAATGTAATACTAGGGCTTTGTGCTACAGTGGATTAAAGCAGCATCTGTTCTTCTCTGGAAACCTGGAGTCAAATCACAGCAGTACAGTCAACTTGCCATCTCTGTCTGTACCCTAATTATAATTGTCCTTACCCCAAATAAAATTCAAATTAACTCCTGCAAGAGGCAAGAAGGCCTATACTTATGTAACTAAAATGTTTTTGGTTACTACATGTTGCTAAAAGCGCATGGTTGGTATTTTTTTGGAAAACAAAGATGTGCAAATTAAACAAAATCTACATTTAAATAATTTGGTGTAAAATGGCAATACACGAGGTGGTAAAATTATGAACTTAGAAGTCCAGGCTTGATTCTCTTCTTGTAACGCAGCAGTCCTGTTAGGCAACAGAAAAATAGAAGAAAAACCGGCAACGTGAATTTGGCTTGTGTGCATACTCTGCTTAAACATAAATGAAACCTAAACAAAACACTTAACAAAACCAACACGCCAACCGTGCCAACACACTTTCTCCTCAAACCCCGTCCCTACTTCCAGGTGCTCTGCTGAGCAGGCAGTGTCTGGGTTAAGGCACATCCCCATAGATGCCATGCAACGAGCGCAATCAGGACTCCATCTTGAGCACAGTTTCTGAGACCTCTTGCAGTTCTGTTATTAAATAAACATAAAAAGCTATAATTGATTGACAGCTACTGTGATTAAAATATGCCCAGCTCTGAAATTAATGGTAAAATTCCCATTGATTCTGATACAAAAAGAACTACATAAATGCTGAAAGATCAAGAAAATTGCATCCTTACTGCATCCTTCATAAACGATGGTAAATCCCTGCAATGAAGAGGCACGAGAGGCACAACAGCTCACCTTAATCTACATCCATGTGTCATAATACTCAAAGCAAGAAACTTTTTTGTCTCCTCAAATTGTGGTCCTCCATAGGTGTTTCAACACAAGCAGAACTACAGTGCAGCTCAAAGCATTCCATTGCATCTGTCAGGATCAAGCAGAAACTGGGAGCTATGTGGGTTTACAACAAAGGGTGCCTGAGTCTGGATCTATGAGATCCAATGAAGACCTAGTGGATAATTTCCAGGACAGCCCTACAACCTCAATATTTCCAAAATAAAGCTACCCCAATAGCAGGCTAAGTCTAGTTTTACTTGTTGATGGTCCCACAGCTGAGGCGATAAAGCTAAAGCAAGACTTGAATTCCAAGTGGAACACCACACAGTATGCAAGAGGACATTTTACCAGAAAAGCTGCATCTCACTTCTACCAGTCGTGTTTCCCAGTGCTCTGCTAAGAATGCCTGATGTCCAGGCATGAGTGGTGCTAAACATCAAGAAGCACAGGTGAAATAAGGGAGGAAATATTAAATACCTCTACTGGAAAACTGCTGGGTCTGGTCCAGGATGACACCCTGCATCCAGCAACAGGGGATGGATTGCTACCAGGCTAGCCTTTGTAATTCACAGCTGCTACTTCTTGGTATTCAGGGCAAATGCAGTTTGCAAGCATAAAGTAATTAAGCATGCTAATCATAATTATGAGATCTTCCTCTTCAGAAAGTTTGATCCTTGAATTGCCATCTTTATACCTGGGAGAAAACATGATCAGTGTAAAGAAAAACTCTGTTTCAAAGCTGTTGTTCCACCTGAAGTCCCAGCACCTAACCTCTACGTCCTTGAGGGCATGAAACAATCCCAGTCTGGAAGGGATGGAAAACTCTTCTCAAGAAGACTAAATACTAGGAGGAACACCTTCTGCAGCCACACAAACAGAAATGTAAATTTCCTTCAAATCACTTTCCCAGTGCTAAGAGGAGCACCCTGCCAAGCACCACTGAATGTACCTCCCCCAGCAGAGGGGCTGCTGGAGCTCCTAGCAACCTGCCCAGCCTGGCAGCGAGAGAACAATCCAGTCACTGCTCGACCTGGCGTTCACACTTTTCAGGTCAAAAACGGAACTCTTTGAGCTTCCTCACCTGGAAAGTGCAAAGTATTCGAAGGACTGGAATTACAAATTGTTTTAACTGTGGCAGGATTCCCAGAGAGCTTCTAAAGGGGCAAATAAACAACTAAAAGCTGCTGACACACTGAGTGCTGTAATTTTCACCGTTTAGTTTCATCTCTTGTATTACAATTGGTATCTCTGATTATTTCAGATTAGTAGAAATAGGAAGAAAATGGATGACAGCTGCCTTCACACACAAAACCTGACCACCAACAGGGCCAGCTATTTAACTAACTAAAAAAAGAGAGCGGAATACTGTACAGCAGTACCCTCAACAGCTGCAGTGTCAGGAACTGGAATGGGAGAACACAGCAACAAAGCACACCTGGTATGAAAGCAGAAGCACAATGAGAAATGGGTCATTTTATTCAGCATGACTTGAGTTTTCCGAAGGCACTATCTAGATGTAATGAGTTGTGTTTCTCTAGTGGGTATTTGCCACAAGAACAGAAACAGTTAAACACAGCCATGCAAACCAAGTGCTCAGCAATTCCTCTTTCAACACGTCAGGCAGAATAATCAAGTTTAACTGAAAGGAAGTGCCTATAAAGCAATGTGCAGATGTAGGGGGAAAAAAAGGCTGAAACAATGACTGAATGGCAAAATGTGACTGTGTGAATACAGCAACGTGTAACTAAAGTAACATTGAGGAATTATGTTATGTAGCAAGCATGCAAATGTAATGTGCTTTCTGCAAATACTGCCAGCTCCAGGCAGGAAGCTTACCAGCCCCACTTCACCGTGTCCCTTATGGACAGAAACAGGCTGAGATGTACAACTGTAAACTGTATTATAAAACATTTTTCTTATCTAAAACCATTTTCCTTTCTTTTGCTGGGGGGAGACACAGCTGCAAGTCACACACAGTCACACACTGAATCCAGCCACTTCCTCCTTTTATATTTTTCCACAGCACACACCCAGTTTCAGACATCGCCCGTCTTCCCTGAAACTGGGTACTGCGACAGCCCTCAGGCAGCTCAGGGTACCACCGAGTTAGTTTTTGGAATAAACTTTCACAGTGCATGTACTCTGCAGGCTGCCAGGATGCCTGTCCCGGCCACCAACACACCAGGGCACAGCAAAGTCCGATGGGTACGCTGCTTCCAGTGGCTCACAGCACAGGAGGGCGGTTTTGTCATTATTTAAATAGTTACCAACACCACAGCAATGCACACTGTGTGACATCAGCACAACAAACCCAATTTTCTGTTTTCTGGCACCAGTGACCAGCACACCCGCTTTAAAGGCCCTCCGACTCCTTCGCCGCTCGCAGCCCCCCCGCCGCGGGGCACAGCGCTGAGCCCGAGGGCTCCGTGACACCGCCGCGGGGTTCCCCGGGCTGCGCCGAACTCAGCGAAACGCGCACACCGCAGCTTCGGGCAGTTGCACGCCTCGCCGCTTCTCACAGGTCCGGGGCCCTCCACCGCCGGCGGGCAGCGGGACACGAGCCCCAGCGGCGCCGGGCCGCGCTCCCATCCTCCTTCCCCGTGCCAGCTCTTTGTGTGACAGGACGGCCCCCACCCCGCGGCCGGCTTACCAGCTGTCAAGCTCCAGCTCCAGCAGCGACTGGGTCCTCTCGGAGCTGCAGTGCAGGCACCACATGGCTGGGCCGAAGTCGCGGGCGGGAGCTCCG
>WBMW01001485.1:779804-792833 GCA_013396635.1 Penelope pileata | reverse complement strand
TATTTATATATATATAAAAAAAATTCTGTACCCTAGTACCTGGATTTTTCAGGTTCAGGGAAAGAAAACTTGGTTGAAAAGGTCTCAGCAAAGCGGACCTTTTTCACATTCCCTGAGCTATTTTTTTATTGTTTTTCTTACCCGTCGTGGCATATGGTGGTCACGAGCTGCCCAGGATTCTTCCTTGCAGTGCATTTGTTAATTTTTGTTTTCCAAGTGAATTTTGTCACCTCAGATGCTTTGTGGGAGAAGCTAATGTGCTATGTTGGCTTTTTGTCTGTTGTGAAGGAAAAAAAGAAAAAAAAGGAAAATGTGAACATGGAGCTTTGTATGCTAGTGATGGCAATTTTCCTTGCTGGGTAGCGGTGCACTGTGGTGCCAAACTGAAATTACCGGGTCATGGCATCAGTGTCCAGGGGGATGAGGGGTTGCATTTGCTATAGCAATATGCTTCCTAAAACTATCTGTGTTGACTGAACTTTGTTTGCATTAGTCTATTTTTAAATTTAAATTTATTCTTAATAATTTAAACCAATATTTAATGTCCAGGTTTATGTGCTGTGCACACAGGAACGCTGCAAAGCAGCTCTCCTTGAAGCCCTTCTCTTTTCTAGAATAAACAATGCTGTGAAACTTCACACAGATGATGAATTGGCTTGAATTGGTGTGTGGGAACATGCACAGGTGTCTCTTACATTTATTTACACAGCGGCAGAGAATGATATGCTTAATTCTCTGCTCTGGCTAAGCTGTGCTCAGTGTCAGCTTTTGCTGCCTTTACACTTTTCCTCTCCTTAGAAGTTAATTAACTCTCATACATGTCTGCGTCAGAATGCTGAGAGATGTCCTGGCTGATGCAGAGATGCTCTGGCCAGGCCACTGGGAGTGACTCCTGTTCTGCAGGAAGGCAAGGTGGGCACAGGCATGCTAAAGGCATCTGGAGGGAGGGCTGGATTTTCTGGTGTCCCAATTGATTCGGACTGCTTCAACAAAATGTTAATCTTTAATGTGTGATTGTATATGGGCAAAAGGAACATTGTAAATAATAGGTACAGTTTTCATCTCCCCTGGAAATTTCCTGGTCATCATCTTTCATTGGTTCAGTTTGGTTTCTTTCCACAGCCTGATCCCTTCCTGATGTACTCAGTCTTAATTTTCTGAGCATTTCTTTTTCATCTGAATATTGTTGTAGGCCACGCTTACAGTATGCCACTCTTCCAGAAGTTTAATGGTTTGAATCTGTTCCTGATTTAGCCCTCTCTAACCCACCAGCTGCCTCTCTATTAACTACACAAGGTTGGGGCCATGTACAGCATGCCACACGTTGATGATCATTAATTATTTTAGTTTATAAGCCCATAAATTACATTGTGGTATTTGATTATCAAGATCTTGTTGCCAGTGCATCCAAGGAAATGCGTGTGTGTGTAGGTAAATACCTACACAAAAACATGCAGTCCCAGCTTGTCCAAGTGAGGATACCAGTGCAGTCAGCACTTGAGGTGTTGCTGAGGAGCTGTGTCTGCAGTTTTCTTGACAATCTGATGCTGAAAACAGGAGTGGGTGCCCTGGGCATGGGTAGGTGTGTGCTCGGCGAGCAGCTGTGTCCAGGGAAGAAGTTGTGTGGGGTCTGCTCCCCACCCCAGCTGTGCTGCCCCGTGCATCCCTCAGCAGACTTCATACACACAGGCTTGCCACCAGTGATGCTCTCATGAGGGTTTCTGACCCGTTTCAGTTGATGCGAACCCAGCTCACTCATTTCCACAGTTGGTCTGACTGCTGCAGTCCCTTGGACTGAAACACAAGAGCTTAACTCCTAAATTTCTGAAAGTCTCTTTGAATTAGATACCACCTTTCAGGTTATTAGTCCACACATTGATCTAGTGCCTTAGGCTGCTACAAATAACATTGTTCAATTTCCAAACCATCCCAGTGTGCAAAGCAATGACGCTCCAAGGCATCCTCACAAGCACCTCCATATCACAGACACAGTCAAATCATCTCCTTCGCAACTGTCCCTCAGCTCAGTGGAGTGGGCTGCCCAGAGGCAGGAGGCGTCTCCTGAGTGCCATCAGGGTTTCTTACGCCACTGCTCCACAGCTTCAGCCAGCATGTGCCAGTGCTGATGCTGAAAGAGGCAGCCACTCACTTTCTCTTGCCCTGAGCTGCTCCTCCCTTAGCCAGGTCACTGTGGGGCAGAGCAAGCGCTTGAGTCAGGCATCTAAATCCTAAAAGACAGCAAGAGGCACAACTGGGTCAACTGGCTCAGATATCCTTTAGAGTAAAATAAAAAGGCTTTAAATAATGTTATTAAGATATTTTAGTACAGTTCATAGCAAAGGAAAATGTGCAAGCCCATTTCCATTTCTCCGTTTGAAGCACAAATCCAAAACCCATAGAAGCCTGTGCGGTGTTAACCATGATGTTCAGTGCTGAATCGTACAACTGCTCCTTCTTGCCTGGTTCTACATAGTTGCAGGTTCAGTTTGTGCTCCGCTGTGCCTCCTATATGGATGTGATGGTCATAGTTTTCAGAGACACAGTAGCCTGAAAGGCAAATGGGGAAAATGCGTGCCCTTTTGGATAAAGCAGAACGTTGAAAGGAGGAGCTGGAAACGGGCATTTGGAAGTGCAGAATGTGAAAACCCACTGCTAAAAGATTGTTTCTGATTGTTCCTTGTAGCCAGACCTAGCCTCCATCACTGTTGTTGTGTCAGTACCTTGTTCTGCAGGCAGCTTCAGTGAAATCCGGAGGCCGGCGGGGGGCAGGGGCTCCTGGTGTCACGGTGGTGCGAGGGGGCCATTAGGTGACAGTGTGCGGGGCTTACCTGGGCAGCACTACATGAATTTAACAAAATACGATCCATGATCCAGCACTTTGTTTACAGGCTCCATATTCATGTTTACAATGATTTCTGAGGCTCACGCTTTTTACGCTTCCTGTATGAAAAGGGCAGCCGGTGTACAGATATTTATTATGTTTACCAGCGTTTCTGAATAGATTTTTTTTATAGTACATGGTTTTATGAAGTGTAATATTTTTATAGCAGATTGACGATCTTTGGACTTTCTATATTGTTACACGACTGTTTGCAAACAAGCTCTTTGCTCCCCTTTTTCTGTGCACTGTGTCCGGTGTTGCTGCTGCTGCTGCTGCAGGCCTCAGCTGCTGCCGCCCGCGCTGCCGCGGGCTGACGGTGTTGTGAAGCCGCACAAACGGACTGCAGAGAGCTGTGAGCGGGCCGGGGGGTGGGAGCCGAGCTGAACCAGGGCAAGAGCTGGCTGCAGATGGCCCCAAGGAGAAGCCTCAGTGCTCACCCATGTCTGTGCTCCGTCGTTTCGGCTTGGCATGCCCATCCTTTCCTTTCTTTATAAAGAAATAAAAAAATAAAGAGAAAAAAGGATCCTGCTTGGTTTTGCATGACTCCTTTCCAGTTCCTGGGCGCTGGCCATGTTTGAATGCCAGGTGTTGGTAAAGGCACACCTTTACCTTTCCAAGTCATACCTGGAACTGTTATCTCTGTGCAACCTGAATTCTCCAGCCTCTGATTTGGGAAGCAACAAGGAAGCCTGTAGACCCCATCAACCAGACAGTTCACCCACCAGACAAATTTGGGGTTTCACTGGCAGACAAATGTGAGCGTTCACACAAGCTCTGTCTGGCACAGATCTCCCCTCAGAAACCACCTGTGGCATGTTTCTCCTGAGAGCTGCTGGCAAGCAGCCTGCATAGCCTCTTCTGCTTGCTGGGCTTACCAGGGACCACAGAGCAAAACCAGCCTCTCCTCCATGGAGGGACTGGTTCTGCCTCCTGGCATTCCACTAGCGCCTTGCTGTTCCCCTCTGCGAATTCCTTCATCTCAGTGGCATCACAGAAGTGATGGGTCCAGCTCAGGAACTGCATCTGGTACCAGATATGGAAAACTGCATGTGATTTCAGGTCCAAGCAATCATAGCCAAGCAAACTTGGTCTTCAAATACACAGCACAGCGTTCCTGCTCTGCCCACAGGTAGCCTTATGCCTCTGTTCTCCTGCTAGCTGCCCCCGTCCCCCTCCCGCTCCTGCCATTCCTTTTCTCTGTCCCTAACAGAAGCAACCCTTTCTGCTCCTGTACTCCTCATGGTCCTTTGTCACTAGGACATTTGTATGTCTCCCTCCTCTTCCTCATGCCTCTGTGCCTTTCACAAAATATTCCTCCTTTCCCTTACCCAGCTTTCCCCCCAGAGATCCACACTGTGGTTTGTAGAGCATCTGCAGAGAGGCAGGGCAATGACTGCTGTACTTTAGAGGCCTAGTGGTTAAGAAAAGGAGGCTTTTCTGGAGAAGCCTTATCATATGCAAGAACATCCAGACAGGAAGACTGAGAAGAAAAAAAAAAAAAGGCTTTCTCTCTCTTCCTTCCCCCCTTCTAATTCCTTCTTCATTGTGTTCATGGTCAGGAGTAACCCAAGCTCAACCAGTGTTTGTTTGACACACGTAGGAGAGGACATGGTTAGGAAGCCATTCCTATCCAAATAACGTCTCATTCAAGGGCAGGGCCTTAGGCACTACAGTGCAGCAAACAGTAGGTAGCAACAATAAAAGCTAATGTCTGAAAACCATGAGAAGCACACATTTTGCACGAAAAGCTATGGAGCAGAGCTGAAGACAAGAATTTTGCCTATTCGCAGCTACTCAGGTTAACCATGGATTGCTTTGCAGTGCATTGGCTGGCAGTGCTGTACACCCATCTTCTGGACGCAAGGTGGAAGAAGGGGATCTCTGTCCGTTCATCCTGTTTGACTGCAGAGGTATTTGTGGTGCTCTCACTGGATGTTTTCTAAACATCAAAGCTGGCCTGAGCCCAATTCCATTCTTTGTTGAGGAAATTAGTCTATAACAAGGCTGGTGAGTCACAGTCTGCAGTGAGGCTGCGTGTTGTGCTGGCTTGGCATGCTCCTGCCTAATTGATTCTTCCTGTGCTTCAAGTTCTGCTGTCACCGGTAAAAATAGCCACAGTCACAAAGCCTCACACCTCCCCTACTGCAGAAAGCAGGCTTGAGTTCTAATGCTAGTCTCCTTGCTAAGACATGCAGGCAAAGACTCAGTGATTTCCAGTGCATTTACCCAGACTTTCTGATTGTCATGCTGTTGCCTGGGCTCCTCTTTCTGTTGTAAATTCTGCTATAATCAGTTATTTGCTTTACTTATCCATCCAGGCTAGCTGCTTCTCCAGTTTAAGTCTCTGTGAAGCATGAAGGTGTGTTTTTCCTTGGCATTTGGCCTGGACAAGCCAGTGGGCTTCAAGTAGAATCTCCACCGTTATTCTCTGAGCCACCCAACCGAGTGGATGCAGCGGGGAGGTCACCCCGGGGTCTGTCACCACCTCCCTCTGGAGTCAGAAGCTGTGTGCTGAGAGAAGAATGTTACTGGGTTAATGCACGAGACCTCTCCTAAAGGCCCAAATGTTTGTCACCTGTTGGTATCAAAGA
Source organism: Penelope pileata (assembly GCA_013396635.1). Lineage (NCBI taxonomy): Eukaryota > Metazoa > Chordata > Aves > Galliformes > Cracidae > Penelope > Penelope pileata. The sequence continues at coordinate 787,361 of WBMW01001485.1, read as the reverse complement.
GTTTAGCTTTTAGGAATGGTCACTGTTACACATTAGAGCCTTGAACACAGTGAACAGAAACAAGCTGCATCTCCCTCCTTCAGAGAAGTGACCAGAGAGACCCATCAGCTTTCACACGCTCTTGACTGTGGCCCTCCAGTTATTAAAGAGAGGTTATAAACAGGAGATAAATCAACTTTTTACATGGGAAGATAGTGATAGGACGAGGGGGGATGGTTTAGAACAGAAAGAAGGGGAAATTTACATTAGATGTTGGGGAAAATTTTCACTGAGAGAGCGGTAAGGTGCTGGCACAGGCTGCCCAGAGAAGCTGTGGATGCCGTGTCCCTGGAGGTGTTCAAGGCCAGGTTGGATGGAGCGCTGGGCAGCCTGATCTGGTGCCTGATTCAGTGGCTGACAACCCTGTCTGTGGCAAGGGGCTGGAACTAGATGACCTTAGAGGTCCCTCCCAACCCAATCCATTCTTTGACTCTGTGATCCTGTGACAGTGCTGACCTCCTGCCACGCGATGCTCTGGTCTCATTTCAGCCACCAGCCTGCTGCCATCTGCTGCAAGGCTGCGGTCTTTGCAGAGTAATACAAGCAGGCAAAAACCCTATCAAGAGACAAATAATGTTTTACACCATTTGTGCTGTATTGATAAAGCCTGTGGCAAGAGATGGTAAATAATCTTCTCTCCAAAAAAAGCAAAAAAATTACTGGCCCCAAACCAAAATAAATGGTAATAGCATTAGTAGTGCACTAATCTTATGAGCCACCAGAGGGCCTTAAATAAAGAGATGCCAAACGTGAACGAAACTTTCCACTACAGAGATGAAGAAGGCTTAAATCTTGAAAACACTCTCCAGTTAGAATTAAACTGTATTAAAGAGACTGAAAAATAGATCACAAAACCTTCAGTTCTTAAATTCCCAGTGCCTGGAGCCAAGTGGTGACTCATGAACTGGGGGACTCCTTGTAGATTCTGCATGTCCACGAGATACATCCCCCAAGAGAGATGGATAGATAGGCCGCAAGATGCTGGGTATTTAAAAACAAAAAAGAGGGTGAAGAAGGGAAGTAAATTATCAGTAACAAACACAGCTGTTCATAACAAGGCACAGGGGCAGTGCAAGAAGGAGCTTCTTCAGGCAGTACACCACCACCACCCTAACCCATAGGCACACACAAATGCACACAGCCTCAAGACGAGTAAATGTTAGCAATTCCCTATTTTTGGTAAATCCTAAAATTCCTAAACAGTCCCAAACACTGTCTAGTGAGAGCTGTCACACCACTGTGACAAACACTGCTGGAGCAGTGTCCCCGAAGTGGGATGTGGCAGAGACGTGTTGACCCCGCCAGGGTGCACTGCTGTGGGGTGGCAGTCCCCCATTTTAGCCCAAGGAGCCTGAAAGACCCGCACAGCTGGAAGCTTGTGTCGCGTTCCCAGGAGGTGGGATGTGTGAGTACGGCCAACATCAGCCTGAGCAAGGAGCTGGTGGGGGTCCCTGCAGTGATCTGCAGCAAACCTTGGCAAGCACCAGAACCACAAGGTTTTCTCACGTTGCAGAGATTATGTTCACGCTGTCTCCTCCTGAGCTTTCCAAAGAAAAGCAGCAGCTGCTCTGAGCATGCTGGAAAAAGTGACCTCTGCACAGCCTTCAGGAACAGGCAGAAAGAAGCAGCCAAGTCACAGGGTTCTGGCATGATAAGAGCACTCCTCTGCCCCAGATTTCCAGTTGGTTAGGTTTTGTTGAGCTCCCATGCTCTGGCACGGCTAATTCATCCTTTCTCACCCACATGATGAAGCCGTGCACACGGAGCAGGCTCTGCACTCCAGCCCAGGTACCAAGAATCAGCAGCTAGGTATTGCAGAGCTTTTGGTTTTAGGCTCTCGTGTTTACTTTATAAGGCTCTCAGTGTAAAAAAATAAAAAGAAGGAAGGAAGGGAGGAAGGAAGGAAATATATACATCCTTATAAGTCCTTGAGATCTGAAACTGTAGCCTTGCCACTTAATATTAATGTTTAGCGGAAAGATCAATGCTCATACACAAGAGGGCCTCTGACTTTTTGGGAGCACAATATTTCAAAGTTTTCTGATAGTTTTCTGATGAGAGAAAGGCCCACATCACAGAGTTGGGCACTCGACAAGCCACCCGTCTCACTTCTGCTCAGGTACATTTGGGCACATGAGTGTACGTGTCTGTTTTCTCTAAAATATGTCCACTTGCATCAGTGCCTTTTTTTCTCCTGGACTTTGTATAAACCTAAATGACTCCCTGTTGAGTCCTGCGTGACCTTGTAGAATTCCACCAGGACCTATTGTTTATTTCACTTCGATCCCAGCAGCTTTGGAAAGGACTTTGGCATGTTTACCTTCAAGTTACTCATGTTGTATGCCCACAGTTTGTTTATCCAGTGCAGTATACTGAAATCCTCCCCCCCTCCTTATTTTTGGCCTGTTAAAGAAATAGGCCAAAGGTGATTTCAGGGCCCCTATCTGAGTCAGCATCACCAATTTGATCAGAGACAACCTTTGGCTTTCTCTTGTAAGTCAGCAGCATCCTAGGTACTGACACGCTCTCGTCATTCACCAGCGAGTGGAGAAATCTCAGTTCACCAAGGCAAAAAACTGGGTCCACCTGAAGCAGATTTAACACCCCTGAAGATACAGTAATTAAACCAAAGATAGCCCAGGTGTAATCACACCTTTCTGATTCAAGAGTGTTAATCCGCTTTTGTACTAAATCAAGCTTACTGGTATTTGTACTCAAGGCTTTTCAGGGGATTTGTTCTTTAGCAGGAGAAGAGCTGGAAGCAGTGAGAAGCACAGAACTGTCCTGTTTCACCAGGAGTGATGCCCCCAGCCATCCCCCAGCCTCAAACAGGAGGAGCCAAGGTACAGGGGAGCAGCATATTTAAATATAGGCATGAATTCATTGCTGGTGAAGCATACCAGGAGCCTGTATTTTTATCTTGTTCTACTGAATTTATATTTGTTCACCTCAATAGCGACCTGTGATTCCTGAGGAGAGGGTTATACAGCTAAAACGACTGTCATTAATTAACAGTGCATCTGAACTTTGATCCCCTCAGTTTCTGTCATCAGGCAGACACCCAATTTCAGTCTCCTAGCAATCTTTGGAACATATTTATTCGATCAAACACTTCAAGGTGATCACAGAAAGCTTGGGAGAAACCTGTGACTAGTTCTCCTTATGGAACATGTTTCAGCAGATACTTTGCAAGGTATGAAACCTTCCCTCACAATCTCACCTGAGTTGTTCACGCCATGTCATCAATGCTCCTTCCTCAGAAAACTATTTCTACTTTTTTTTATTTAATCCACCTGGAATAAATGCCAGCTTCTCTGGAGATGATAATTACAGCAATAAAGCAATAAATGACATTTACATGACATTTAACTGTAAAAGACTTCTCTGCCTGAGCACAGAAGGAGAGTTTTGCAATGTGGTGTGACAAGAAGCAGCTCTCTAACGCCAACTGACATGATTTAGCAATAGAAAGTGCAGATTTCACCTGACTGAACAAGCACCCCTCATCCCTTCCTCCCCAAACATAACATAAGCATCAACAGCTGCTTGAGGGATCCCAGCAATGCAGTGGTGTGATCTTAGAAGCAGTAGTGCAGTCATTTTTTCTCATGGATCTGATCTAAAAAAGAAAAAGCTAAACATTTATAGTCGTAGTAGCCAGGAATTCTTTCTTTACTTAAGAGCATTTCACAAGTTAAAAACAAATACCATTACACGTGTCCATTTCTAAACAGTGATTGCTGTACCGTAGAAGCCCAGTGCCCGTAGCTACGTTACCAACTGGAATTGTCAGTAACCTGCAAATAAACCCATTCGTTGTTCTTTCCCTTCATTTTAAAACCTGACAGATTCTACCCAGCCTTAGCAACACATGCTTTTATTTAGAAGTTGAGCCTGAAATAGTCTGATTTGAAACAATATTTAAAAAAAAAAAAAAAACTGTGGAGAGGCTTTTTAGCCACGAAAAAATCTTGAAATACTGAACGTCAGCTTAGCCTTCACGATGGTAAAAGCTCAGATAAAAAGCAGCCACCATCACTGCATGCATTTCACCATGAAGTTGGCTTCAGTAACTCCAGCTGCAGTTCTGGCTGGCTGTTTTATCATGGGTGACTCATTTGGGACGCAGCCCAGAGAATCCACAACCTCTGGCTGCCCTGAGGCCCTGCCACCTACAGCCTGCACACGCTGCCTGCTGCCTGCACAGGGTGCACCCTTTGTTTGCAGTCATCTGGCTTTCAGGGGAACAAATTGCCAGGGGGGAATTTGACTTAAACAATAGCTTTACTGTAAGCTTAAGTATGGGAAGGCTTTTTGTTTGGTTGGGTTCTTTTATTTGTACCAGGGTAGGGCCTTGGACAGGGTTTTTACAGCACAGGACTGTTTTCTAAAAATATACACAATGGACTGTGACAGGGACAGAGTTCAGAATACTTTAAATATACTTTAAATACTTTAAATATAGTTTAGAATACTAGAAATAAAAGTTTCAGGTGTTCAGACATGCCTAACCACAACAGTGACAGCTGGGTCTTTCTGCAGGTAAAATAGGGAGAGGCAGTGAGACCTGCAACAATTACCAGTAATGCTTATGTTCAGTGCGGACAAAACATTTCCTTTTTCCTTGTCATAGGTAGTACCTCTTGCTTCTGTTCCTGCTGCCCAGCTGTTTCCTGGCTGCTCAGTTATGGCAGTCAATAACTGTCATAAAAAATTAGCAACTATAGTTGCAAATTTGCTGATACTTATGTCCCAGCAACCCAAATTCTTTTCCAGATCCATTTTGTGTCTGTTTTACTCTTCACCTGTTCATTCCAACTCCCACATCACAGCGTTCCCTTTGCCATTTATACAGGAGGGTCTGTTTTTTTGTTGTGGTTTTATAAATATTACATCATCGTCTTAACTGCAGGTTCTTGGCTTTCATGGGTTTTATTTTGGTGCTTGTTCCTACTTCAGATCCTACTGAGAGCTGCAGATGATGAAATACATCTAGGTCCAAGATGTAAAAAATTATCCTAACTGATCAAGTTTCGCAATGAAACTAAGTAGCTTGCAAATTCATTGTGAGATCTGCTATCATAATTTTCAGGGCTGAGAAAAGTACGTCTGCATATTTTAAAATGTTTCTAAACTGAGGAATAGTTCCTTCTAAAGTGATTTAGTTGATACATGTTTACTCCAATTTTCTTTAGACTAATACTAAACCCATTTCTACGAGGATGTCTCTGCAAACGTGCCAGGGTGACCACGTATTTTAGAGAGCTTATTTATTATTCACATAAGGCAGCCTCCCAAGTCAGCTTTCTGAAGTCAGCGCTGTATGCTTCACATGGAATAAAGCTCAAGCAGCACACCAGCTCCTAGAGGTAACACATCTGTAGTTAAAGATACAAAGACAAATGCAGACGTCACATCCAGCTGCGCTCTTGCTTGGCTCCATTTGATACTGCAGGCTGATTAAATGTCACAGTCAGTGGCTCAAGCCAATCTTCCCATCTTCCCACCAGATGATTTGTCTTCACCTTAATGAATTGGTATTTCGTTACTATGTCTAAGAAGACTGGGACGGCAGCTCATCTTTTCTTCATATTTTTCTGCACCTATGGAGCTGCAACAGCAGGGAAAAAGTACTTTCCTCAGTTCTGAAGTCACAGTGTATCTAACAGCTTAAGTGTTGTTCCCTTGGCTGTCATGTAACACTCCAAATCATGTGTTCCTCCCGTTCCTTTCACAGCTAGGAAAAAGCGTCATCGCTTTTCCCCGCAGCTGTTCGTTAGCAGTTGTAATAGATACATCCTTTAGGGATGATTTCATGTCTTATGTCAGAAGCATAACGACCAATAACTACCAGTAACTGCTGGACAACTGTAGAGTCTACCCGCTAAAAACAAGGAAGGGAATTCAAGGGCACCAGCTTGCTAATCTAGTGAGGAAGAGTTTAAAGGAAAGATGGCCGGTTACAAAAGTCAACAAGCGAGTTAAAAAAGCAGTGACCTGGCTAAAGGTTGAGGGAAAACAAGAACAACTGGGCAGCCTAATAAGCTTCAGAGAAATTTCCTTGGAGAGGTCAAAAGTACAAGGCTAAAGAGAAACAAATGAAAGGAATGGGAATTCCAGGAACAAAGATCAGAAAATGACACATTTTTGTGAACATAATCTAAGGGATAAAAGACTGCAGGGAACCTATTTGTCCAAAAACCAAAGGACCTACAATTCCTATTCTGATCAGAAGAAACATAGGAACCATCCTCAGTTGTAAGAGGTTTGGCTAATTCACAAGCACCTCAAGGCCTCGATATCAAAATGGACCATACAATGGTAGAAAAAAAGAACATAAAAATGGACGAAAATAAAGAAACAGTGTCAGCCTGTAGAAAACAGAATCAGAAATGGTACGGCATGAAATCAGTTTCAACTATCATGGGACACAGAAGACAACTAAAGAAGTTTGATAAAAGCATTAGAAATTGAAATAAGACATAGAAAATTGCAGACACTGAATAATGAAGAAAGATCTCACGAAAAGCAAAGGCAGATGTATGACAACAATAACTCAAAATAAGTCTAAATAAAATGGAAAAGGAAAAAAAAAAGAAAAACGGTAGAATGATCATTCAGACCAGGAAGTAAATAGTTGAAATATTTTAGAAAAAAATGTGTGGCAGGACCTGGTGAAACTTGCTTCCAAGAGCCACCAGGCCCTAGCAGAAGCAACTGGAGATCATCAGCGACCATTGTCCAGCTCATGGAGCAAGGCAGTCCAGGAGCACAGGAGAAGAGCAAGTGTCTGAAGAGAAGGGGTCAGAAAAATGTAAAAGTCAAATGGTCTGACAGCCAAAAGCTTGATAGGGCAACTTATTAAACAATCAGGGAACATTCACGGGGTGAGGTACTTAGAAGTACACCTAACATGGACTCATCGTGAACAAATCATGTAAAACCAATCTAATTTCTCTATTCAACCATCCAGGTGGGTAACAGGGAAGCTGTGAGTGTGATAAATTAAGGGGATTCCTGAGGGCTAGCTGGTGTGGCTTTTGACACTGTTCCAGGTGATACGAGAAACCTAAAACATTGCATACAAATAAAACCGCTATAAATACATACAGAACCGAAGCAAAAGCCTGCTTCAAAACATTGCTTGCTACTGCTTGTGTTGTTTAAGTGGTAGGGCCCCACACGTGGGACTGGTTTCTTCTGAGCATATGTCCAGTTAATGATTTTTCTATTCACTATTTTCAAAACAAAGTGGGATACACTCAAAATTTTAGGACTCTGTAGTGCTGGGAAGGCTTTGATGGAAACGTCATGAACCACGTTGGAGCTGTCTTAAGAAAGCTGCAGATGGGTAGGTAAGAGTCTAGATGGAGTAAGGAAAATGGTAAAAGGTTTAAAAGGCACAGCCTGAGATAAGGCTGGAAGGACTTCTGTGTTCTTGGAAGAAAGACTAAAGAATACTGTCTTCCAATGCAGATGAAAGATTGTTTTCTTCTCTTTACACAGTCAAGGGGGGGG